>OZ038513.1:52847387-52877387 GCA_964036315.1 Acanthosepion esculentum | reverse complement strand
TGTATGTATGTATATATATAAAATTATTAGATCGCACGAGAAATTATATAAAAAACTAAATAAAAGCACCTTGTTAGTCGTTTTTAATGAAATGTGCTTGAAAGAAGGATTGCTGCCTAAATACACAAATATATATATATATATATATATATATGTATGTATGCATGTATGTATGCAAATTTAATTGAAAACGACTGACAAAGTGCTGTGGTTAATTATTTTTTTATATAATTTTTCATATGTTCCTATAATTTTTCTTTTCAGAACATTATGTATAAAAAACAAATGTCCGGATGTTTTCCAAGCGCTTTCGGCTATATTTTGGGCCATTATCAAGAATTAATTTTATTTTACTTTTAACTGAATATATGGATTGTTTTATGTACGCCTCTGGGGTTATAGGAGTGTGTTATTTTCAAAACACGGTCACCACGTGTACAAAAAGGCTAAAAATAATGGAAGTATTATTAATAAAAAAGAAAAAGCCAATACTCGATAATATCAATTAGGAACACGGCCACAAAGTGCTAACTGTGTTTGGAAAATAAAACATTTCCACGAGTCTAGATACATACATAAACTAATGGTTAACGTTAAAAGTATAATCGAAAGTGCCTGAAAAACATTCGCATAATTTTTATATAATTTTCCCCGAAAAAAATATACGAACACATAAGAAATTATAAATAAACTTAACGACAGGACCTTATCAATCCTTTTCAACGAAACTTGCATAAATGAGCGATTGCTGCCCAAATACTCAATATATATATATATATATATATATATATATATATATATATATATATATATATATATATATATATATATATATATACATATATATATATATATATATATATATATATATATATATATATATAAAATGAAGAGGTTATAATGGTTCCAACGAGAGAAAAGTGTGTATATTAAAAAGAAGAGAGGTACCGCAAACTTTTTGGTTTGTAATGTGGATTTTTTAAAAAATATTATTCTTTATTTTTCATAATTTTTCAACACGTGTTTCTGGTCTCGCAAACCTTCTTCAGGTAAAGGGTGGAGATTTACACATATTATTAAAAATAATTAATTTTTTTTCCCTTTATGTTTTTCAATGTTAAATATTCTCGATATGAGACATTCTTTGTTTTTGTGTTAGTAATCCGAATGTCTTTCTTGAAATGGTAGTGAAGAGTTCTGAGCGAAGGGTCATAAAACAATTAATGTTGGTTTGAGGAGTGATGAATTAGTTGTCGGTATCTTATCTTTTAATGTTTTAGTGACCCCTGTGTGTTCTTAGTTCTATTTTCATTTTCGTGTGTTCCTGTCAGCATGCGTGTATATATGTGTGTGTATATTCCCCCTCAATACATACACTGTCTCACTATGAAGAATTAGTAAACACATTTGTACACATACACACACACACACACAAACATACACACACACGCGCACGCTTTTTAATATATATATATATATATATATATATATATATATATATATATATATATATATATATGAAGTGATATAGTCTTAAAGTGTGCTATATTTATGGGATAAAGTTCTCAATATCAGAGACAGAGCGTGTGTAAATATAAAAGTGAACATAGAAGTCAACACTTAGAGGCGAAAGTCTGTTTCATGCTAGATGCAATCATCGGGCCGATGATTGCATCTAGCATGAAACAGACTGTCGCCTCTAAGTATTGACTTCTATGTTCACTTATATATATATATATAGAGAGAGAGATTGATAGATATAGATATAGATATATATATATATATATAAAATAGGCTAGTGAAAGAATTTATTTTTTCAGCGTGCCTATGTCGCTACTGAATGTGGCACAAGGCCGAAGTTTGAAGTCGCTTTAACGGCGATACTGTGGAAAAATAGCCCAAGGCCCCTCGGCGTTTCCTCTTTTGGGGTCGCTACAGGTGCTGGGCAATAAACTCTGCTCCTTCTCGAAGGAGAGGTACTTCCTGAAGAGAAGGCTCTCTGGAGCTTGGGCTTAAAACCAATGAAAATAATGATATTGATAATAAAACTAATAATATTGGTTTTATATTAGTAGGTGTTTTGACCAAATGGAAGCATAATGAAAAAGATTTAAATGTTTTGAATTCTTGGAAACGCCCGTGTCCTTTCTTTGTGGGACTTTCATTTCCGGGAACTTTTTGTGTTATCCGCATGTGTCATATTGCCAAAGAGATCTGATAGTCCTGGGCTAGTTGTTTGCCCCACGATTAAAGTTGTAGAGGAGTGTGTGGAAGACTTTCTGTGGAAAGTGCATTCTCTAAATAAGCCTAAATTCCTGTTTAATCCTAGAATGGGTTAATCTATTTTAAAAATCGTTTTTTTTTTTGTTGTTTTTTTTGTTGTCTTTTTTTATCTATAGAATTTCTTTCACCGGGTTATTATATCTACATATTATAAGAAACATGCGTGGACTATCTTTCTTTATTACACACGCGAACGCACGCACGCACACACACACACACACACACACACACACACACACACACACACACACACACACACACACACACACACACATGACCTTACGTTGAAAGTGCGACTTGGATGTTTCATGTTCCGTATACTCTTAGGGTACTTGACCAAAACGGTGATCTATGTGGCAATACAGAGCTATAACTATGTATATATATATATATATATATATATATATAGATAGATAGATAGATGAACGTACAGTGGTAGATAGATAGATAGATAGATAGATAGATAGATAGATAGATAGATAGATGAACGTACAGTGGTAGATAGATAGATAGATAGATAGATAGATAGATAGATAGATAGATAGATGAACATACAGTGGTAGATAGATAGATAGATGAACGTACAGTGGTAGATAGATAGATAGATAGATAGATGAACGTACAGTGGTAGATAGATAGATAGATAGATAGATAGATAGATAGATAGATAGATAGATAGATAGATAGATGAACGTACAGTGGTAGATAGATAGATAGATAGATAGATAGATAGATAGATAGATAGATGAACGTACAGTGGTAGATAGATAGATAGATGAACGTACAGTGGTAGATAGATAGATAGATAGATATATAGATAGATAGATGAACGTACAGTGGTAGATAGATATATAGATAGATAGATGAACGTACAGTGGTAGATAGATAGATAGATAGATAGATGAACGTACAGTGATAGATAGATAGATAGATAGATAGATAGATAGATAGATGAACGTACAGTGCTAGATAGATAGATAGATAGATAATAGATAGATGAATATATTGTGATAGATAGATAGATAGATAGATGAATATATTGTGATAGATAGATAGATAGATAGATAGATGAATATATTGTGATAGATAGATAGATAGATAGATAGATAGATAGAATTAATACAAGTAAAAGTCTGACATTTAGCTGATATTCACATATATATAGTTGCGTTTATATAGAGAGAGTACATTGTTAACCCAACTTGAATTGGAACTCGGCTCTCTGATTAACAATTCCGAACGATTATCCATTACACCACCGGTACATCCAAGTTTACAGCACTTGGTATTCCCAAGTGGTCATCCACCTTGGTACTGACCAGGCTCGACGTTGTTTAACTTAGATGATCGAAAGGGGAAAATCGCTCTGAAATGCGTGTAACAGTTTGTTACTGGATAAATGGTCAATTTTTACAAAACAACTCACCATAAATCCAATTTAAAAACAAAAATTCTGCCTTAATTATAATAGTACTATGTTTTTCTGGAGCCTTCTAGAACTTTATGGAACCTTCTAGAAGTTGTTTTTCTCTATTTCTAACTTCGTATGTTATGCTATAGCTATAAACTCTTAAATGCGTCAAAAATACAAAAGTACTATCAAGTTACATCGTTAGGAAATTGAAAAATAAAACTTCTCAAATATTCTGATTTTTTTTACTCTTATTGTGTATATATTAAAACCGAATTTTCGGTTTGGGTTGACCTTTTTCAAGAACCAAGACAAATTAATAACATTTTCATTACTTTTGATTATGACACAGGAATATAGGGTTACTAAAAAAATGATACAAAATATATCAATAACATTTTCAGGGGCAAAAGTATGAAAAAAGTGGATAACGTTCTCGTGTGACGTGTTTCGTCCTTTTGATCTTCATCGGACTAAGTTTAAATTTACGTGGATTTCATTTAGATTCTTTATGTTTCCATCACATTTTTTAAAATTAAATATACCACATTGTGATAATAGATCTGTCAAGAGACATTGTAAGGACAATTACGGGTTATATATATATATATATATATATATATATATATATGCTCCTGAAAAATTTATTTCGGTTCAGCTCTCTGGGGAGGATGTGTGGGTTTGTAAACAGTGACTATTACGGCTAATAATGCAAGACTCTTCGGTAAATCGAATCGAGTTCTCTCAGTCACTGTGTGTTTATCTAAAAATAAATACGCTTGAATTCACCTTCTTCTCTGCCATGCGCCAACGGCTTCAGGGTAAAATTTCCGACTGACGCGAATTCAGCCGGTTTTCGATTCTAGCCAGAGGCAACCGGACGTCTAGCCACACTGATGAGCTGTGATACAGCGAAACAGTCTGTCTGTGGATGACAATATATATATATATATATATATATATATATATATATATATATATATATATATATGTGTATACGAGGGTCATTCAATAAATACAGATAGAAGCTTACTTTTCTTTTCTTTTTTTTCAACTTAGTCTCCCAGCACTGTCACACACTTTTCCCATCTGTGCACAAGCTTCCGTATTCCCTCAGCGTAAAAATCTTTGGACTGATGTCTCAGCCAGTCGCTCACAACACTTTTGACTTCATCGTCACTTTTAAACTTCGTGCCTCTCGTGAACGCTTTCAAGGGACCAAACAGGTGAAAGTCTGAAGGGGCAAGGTCTGGGCTGTAAGGGGGATGAGGGAGCAGTTCCCAGCCCAGCTTGTTGATGGTCTTCACCGTTTGGGGTGCTGTGTGAGGCCTTGCGTTGTCATGATGGAAGATGACTCCTTCTGATTGATGACCCCTGCGTTTGTCCCAACAGATAAGCTCAAAGTCCTTGCAATGTCATTCACTGTCACCCTTCTGTCCTGACTGAATGAGGTCATTGACTGATTCGATCACCTCAGGAGACCTCACTTCTGTAGGCCTCCCAGGCCTGTCTTCATCCTCAACACTGCTCCGTCCTTCTTTAAACAATTTAGCCCACTTGTAGACATTATTTTGGCCGTAACATGTGGCATCATACACAGTTGACATCTCCTATGAATTTCAACTGGTTTGCACCCTTCAGCAACCAAAAACTTGATAACTGACCGCTGTCCAATCCAGGAGCATGCTTCTTGGTCGGCCATCTTTGTTAATCGCCAAAACTGTCAAAGTTTTTTTTTAATATGCAAAAGAAATTAAATCCATGTGAAAAAGAAGTAAAAAAAAAGTAAATAAATAAAAAAGAGTAAGCTTCTATCTGTATTAGAAGTCCTTATACCGAAAAATTCTCCTTATGTATTGAATGACCCTCGTATATATATATATATATATATATATATATATATATATATATATATATATATATATATATATATATATATATATGTAGTAAGTTTTCAGTATCATCAGTAAACCTTTTGAGGCTATAGTCAATAAGAAGTTCGTCAAGGACCAAGAAAAGAACAACATCTTCAGCGACGAGCATTATGGGTTTCGGTCGACCTGTTCCACTGCCCATGTCTTAACTACCATCACTCACAGAATCAGTGAGGCTCTCGACGACAAACATGCCTGGAGGACCATAGCATTAGATATCTCAAAGGCATTTGACAAGGTGTGGCATAAAGGTTTACTACACAAGCTCTCCAATTATGGAATCACCACAAGGGTCTTCTCGATCATAAAATCATTCCTAACAGGTATGTCTCCGGAGGTAGTTTTTAATGGCCAGTCTTCCAGTACCTTAGCGGTCAACGCAGGCATCGCGCAGGGGTCACTTCTTGGACCAAACCACTTTTGGATTTATATAAATGATCTGCCTAAGAATAAGTTTAAGTTTACGACGATTTAATTTTCTTTTCTTTATTAAATATACCACATTGTGATAATAGATCTGTCAAGATACATTCTAAAAACCTATGCGGGTTATATATATATATATATATATATATATATATATATATATATGAAATAAAAACAGACCACTTTAAGGTTCCATGTAATAAATTATTTCACCACAACCCTTTTAAAGGACTGCGGATCATCTGACTTTACTTCCAAAGGTTGAAACGAAAAATGAAAAGAAATTTACACATTTTTGACGGGCAGTACTAAGCATATGTAAATTAACGAAGTGAGTGGGGGGGGGGAGAGATAGACATGATTGAGTTAGATGTAATTTAAAAATTTCTATTCTTTCATATTTAATATTATTTGAGGAAGTCCAGACATTGACACATTTAATCGGTTAACTTAACGGAAGTTATATATTGATATAGAAGGGGGAGAGGAGAAAAAAGACATAAACAGAAAAAGAGAGAAGGAAGTCATGAGAGAAAGTGTCACTAACTTTCTTTGGAATGAAAGGCCCGAAATAGACGCTGTTGTTTTGCTTTACTTTGAGAGTGTTATTTGGGGGTTCATAAATATTATAATGTTTGATATAAATTTGAATGTTTAAGCAGTCTATAAGGAATTTAATTTGATGTTTGTTAGCGATTTAAGTTTTTTTAAAAACTTTATTACAAAAGTTTTGGGGATTTAATATGAAATAGTCAATTAGATAAATATTCATAGAATGTACATTAAAATACTAAAATTTTATTTTAAAATATAAGTTTACTTCTAGTTGTAATTGATTACTAAGGTGACATCTCTATCAGTTTGAATTTTATTCAGGAATTTAATTTGCGACTATTTTAGATTGGTAATTTCTTTTACTTAAAGTTTAGTTTTTAAGTTAATATGGAGTGATATTTGAAGGTAATATTAGAGATCTTGCTCTGTCATATATTGTATACACATCCATGCAAGTTTCACATATACATACGTTCTTTTACATGTGCAGTCATTCATATAGGTACACATATACACGGTTAATTTCATCTATTAATACCTACATATATCTTTTTAAATGTTTACGCATACTTACACACACACATATATATATATGTGTGTACTCAGTATTTTCCTAAAAAAAAAAAAATTAAAATTTTTTAAAAATTAATATTAGGGGATGACTTTAGTATTCCATTATCAAAAAATCTAAATATTTTATCACCAATAATGATTATTAAAGGGTAGTACAATTAAATTCAAAATTAAATTATCAATTTAAAAATTTTCCTCCATATTGTGAAGAATTTTAAACTCACAATTCCAGTTGGAGAATATTAAGGGAGAAACTAGGGTAAAACATTAATAACAGACCTGTAAGTCCTTTTTTTAATAATATTCTATATATATATATATATATATATATATATATATATATATATATATATATATATATACATACACACATATACACACATCCGTACACATGCACACACATATATATACACATATATATCCATATATATACACACCCATACACATATACACACACACATATATATATGTATATACTCATACATACACACATATGCATGTAGATATACACACGTACATACATACACACATATACACACATATATATATATACACATATACACACACACACACACACATATATATATATATATATATATACACACACACACACATATACACGTACATACATATATATATATACATATATACACATACATATACATACACATATATACAAATTAAATCTCCCGTTGGAAGCCTGAAGAGCGGGAGCGAAACCGGTTGCTTCGCCTGTTTTTAATATGTCTAGTAATATCAAGCTTCATACTTTTATTGCTGTGATAAAAATTTGTACCTTCAAAAATATCTTTAAATATATATATATATATATATATATATATATATATGTTTTAAAAAAGTAATGAAAAAGGCATTCATTTGTTTTAGTTCTTGAAAAGGTCACACTCAAACCGAAAATACGTAATAAGGGTAAAAATCAAAATATTTCAAACGTAGGCGATTATGGCCCTCCATTTACTACTGTTCCTTGTAACTCTTAATAAGTTTTTTTTTGTTATTTCTCACAGACGCTGTTCTGTCATCCACTTGCTTAAGCCCATTAAGTATGTCACGCGTTATTTTCCCTTGTCTCTCTTTCCCTCTATCTGTCCTGTGAGTATCAGATTCTCTAAGCCCTACTTCCTCATTATATATCACAGAAATTTCAGCTGCCTCTTCCTGATGTTAGGTATAAGATTCCTCTTTGTTTGGATTCCTTCCAAAACCTCGTCGGTGCTTACATGTTCGGCCCATGTTATCCTTAGCACCCTTCCGTAGAACCAGAATTCTGATGCTTCGAGTATCGTCATCTTTGAGGAGATTGTCCAGCATTCGCTGCCATACAGGAGGACAGATATCACGTAACAGTTCAGTACTCTTTTCTTTGTTTCCAACGAATTTTTCCGGTCTCGTAATAATCTGCTTAGATTTTGGAATGCGTCTCTGACCATCGCAATACGCCAAAGTGTCGCACTTTCTGTCCTCTGTCCCAGATATTTAAATTTCTGTACCTGCTTGATTTTAGTGTCCCCGATCAATAAATTGCATTTCGGGCTCAAGGTTTTGCTGATGACCATGCATGCTGTCTTCTTGTAGTTTATGTTGAGTCCCTTCTACTCGTTCTTCTTCACTACCTTTTGTAGGAGGTTTTGTAGTTTCATTTCCGTGTCTGCTCTCAGCACTGTGTCATCTGCGTGTCGTATGTTGTTAGCTGTGGCCGCCAATGATGAACCATGGCAAGATTTCCACTTCTCTCAGCGTCCTGGGTTTGACGATAAACTACATCCACGTCCTGGGTAAGACGATAAACTACGTCCAACAGCAAGGCTTCTGATCAGGAGTTTCCGAGGAGCGTGGAACTACCTCTTAATTGCTGGTTTTCCCAGTTCCACCCTGATCTGGTGGTAGCACCTGTTAGGGTCCCAGCTATGGACAAATAGTTAACACTCAGATTACATCCGTGTCCTGCGTATAACGATAAACTACATAGGCGCCCTGGGTATGGCGATAAACTACATCCACGTCCTGGGTATGACGATAAACTACATCCGCGTCCTGGGTATGACGATAAACTACATCCGCGTCCTCGGTAAGATGATAAACTACGTCCAACAGCAAGGCCTCTGATAATACGTTTTTAAATAATGTTGCCAGCTGTACGTTTTTGAGAAAAAAATAATAAGATTACCAGCAATACCTTTTTGAAAAAAAGAATAATATTACTAGCTATACGTTTTTGAAACATAATATTACCAGTTACACATTTTTGAGAAAAAAAATATTAACAGAAATAGATTTTTGACAAAACAAAAATATTACCAGGGAAAAAAAGTTGTCGGCATTAAATGACCCACTGAGGTTGATATGCCGTAAAACAAAACAAACCAAACAAACCAAACCAGTTCTATCAGAGTGGTTCATTTTCGAAACATTGAGAATCGTTCTTCATCTTATATGTAAGATGCTAACCTGCACTCGATTGATCCCTTGCGACATTTTCTGCTGACATCAATTGGTAAGTTTATATTGAATCAATTGGTATGACTGCTGTTTGTAAAATTGGCCCTCTGTATCGTGCTAGACAATAACTAGACAATTTTTCTCATCATAATCTATCTTACATTTTTCTATGTCTACCATTTGTCCATGCATTGAATATTGCTGTCACATCTAGTCTGGTGCTTTTCTGTGCGTTCGGCCGATAGACGAAATAAATCATGTTTAAAATAAACGCAGCGTCTACTCAAATACGTGTATCCACTAAAAATAACGTTTGAATTAATATATATATATATATATATATATATATATATATATATATTGGCTCCTGAAAAATTAATTTCGGTTGAGCTATCTGGTTTGAGGTGTGAATTTGTAAACAGTGACTATTTAAGCTAATATTGCACGACTCTTCGGCAGAATCGAGTCACTGTCAGTGTTTATGTAAATCTAAAAATAAACATGCTAAAATTCACCTTCATCCCTGCCGTGCGTCGATGGCTTAGTGGGAGAAGTTCCGACTGACGCAAATTCAGTCGGGTTTCGATCCTAGCTAGAGGCAACACTGATGAGCTGTGAAACAGCGAAACAGTCTGTCTGTGGATGACAATATATATATATATATATATATATATATATATATATATATATATATATATATATATATACCTATGTTCGGGCGGTGTGAAAAAACCCAGGTAATACAATCTGTAAATAAAACATATTAAACAATCTGATATCAGGTAAAAAAAAAATAAATAAAAATAGAAGAAAAGACTAAAAACATCCGTGCGGATAGAAAATAATCAATCAGCACTGCAATGGCTCGGCAAAAGAAAAAAACACCGACAGAGTAACTTAAGTTAAAACGTAAAAGCGCTCAATACACTAAGTAGAGCAAAAACTAAAAAAATCTAATGAGCCACAACCTACCTACATAGGTTCTGGCTCATTAGGTTTTTTAGTATATATATATATATATATATATATATATATATATATATATATATATATATATATATATATATATATATATATATATATATATATATATATATATATATATATATATATATATATATATATATATATATATATATATATATATATATATATATATGAATTGGGATCAAATACAGATGAAATGTGGATCGGAATCCGACAGAATGATAGGATAAAGAACAAACAGGTAAACCTTTATCAAGCTGATTCACTTTTATTAAAAGTACATCAG
This sequence comes from Acanthosepion esculentum, assembly GCA_964036315.1. Classification (NCBI taxonomy): domain Eukaryota; kingdom Metazoa; phylum Mollusca; class Cephalopoda; order Sepiida; family Sepiidae; genus Acanthosepion; species Acanthosepion esculentum. The sequence continues at coordinate 52,866,472 of OZ038513.1, read as the reverse complement.
AGAATGAAATATGAAGAATAATGTAAAATGTCTTTTTTTCTTTTTTCTCCAACCATATCTCATTTTCCGATTAAGCTTTAATAAAAGGGAAACATATTAGATTGATAAACATTTCCTATTTGTTCTTTATCCTATCATTCATATATATATACATATATATATATATATATATATATATATATATATATATATATATATGTAAAAGTGAACATAGAAGTCAACACTTAGAGGCGACAGTCTGTTTCATGCTAGATGCAATCATCGGGCCATATATATATATATATATATATATATATATATATATAATAATCTTATAAATATAAGTGATTATACTCGTCTGGAAAAACCTTAGGTGTTTTGGCTTGTAAATGAACAAACCAATACCGAAGGAAAAATAAGGAATAAAAAAAGAAAGAACTAAGAACATATAATTCAGGCGAAAACAATCGACCAGAATCCAAGCTCAGATTCCAAAGAAAAAAAAACTCCAACACGAGTAAAGCAAAAGTAACTAAGTAAAGTGCTCAATGCACTAAGTAGACAAATCTAACTATAAACCTTGGTTCATAGTTATATATATATATATATATATATATATATATATATATATATATATATATATATATATATTGTTTTGTTCTCTGAGGGACTTTATCAAGGCAGTATAGGATGATTTATTTATCGTAACGTAGTTTCCCTGTCTTTTTTCTATAAATACTTTCATGGTGTTTGTTCTGATGAGCTTTCCTCTTCGGTATGTAGACTTTATGAGTTTAAGCTTACGACGGCACGGTTTAAGACCCACGGCACGGCTTCATCATCTTGCAGTTGAAATAGCAAAATGTAACTGTAAGTTCTATGCTAACGGTTTCTTCTCGCGCACTTCTCGCTTGTGGAACCCTCTTCCGGCTTCTTGTTTGCCAGCCAGTTTTGATCTTCAAACATTTTAATGAAATGTCAAATGTTATTTTCTGTCTTCTTAATTCCTGTCGTTTTATTGTTCCCTCTCATTAATAATATTTTCTTTTTCTCACTTTCTACAACATTGAATAACTCATTGCATCTCAGTGGATTTATTATCTTGTTTGCGGTGAAACGATTATATATAAAGAAACATTTTGCCGGAGAGCGCAATTTTTTCTTTAATAAGATCTCAGGATCATTCAGGCCGGTACACAAAAAAAAAATAAAAATATAATGCTTGATAAATAAACGGAGCGTCTACTAAAATACGTGTATCGACTAAAAATAATGTTTGAAGTAATATATATATATATATCAATGATATTTATATATATCAATGATATATATATATATCATTGATATATATATATAAATATCATTGATATATATATATATATATATATATATATATATATATATATATATATATATATATATATTGTGGCCGAGTGGATAAACGTTCGAATCGCACCATGATCGATTTGTCAGGAAGGTGACTTCCTGATGTTATCGGACTGGATCGAGGTCGGTGCTAGCGTACGGCGCCCTTGGAAAAGTGTCGGGTTGGCACGAGCTTTGTAAATGAAATTGTATAGCACGAAGCCACAAGTCATCGTGGCCGAGAGCTTGAGTGTGTTGGCCTTGTTCAAACTGCTCATCACGCTAGATTACACGCACCCTCCCCAAAACTGTACGGGCTGCTCAGCATAGTTGTAGTATGGGCTCTGTGGGTGTTGAGCAAACATAAATGTGCCTGAGCGAGCGTCTGCAATAGGGATTGACTAGCCGCCCTAGTAGACGGGTGTCCTCGAATACGAGTGGCCACCTATTTTATATATATATATATATATATATATATATATATATATATATATATATATATATATATATATATATGTCTGTGTGTGTGTGTGTGTGTGTGTGTGTGTGTGTGTGTGTGTGCAAATATATAGAAAAATAGGAAAGAATACGTTAGGTTAATAATCCGAAGTTCTTTAGTATTTTTGTTTTTATTTTTTAAATACAGTGCTCAATACATAAGTAGAGCCTAAATTATAATTATTTTATAAAAATATGATTCCATCGCTACATAAGAGTTCTCATGTTTCAAAAACGGGAGCTAAAAACTTCAATTTAATTATAAGAATTAAATTGAATTAAAGTATCAAGCTCTGTTTCATCTTCAAGTGAAATTTTTGGAATCCAAAAAGAAAATTCCAAAAATTTCACTAGAAGATGAAACAGAGCTTGATACTTTAATTCAATTTAAATTTTATAATTAAATTGAAGTCTTTAACTCCTGTTTTTAAAACAAGAGAAATCTTATGTAGCGATGAAATAATATTTTTAAAAAATAATTATAATTTAGGCTCTACTTATGTATTGAGCACTGTTTATATATATATATATATATATATATATATATATATATATATATATATATATATATATATAATGTATGAATTGGGATCAAATACAGATAAATATGGCTCAGTATCAGACAGAATGATAAGATAAATAGGAAACTTTTAACTACATCAGAGAATAAAATATGGAGAAAAATGAAAAATTTCTTTCTCTCTCTCTCTCTCTCTCTCTCTCTCTCTCTCTTCATATCTCATTCTCTGATGAATAAAATTGAAACATGTTAGATTGATAAACGTTTCGTATTTGTTCTTTATCCTATCCTATCAGACATCCATACATACATACATACATATATATATATATATATATATATATATTGAGGGACTTTATCAAGGCTTTTATTTTATTTATTTTGATGCACGTGTTTATATATAAAGTCGAGGATATTGTTTAATCAAGGTTTTTAAAATTTGAGAAGGTTCATGAATGTTCATCAGGTGGTTGAAAGGTCAGTCAAATCATGTGGAGGTCACAAAGTGCCATAATTCAAAGTCTGGTAATATTCAAGAATTTTTTTTTTGGTTTTTCTTTTGTTGAATGAATATAGTTTAGATTTTTATGGTATGGGATGGGCGTTATGTCCTGTTCATCTTCAAAGGCATGCAATGATGGATTTGACCGTTATTTATTTATTTATTTATTTATTAACATTTTTGTGGTTGTGTACGTTGGCTTGGGAAAGTTGTAATTCTCACAAATTCATCTTTCCTGAAAGAATTACTTTTCCAAGCTAACATACACAACCACAAATATGTGGAGATATCAAAAGAAAACGGTAAAATCCATCACTGCATGCCTTTGAAGATATATAGGACATACGTCCATCAAATAACATAACAATCTAAACTAGATTCATTAAACAAGAGAAAAACAAAAAAAAAATCTTGAATATTACTCGTTGACTTTACTTTTTGTCAGACTTTGAATTATGGCACTTTATGTCCTCCATATGTTTTGAGTGACCTTTCAACCACCTGACGAACATTCATGAACGTTTTAAGAACCCTTGATAGACCAATGACATCCTCGCCTTTGTTCATAAAAACGTGCAGCGAAATTAATCCTACATTACCCTGATAAAGTTACTCAGAGGACGAAACGCATCGGCTAAGAATAGTTTTTCCTCTTGTCTCTTTATATATATATATATATATATATATATATATATATATATATATATATATATATATATATATATATATATATAAAGAAATATAGTTTTATGATGTGCTATATTTATGGGATAAAGTGCTCAATATTAGAGATAGAGCGTATGTAAATATAAATATAAAAGTGAACATTGAAGTCAACACTCAGAGACGACAGGCTGTTTCATGCTAGACGCAATCGTTAGGCCGTCAGTATGAAAGCTGACGGCCTGAAATCGTCAGCATGAAACAGCCTGTCGCCTCCGAGTGTTGACTTCAATGTTCACTTTTATATATATATATATATATATATATATATATATATATATATATATATATATATATATATTATAAATTTATAATATTAATGCTCTGTAAATTTACATTGAGCACTATTGTGTAAAAATAAAAAATATCTATAAGAACACCGGATTTTATATCTTACTGTTCTTTCTTTTTATTTATTTATATATACATACATACATATATACATATATATATATATATATATATATATATATATATATATATATATATATATATATATATATATATATATATATATATATATATATATATATATATATATATATATATATATATATATATATATATGTATATATGTATATTATAATATATTTATTATAACATTTTACATCGGGCGATGAAAGAAGATAATAGTTCAGAAACATGGAAGGTTTTGTGTAGTGATGTAAAATATAATACTATTTAGCTCTACGTTGTGAGGCATGGTGAAGTAATGGTTCGATGCTCGCATTGGGGAATCGGAGAGCCGAGTTCGAATTCCAGTCGGAGCCATTACATTCACTTACGTGCTAATACTCTTTGGAAAGGTGTGAATCCTCTCCCCCTGCTCTTGACTTGGATAGCAGCTGGCAATGTACTACGGGAAAAAAATCTGCCTCCTCACTCATGTATCGAAAGATACATGATCGCCTAAGCGTGTATCACGCATGGCACATTGTATTGTACTGACGTATTGAGCACTTTTAAAAAAAAGTAAATGCTAAGAACTGTGAATTCTTAATCTGTCTGTCCTTACTCTTTATATATATATATATATATATATATATATATATATATATATATATATATATATATATATATATAGCGAGAGAGAGAGAGAGAGAGAGAGAGAGAGAGAGAGAACGAGGAATTAGGTCATGGCATCAGAAGATGTCGATTGTCATTACATTTGAATATTTGAAGACTATAACTGTCAGGGAAGCAAGTAAGAGGAAGGGAGTTTCACAGACGGGAAGTGTGAGACATGAAGCTATTGGAGTAGAAGAGACGGCTGCATTTAACCGTTTCGACAGTGAAATCGTGGGACTGAGATGCCAACCTAGTAACACGCTTAAATTCATGCAGTTTGGGAACCGGCGAAACATACTTAGTGAGCTTGAGTAAATGGATGGTGGAATAGGGTTTAGAAGGCCTAGCAAAAGTTACAAATGACAGGAAATTGTGGAGAGCCATGACCGTCTACTTCCTGAGAGAGCATGGCACATAAAGAAGAGGAATAGGGTCATGTTGGGCCTAAGAAGTCTGTCAATTACTAAAAGCTACAAATGGTCGGAAGCTGTGCAGAGCCACTATCGGGCATGTTCTTTAGAGACACCACGCAAATAAACATATCAAAAGCATGCTCTAGAGTGCAATTAGTAACCATACAAAATTTGATAGCTATAGCTCTAGTCGTTTTTAAGCTATTATAAGATTGACAAAACTAGTTTACGTGATAAATTTACTCTCAGTATAAGATCAAAGATGAAGAACAGACTTGAAGCAACAGAAATGTGGTTCTACAGAAGGATACTTACGATGCCATAGACTGAACATCTGAGCACCGACGGGGTTTTAAAGAAAATGAAATCAAAGAAGAAACTTATACTTAGCATCAAGAAGAGACAGTTGAAATTTCTGTTGCACATAGTAAGGAAGAAGGGTTTGGAAAATCTGATACTCACAGGACAGATTGAAGGCAAGAGGGACAGGGGGAAACAACGCATAACATCTTTTTTAAAGCTTTTTACCCTAAGCAAGGCGGAAGTGCCACTACCACGCAAGGGATCCTAGAGAGTGGGAGCAAGATTAAAGAGACTAAGAGGAAGGGAGATCCACAGACGGGAACTTCAAGACATGAAGCTATTGGAGTAGAAGAGACGGTTACATTTAACCGTTTGGACAGTGAAAGCGTGGGACTGAGATGCCAACCTAGTAACAAACTTGAATTCATGCAGTTTGGGAACCAGCGAAACATACTTAGTGAGCTTGACAAAATGTATGGCAGAACAAGTTTTAGGAGAAATAACAGAAAGACTAAAGTTATTACGAACTACAAAGGACAGGAAACTGTGGAGGGCCATTATCGCCAACGTCGTAAAGGGACACGACGCATAAAGAAGATGGCTTGAATGACAAGCCAGACTACTACCGACTGCTTTCCTTCCCCATCGATCTAAATTCATAGAACCAAAAGCAATTTAAAAATTTTAAAAAAAATTTACCAGAGACAAAGTTTAATCCATAGAATTAATTTTTGCAGATTTCATTTATAGAAATCCCCAAAAGACACTAGAGATGTCAATTGACATTGCATTTGAATAGTTGGAGATTATAGCTATCAGGGAAGCAAGTATGACGAAGGGAGTTCCACAGATGAGGAGTGCGAGACATGAAGCTCTTGGAGTAGAAGAGATGGCTATATTTAACCGTTTCGACAGTGAAAGGGTGGGACTGAGTTGCCAACCTAGTAACACGCTTGAATTTATGCAATCTGTACAAAGCTGGGCAGTTGAAAGCAAACATTCCAATGCAACCTTGCATATCAGGAATTGGCAGATAGACGAAAGCCATAACAAAAATGTTATCATCACTGCTTGGAACAATTAGCCCGTCACATATTAAAAATTCAGGCAATCTAGTCGATAAACCCCGGGGGATAAACATTACAGATAAACGCATGGATAGTTTACATGTCAGATCCCTTTATACCAACGTTCCTGTTATCAAATGATTCAATTTAAAGCAAAATATACTACAGTTCAAAATACACCTCACCCTACCGATAAATAAAATCATAAGAATTGCCGACTCATCACAGACTAATGTTATTTTCAAAAATTCGGATTGCTGATGGGATCACCTCTTAACGGAGTTTTAGCTTGTCTATTCTTAGAGTTTCTGGAATCTGGTTCTTTCCAAAGTATTTTTTTTACTAAATTTCTCGAAAATAATACGCACCTGTGAATAATACGCACCCCAACAAATGATCCAAATTAAGAAATATATCTATCCTTATATATAATACGCATCTATAATTTTTTGTCAAAAAACATAATAATAATTACGAAGACATTTTGTCGACCTTGACATTAAGAATTAAATTGAAACTAAGCGGTTAAAATAATGTTGAAAATTACCAACGGTTTTCCCGGTAAATATAACATTTTATTTTACCGCCAAAATGTCGTCAAAACGTGCGAGTTAGAGTGGACATTTTAAACAAAAAGTAATAGAATTAGTTGAAAGAATAGGAAACAGAGCTGCAGCTAGAGAATATGAGTTGAATGAGGCTAACATACGTTTATGGAGAAAGAATAAAAAATGAACTAAAAAGTGTAAATCAAGTGCCAAAGCTATAGGTAGAGGAAGAAAAGCTCAATATCCAAATATGGAACAAAGTTTAGTTGAATTTGTGAAAGAAAGACGATCAAGTGGATGTTCCATAAGTACTGTGGAAATAAGGATGAAGGCAAAAGAACTTATGAAAACCATGTATACTGGAAACATATTTAAAGCTTAAGCAAACTGGTGTTTTCTTTTTATGAAGAGGTTTGATATATCTTTTAGAAGAAGAACATCCATAACCCAGCATTTGCCTGATGACTACGAAGATAAGCTTTTGAATTTTCAACGTTTTGTTATTTTGCATGAAGAACATACTTCAGGAGAAGAGGACTGATCTTGTTATTATACCGTCCATTTAAACAAGAGATGCGTAAAAGATGGAATGACTGGATGTTTTCTGGTGTTCCCAGTTTTACTGCTGGTGGCAACATAAAAAAAAAAAACAGAGTTGGAACTTATTGTAAAATTGATACAGGAATCTTGGAAGATCCTCGTCAGTGAGGATGTTATAAAGAGAGGTTTTCAAGAAGTGTTGTCTCACGACAGCCATGGATGGCTCTGAAGATGACAACCTTTGGCAAGAGAATGAAGAGACCGAAGATAATTTTGAACAGGAGGAAGATAATATTGTGAATGATAATTTGTTTAATGACAATTTAGATATTGGTTCTATAATAGAAAGTGGTGATGATAATGATGATGATGTTGATGATGATGATGATGATGATGATTAAAATTTCAATAAACTGTTAACTTCATATCCTCTTTTCTTCAAAATTGGCCTTTTTATAGATTTTTTTATTTTTGCGCCAAATAAAAAATGTGGTTACTGATAAACATAAATTTATTGACAAAAAAAATGTTACAATTATTATTGTTGGATTTTAAATGAAAATTGGGATAATATCTGTCTTATTTTAGAAAAACAATTACGTATTTATTATTATAAGTCAATTACGAAAAAAATATTTTTGATTAAACCTATTTATAATACGCACCCCTACTATCACCTGTAATTTACATTAAAAAAAATGCGTATTATTTTCGAGAAATTACGGTAAATAACAAAGATATTTCTGATGTAGTGATGATGTTTTATAAATATATCCTTGCAAAACAAAATTATTTGACTTTGTAAATAAACTATACAGAGTTGAATGAACGATAGAATTTACTTAGGAAACAGAAACAAACAATGTATTGCCTTTTCTCGATATCATGTTAAACCATACTGATAATGTCCTAGAATTAAATGTTTATTGTAAATTTAATAAAAATGATCTCGTAAAATCCGGAATAATTATCGTTTTGTTTAAGAGAACTTACAATTTTTTGCACTCAATATTTACAAGAGGAAGAGAAATACATTAACAATTCTCTGAAACTCTCTCGATATACTAATAATTTCATATTTAATGCTCGTCGTAAAGCTCATCAAATCTATAAATATAGAAAAATAAATAATATAAATAATTTTGATAAAAATAGACACATAATACTACGGAGATACTTATTAAAGACTACAACTGAAAATAATATAAATACTTGATAACAATAAAGAATTTAATACAAAACAAAATAATAATTTTAAACCGAAAACCGCTAATTCCCATTACATGAATATCGGCAACTATGTATTGTAGGAAGGACTATACCAGTGAGTGTATCTTTTATATCACATTTAATATACACATTTTAATATCTTTAATCATATATATATATATATATATATATATATATATATATATATATATATATATATATGCATCATAATTTTGTGGGGTTGATTAGGAAGATTCCTTTTTAGTCAGGCCGGAAACTCCTCAGCACACATATATATGTATATATTAAGCAATATATAATTATATAATTTTTTATAAACAAAAATTCTGATTACAGATAGGTCTCCCTCGTTTTTCTGACAGTTTTTTTTTAAATCTGATCCTTTCCATAGTATTTTACCAAAAAATCAACATATTTTCGATATATTGATGAAACTTTATTGATATATCTCCGCAAAACAACATTACCTAACCTTTTAGATAAACTAAATATAGTCCCACGTACGATATAATTGACTTATGAAAAAGAAAGAAAGAACATATTATCTTTCCTAGATATTATGTTAAGTCGTACAGATAATAACTTAAAACTAAGTGTGAAAACTAAGTGTGTATCGTAGATTTAATAAAAATGATCTCATAAATTTCTATTCTCACCATAACAACACAATAAAATCAGGAATAATTATCGGATTCTATATAAAAGCACTTAGCACTTGAAGACCTCAATACTTACAAGATAAATAGAAATACATTGAAAAGACATTTAAAATCCCGTATTCTACTCTCGTTTTAGCATCTTCGGCAACCCGGTAGAGTATAAAATATCCATTTCACAAAAGCAGTTGCCAGCTACTTGATGATTGTGTCGAAAAGCATGAAACTAGTAGTAGTGGTCGGTCACTGTACACCGTTATTAAGAAAATTATATCAATGCTCTGCAATTAAACATGACACCGAGCTCTTTCACCGGCGTTCCTTTGTAGCATACTCTCTTAAGAGTCACTGAATTTTTGCAATAGTACACGGAAAAGAAATTACAAAATCTCCTAAAGACGATAGCGCAGGAGAGTGAGAAGAAGGGACTAAGCATAAACTACAAGAAGACAGAAGGCATGGTCATCAGTAAAAGGATGAGCCCGAAATGCTACCTACTTAATAATATAAGATATGCAGATGACACAGTACTGATAGCAGACACAGAAAAGAAATTACAAAATCTCCTACAGAAGGTAGCGACGGAGAGTGAGAAGAAGGGACTAAGCATAAACTACAAGAAGACCGAAGGCATGGTCATCAGTAAAAGGATGAACCCGAAATGCTACCTACTTAATAATATAAGATATGCAGATGACACAGTACTGATAGCAGACACAGAAAAGAAATTACAAAATCTCCTACAGAAGGTAGCGATGGAGAGTGAGAAGAAGGGACTAAGCATAAACTACAAGAAGACAGAATGCATGGTCATCAGTAAAAAGATGAATCCGAAATGCGATTTGCACGTCGGTGACAATAAAATCAAGCAGGCGCAGAAGTTTAAATATCTGGGAAGCGATTTGACAGAGGACGGTAAGTGCGACACCAAGAACCGTAGACATATTGGGATGTCGAAGACGCATTCTAAAAGGTTGCCAGAGTATTACGAGACAGGAGGATTCCGTAGGTAACAAAGAAAAAGAGTACTGAGCTGTTATGCGTCATCTGTCTTTCTGGACGGTCTCCTCAGAGATAAAGAAGAGGCTCGAGGCGACGGAAATGTGGTTCTACAGAAAGATGCTGAGGATATCATGGACCGAGCGTATGAGCAACGATGAGGTCTTAGAGAGGATGCAAACAAGGAGGAGGCTTATATATATAACATCCGGATGATGCAGCTGAAGTTTTCATGTAATGAGGAAGGAGGGCCCGGAGAATCTGATACTCACTGATCGATTAGAGGGAAAACGAGACAAGGCAAAGAACGCGTGACATACCGAGCGGGCTTAAGAAACTGGGTGACAAAATTTGTGTGTGTGTGTGTATGTGTGTGTGTGTGTGTGTGTGTGTGTGTGTGTGTGAGAGAGAGAGAGAGAGAGAGAGAGAGAGAGAGGAATGCTGAAATGTACCAAGTGCCAAAATATAAAATTGTTTGGGAAAACCTGAGTTCCGCTGCCCCTTGCATGTTATCACTCGACATTCGTGAAAAGTGTAAAAACTTCAGTTTTATAACTGGTGACACATGGTGAAGCGATTATGGCCTGCCATCTCGACTTCACTTCCTCACCGACGCGACTTGGCTCCCCTCTGTCTTGTTTCCACAGGTTTTCATGCCAATTTTTCTCATATTCTGAACAGTATGACTTTACGCGTACGACTAGATTGGCAGTAAGGTTTCACCATTTTACTGTTGAACTAAATAGTCGCAGCCGTGTGTTCTACGTATTTTTAAGCATTTCCCTCCAAGCAAGACGGGAGTGCCACTGGTTCGCAGGGGTTATATAGCGTGAAGGCGAGAGAAAAAATGTATATAGCGGGAATTTAAAAAAAAAAGGATAAAAGATGAGCAGGGTTCAAGACATCAGAAGATGGCGATTAACATTGTATTTAAATTTTTGATGATTGTAGTTATCAGGGAAGCAAGTAAACGGAAGGGAGTTCCACAGGCGGGAAGTGCGAGAAATGAAGCTGTTAGAGTAGGAGTAGCTGTTACATTTAACTGTTTCATCGGTAAAAGGGTGGGACGCAGATGCTAGTCTAGTAGTACGCTTAAATTTATGAACTCGGGGCACCAAGGGGAAAAGCTTGAAAAGGACAGTTGCCAATATAATATTTGTAGAAAAAAACAGAGGGAAGCCACATCACGTCCGTGGGAAAGTGACTGGAGCCGAGATGCCAAATCAGGATCGATTACATTGTAGATCCTTCTTTGGATTTTGTCGAGAACCTCGAGATGAACAGCAGGGGCACCAGACTCTATAGGGCAACAGTATTCAATGCACGGACGGTTGATAGGTTTGTAGATATGTAAGACGAGAAAAACCTTCCGGCACGACACAATGAGTCAACTTTCCTTGCTGCAGATGCAGCTGTTGATTCAGTGTAGATGTTCTATTTAAAGTCATTCGAAAGGGTGAGGCCAAGAAGGCGCAGTGGGGCACTTTTCTGGGGTCTAGCATCAACCCTGTTAATGGCGGGCTGGGAATTATCTCTATGGTGGCTAGATGAGAGCATTTTTATTTCGGATGCATTCAAATTTGCAAGCCATTACGTACCCCAGTTAACAATAGATTGAAGATAATCGTTTCTTATTTCGCTCTTCTCGCCTGTCGAACTCTCTTTCGATTTCTTGATTTCCTGCCATATACGATCTGCAAAACCAATTCAAATGTTCTGTCTTTCTTAAATCTGTTCTTTTATTGTCCCTTCTCCTTATTAAAGTCTTCACATTCCATTTCACTTCCTCTACGTTCTAGTGGCATTATCGGCTTGCATGGGATGAAATTATAAAAATAAATATGATGACATTTATCTGGGAAAAATTCATTAATCTTATATATAAAGTACAGTGTATGTATGTGTATTGTGCGTGTCTGTGTCCAAGCATCGCCTCCGCTCCCACTGATTCATAGCTCATTCAAAAGCCCTAGAAAAGTTAGGCGCAGAGAACGATTTCGTTGAGCTCAGATTCAGGGTTGCCAGATTATGCGAGGTTAAAAAATATATTAATATATTATACTAGTCATTGAAGTTGCTTTCATGCTTCAAAGGGAGTAACTTATTTTCCTTTTGTATCCAAAGTTGCAGTGCACGTTTTATTATAAACTAGCTTAAAAGCCGCCCTATCCGGCGGCATTTAAGCTAGCTCTTGTGGACGACTCTTGGTTTGGCCATCATCACAATGCCTAGGGAGGAGTAGATGCGATAGACATCAATAAACTACAGAAGAACTCAAAATTGATCGCTTCATTTAAGTATTGAATTCAAATTTAAGTTTACCTTTTAAAGTTCAACGATAATTCTTTTGCATCAACTTAATTTAAAGATCGTCGTAGGTCGTTATTTTCCGTATAAACGATTATTTTTATTTCATGGGGGACAGAACAGGGGGCAATTTATAAGTTAAACTTAATATAGTGTAAAGATGGGAAAATAGAAATTATAATTAGTTATACATTCAACATTTGAAGAGTTAAAGAAATTTAATAGCTAATTAAGTAAAACCTTTATCATGGAATCTATATAAATAAATGCAAAATTGGAGCTCAATTCTCCTACGAATTCTGAGATTAAAAAGCCCCAGCTTTACTTTATAATAATTTAAACGCTAAAAGCTCCATATCTGTATTATATATTATCTACTTCTAGGCAGTATCACTCTTCAGGTTTAATTAACTTGTATATTGATTTAAAAGAAAAAGTTTATTTCGTTAATTAACTTGTCCTTCTACCTTGACCATAACCGTGGTGCGAGGATATTGGACCATAGCAGTGGCGACGAGGACTGAAGAAACAAACTCTACGCGGCGAAATCCTAAAAAAGTATCAGAAAACGAACAGAAGCATCTTGAACTACAAGAATTATTGCTACGGGTAATAACAAATAAAGGGCAAAATTTCGAAAATGAAACAGTTCTCTCGCAAAATGCTATATGGAGCTCTATCGAAGACTTCACGTATGCGCCGGACGAAGACAAAACCTTCGCAGCTTACTTCAGAAGGTACGAAGATTTATATGAGTTTGATTGCGGGAATTGGTTAGACACGAGAAAAGTACGTCTACCATTAAGAAAATTAGGGTCATGCGAATACACTAAATTCGTAGACTACATCCTACCGAGGAAAACAAATGAGTTAACCTTCAAGGAAGCCATAAAACTGTTAACAGAACATTTTAGCCCAAATACCTCATCATTCCACAAAAGATGGAAATGTCTGAATCTAACAAAAAAGGACAGCGAAGACTATATAACATTCGCTTCCATTGTAAACAAACATTGTGATGACTTTAAGTTATCTGAACTCAGCCCGGACAACTTTAAATGTTTAATATTCGTTCAAGGCCTGGTTTCGACTAAAGACGCGGAGATCAGACGCAGAATTCTTGCAAAACTGGAGAGTGAACCAGAATTGACGCTACAAAAATTGGCTGAAGACTGTCAGAGATGTATAATCGTAAAGAAGGACTCGAAAGATATAGAAGAGTCCGGCATCGCTCACATACGTAAAATACAAAGACAAACACGCTTTTGTCCCTCCTCAAAAACAAACCAAACCAATTTTCCCACCTCAGAAACAGGTCAAACAAATTTTTCTACTACCACCCAGTCCATGGTATCGCTGTGGGACTTTGCATTGATATAAAGATTGTCCATACCGCTTTAAGACTTGTCAGTCGTGCAAAAAAGTGGGTCATAAAAGTTCTCATTGTTGGACTAAGAAAGAAAGCAGAGTAAGAGTCACTAGGACTGACTAAGCGGCGGACGAGACAAACATACAAAAATACGTGCAAGCAGAAATGTTAACTAGAAAAGTCAGACTACAATTGGATTCCGGATCGGATTTAACTATTATTAACGTACAGACATGGAGAAAATTGAACAAACCGACCATGTTGAGAACCGATAAAATTGAGAGGTCGGTAACTGTGAGAAAAATAAAATTTGAAGGAGAAGTTATTACAAATGTGACATTCAATGGAATGACCAAAAAATTAAAAATGTATGTGCTAAGAAACACAGAAAATATATTTGGAACGGACTGGATGCAGGAATTCGACTTCTGGGGTTTGCCAATAAGTACGTACTGCCAAAAAGTGAAAAGTTTATCGACCGAGGCAGATAAATTAAAGGAGAAGCTAAAAGAAAGTTTCCCCGAAGTATTTTCAGCCGGCCTCGGGAGGTGTAAAAAATGGGAGCAAATATAGAAATAAAAGAAAATGTACAACCTATGTTCAAGAAGAAAAGGAATGTACCTTTTGCTTCAATAGAAAAAATAAATCAAGAGTTGGATAGACTCGGAAAAATCGGTATATTGACAAAAGTGGAATACAGTCAATGGGCCGCACCTACGGTTTACGTCAAAAAGAAATCGGGTGAGATACGAGTATTCGCTGATTTCCCAACGGGATTGAACTCAACGATTAAGGGTTACCACTATCCTCTCCCTAGTCCAGAAGAAGTTTTCGCAAAATGAAACGGAGGAAAGTTTTTCTCAAAAATAGACTTGAGCGAAGCGTACCTACAAATACCAGTAGATGAGGAAAGCTCGAGATTATTGTGCATAAACACACATAAAGGATTATACAATTTCCAAAGATTACCATTCGGGATTAAGGTCGTGCCGGCAATATTTCAACAAATAATGGATACTATGCTAGGCGGACTTGATTTCACGATTGCATACCTGGATGGCATACTGATAAATAGTAAAAACATTGAACAACACTGGGAACACGTTCAAGAGGTTTTCAGGAGAATACAAAACTATGGTTTCAAGGTAAAAGAAAACAAATGCGATTTCTTTATGAAGGAAATAAAATATCTGGGCCATATCATCGATGAAGAAGGAAGGCGACCAGACCCAGAAAGTGCAACGGCAATAAAAAAAATGCCAGCTCCAAAAAACGTAGCCGAATTACAAAGCTTCTTATGCTTAGTGAATTATTACCAAGAATTCATTCCAAACATGCATAAATTACGCGCACACCTAAACGAACTATTTTTAGCGCACTATGACCCAAAATTAGAAATAATAGTCGCAAGTGACGCGAGTGCCTATGGAGTCGGGGCATGTATACTGCATAAAATGCCGGATGGGACACTAAAACCAATCGCGCATGCTTCAAGAACATTGATACCAGCAGAAGAAAATTACTCACAAATCGAAAAAGAAGTACTGGGGATTATTTTTGCAGTTACAAGATTTCATAGATATATTTACGGTAGATTTTTTTACTTTACAGAAGGACCACAAGCCGTTATTAACAATATTTGGATCGAAGAAAGGTTTACCTGTATACACCGCTAATAGGTTGGTAAGATGGGGTACAATTTTATTGAACTACAATTTCAAATTAGAGTATCTTCCAACGTACAAAATTGGGCACGCAAATGGTCTCTCGAGACTAATACCTAAGAAAACGGAGCCATTGGAAAATTCCGTAATTGCAGCCCTACAACATGAAGAAGATATCAGGACATCACTATGTAGTACAGTTCGAAATCTCCCCGTCACATTACAAGAGATAAGAAATGAAGCAATAAATGATGAATTCATAAAAGAAACAAAAACAAAAATTGCATAAAAAAATAAAAAGGTATGAGACAGTTTTTCGTCATGTGACGACATTTTACTATATAACGAAAGGGTACTAATTCCGAAAACACTACAGAGGCGAATCCTAAAGAACTTCTACATGGGCCATCCAGGAAAGAACAGAATGAAATCGTTAATGCGAAGTTCTGTATATTGGCAAAACATGGATCAAGACATTACACATATGGTGGAAAAATGCAAGGGTTGTTCCTTAGCAGCAAATGCACCGCCGATCATCCATAAGCCATGGCCAGAGACAGATCGACCGTGGTCAAGAATCCATGTATACTTCGCCGGTCCAATAGATAGTTTCTACTATTTGATCATAGTAGACAGTTATAGCAAATGGCCAGAAGTGTTTCGTTGCAGAAAACCTACTTCTGAAACTACCATAAATTGCCTCCACGAGCTGTTTGCTCGTTCGGAGTGGTTGATTGTCTAGTCACTGATAATGGGACACAGTTCACATCTGCGAACTTTCAAGAATTTTGTGAAACTTTTCAAGTTAAACATATGAAATCCCCGCCATATGACCCAAGATCAAATGAACAAGCGGAGAGATTTGTAGACACACTCAAAAGAGCGTTAAGGAAAGCATATAACGTGCCTACAGAAAAGGCGTTGCAACAATTTTTACAAGTATATCGAATTACACCGAACAGTGCTACGCCATCGGCATTATCACCCGCGGAAGTGATGTTCGCCCGAAAAATCAGATCAGTATTTGACAAATTGCTACCAAAACAAACAAAGCAAATACCAATGTCGTACGTACCAAAAAGAAAATTCTACCCAGAGGAGAAAGTTTTTTTTCAAAACGTATAAAAATAATACATCCTACTTGGATCAAGGTACAATTGAAAAAAGAATCAGGAACATGGTTTACATAATACAGGGCCTGAAATTCTCACATAAAAGACATGTAAATCAAATAAGAAAGAGGCTGTTAGATGATTCTAACGGTCCACCTCAGGAAGAAGAAGTGATGGATACAATATTCGACACATTTGATATGCAAAGGCCGCAAACAGTGTCTGAACCACGAAAATCGACCAGGAAAAGAAAATTCACAGAGCCTTTGATAATAAATCCTAAGAAAAAAAATTCTAAAGACCCCTGCGACGCAAAAGCTTTGGAAGTGGGGTGTTATGGGAACTTACCTATAACGATAATGGACTCCTCCTGACTATGAAGACTGCGCCTCTCTGGGAGAGAGGGAAGAGGAACGAGTCAAGACCTAACGAGTCAAGACATATTAGTTCACTCTAAACCAGACTGACAGTTAATACTAACACCTTCAACTTCTTGTATTATATGTCTGTTGTAATATATCTTTGTTATTTTCTACTCTTGTGTTCGTGTTGTTCTTCCTTGGTTCTACCTTGGACGATAACCATGGTGCGAGGATATTGGACCATAACATCTACATACTCAGATGACACAGTACTTAGAGCAGTCAAGGAAAATTACAAAACCTCCGACAGAAGGTAGCGAAGGAAGACGAGAAGAAGGGCCTAAGTATAAGCTATCAGGTCATCCCGTAAGTTCTGTCCGAATTTTGAATAAAGAAAACAAGTGACCAAATGTTACATTTAATTACATATTCAATCAACAATGTATTTTCCCTGATTATCTATGACTTCCTTCCATCTATTAACAAGCTTACTAATTCCATTACTGTAAAATTCTTTTGGCTTTGATTCGAAGAACTCACAAATGTCAGTTTTAACCTCTTCCTGTGTTACAAAAGCTGTTTCTTCCAAATGATTCTTTAAGCTACGAAACAAATGGTAGTCTGAAGGAGCAAGGTCAGGAGAATAAAGTGGATGAGGAATCTTCTCCCAACCAAGTTCTTCGATCTTTTGTGACGTGATTCTTGCTGTGTGTGGTCGAGCATTGTCCTGATGAAACATCACCCGTTTTCAATTCGCTAGAGCAGGTCTTTTTTCCTCAAAGCTGGGTTCAAACGCTCTAATTGCTGACAGTATATTTGAGTATTAATTGTTGCATTAGGTGGTAAGAATTCAAAGTGGGTTATTCCTTGGCAATCCCACCAGATTGAAAGAAGAACGTTTTGCCCATGAAGTTCCCTTCTAGGCTGTGGCTGGGGTCCTTCCCCTTTACCAAGCCACTGTCTACGACGCTTAACATTTCGATAAAAGATCTATTTTTCGTCGCCAGTCACAAGTCTATCTAAAAAAGGTGAAACTAGTTGGCGAGAATGGAGAGAAGAGCAGATGTCAACTCGGGATTTGAGGTTGTTTTCAGACAATTTATGAGGCACCCATTTTCCAAGTTTAGGCACTTTTCCAAGTTGTTGAAGATGACTATGAACAGTTGTATGGTTTGAACTGAGAACAACTGCCAATTCCTCAACTGATAAAGCAAGATTTTCTTCAAGGGCTGCTTCAAGAAGCTTTTCATCAAACTCAACTGGACGTCCGGTTCAATCTTCATCTTCAATGGTGAAATCTCCACCTCTGAATTTTGCAAACCATCTTCTTCAAGTTCTTTCATTCACGCATTCCTCTCCATGAACTGAGTGAATGTTTCTAGCCGCTTCGGCTGCTGAGTTTCCTTTCTTGAACTCTTAAAGCATTATGTGCCTCAAATGATTCTTGGGTACTTCCATGTTAGCAGGGTTTTAATCAAACAAAATTTAATTTTATTGTTCTCTGAAATAAAATTTGATCAGTTTAAATGCATCTAAACATAGAAATAATGTTCAGCTCCATTAGACATTATTAAATACTCTTTAAATTTCGTTCATTTTAACAAAAAATTAAAATTCGGACAGAACTTATGGGATGACCTAATACAAGAAGGCAGAATGCATGTTCATCAGTAAAAGGGTGAGCCCGAAATGCGGTTTGCAGATCGGGGACACTAAAATCAAGCATGTGCGGAGGTTTAAATAGTTGGGAAGTGATTTGACAGAGGACGGTAAGTGCGACACTGAGATCCGTAGACGCATTGGGATGGCCAAAGAACACATTCCAAAAGCTGGGCACAGTATTGGTAACAAAGAAATGAG
>OZ038513.1:52829887-52844887 GCA_964036315.1 Acanthosepion esculentum | reverse complement strand
CAAGGTATGATAGATAGATAGATAGATAGATAGATAGATAGATAGATAGAAATGAAGGGACGAAGGGATATAGATAGACAGACATAAAGAAAGGCGGGTGTGTAAGAAAGAGAGATTAAAACAGAAGATAATAAAGCCTAACTCGTTTAAAATGAGAGAAAAAGAAGAAAAAAAAGACAAAAGAAGAAAGGAAAAAAATTGCTGGAGACTGACCTCGAAAATTCTTCAAAGACTGAACGCAAAACAGGAATGAAGACATGTAAACCGAGAAAATCAAAAGGCTGTAGTATGTTATCTAATCTCCCATATATATATATATATATATATATATATATATATATATATATATATATATATATATATATATATATATATATGTAACAATCCGTTGGTATATAATCCAAATGAATCCTAATAATATAAAATATTCAAACTGATCTGCATAGAGAGCTCAATGTATTTATTATACTAGAGTATATAAATTACAAAGAATTTGGGATTTCTATCTATGTAAATATATATATATATATATATATATATATATATATATATATATATATATATATATATATATATATATATATGTGTGTGTGTGTGTGTGTGTTTGTGTGTATTACATCAAACGTAAATTTTAGTGGATAATAGACGCACAAAGTTTTTAGCAGGCCGCGTCAAACGGCGGTTTCTTCTACGAAGGAGGACGAGAAACATAGTCTTAAAATGTGCTATATTTATGGGATAAAGTGCTCAATATCAGAGATAGAGCGTGTGTAAATATAAAGGTGAACATAGAAGTCAACACTTAGAGGCGACAGTCTGTTTCATGCTAGTTGCAATCGTCAGGCCTGACGATTGCATCTAGCATGAAACAGACTGTCGCCTTTAAGCGTTGACTTCTATATTCACTTTTATATATATATATATATACATATATATATAAATTGTTCTCTCTATTTCTAATCTACAGGTGTATTTTTGAGAGTGTGTGAAAATGCATACAACTTGGTGTAAAAGCATTCTCTTTTATCGTTCGCGCACACACACACACTCATATCAAGACCCACACACAGACACACACACACTCTCACACACACACACACACACTCACACACACACACACACACACATATATACATACATACATACATATATTCTTTTCTTGTCAACAACACTTATATAAAAGCATCATCCGCATGCAAAAAAGGCTAAAAATAACGGAAGCCTTATTAATAAAAACAAACAAACCAACACTTAATAATATTAACTTTGAACATGGACATAATATCTTGACCGTGTTTTGAAACAAAAAAATGAAACATTTTATAAAACATACATATAACAAACTATTTCTAATTCTAACAGTTAAAATATAATCCTTGAAAATGGGTAAATGTATAGCCGAAAGCGCTCGGAATAAAAGAACATTCGGACAGTTTTTATATAATTTATCATTCGAAAAGAAAAAAAAATTAGATCGCATGAGAAATTGTATAAAAACCTAAATAAAAATCACCTTTTCTGTCACAAGGTCCCCAAACGACCCTCCGCAGGTTTTGAATTCAGAGTTGTCCTTCTCTTAGACCAGTTGCCATCCAAGGCTATAGAACCCAGTCTGTCCTGCTATTTACCCATAGTTGGAGGGAGAAGAAGAGGATTCACACCTTTCCCAAGGGTGTTAGCACGTAAGTGAATGTAATGGATTTGACTGGAATTCGAAATCGGCTCTCCGATTCCTCAATCCAAGCCGTTATCCATTACTCCACCGAGCCTCCCATATATATATATAAATAAAAAGAAAGAACAGTAAGATATAAAATCCGGTGTTCTTATAGATATTTTTATTTCTACACAATAGTGCTCAATGTAAATTTACAGAGCATTAATATTATAAATTAATTGATTTAAAATATGTTTTTTTCGCTACACAGTGATACCATGTTTCAGAAATGGAACCTAAAGCCCCTGAATTTAATTTTGTTATTAAACCAACATTAGTTCCATTTCCTCGTCAAGCGAATTTTGGAGGAAATGGAACTAATGTCTTTGGTTATAGACAGATTGAGATAGATGTGGTCAGACAGATAGATATAGCGACTTCCCAAGCGTAGCTTAGATGCGGCACAAGGCCGAAAGTAGTGGGCACTCAGTGTGGATCGAACTCACTACTCGGTCGTAATTGTTCTAGCGAGACGAGCTTGCTAACCATTACACCACCCCTAGGTGCCCAGATAAAAGGATATATATGGACAAATTGAGACAGACAGATAGATAGATAAGTAGATGGATAGTAATTGACGTAAAGACCTACCTATAAAAAAAGTTACGAAGAAAAACTAATTAATAGAAGAAGAAGTAGATTCGTAAATTGTACAAGACTGAAAAAACGGTGACAGGGAATAGGGGAGAGAAACTGAAGTAGAAAGAAAGGGAGCAGTGAAAAGTTCTCATGCTGAATGAAAAGGTTTGCAAAAATTTTATGTTTGGTCAGATTTGGTGAAGTAAGTCAACGAGTCGGTAACGAGAAGACAACTCCTCCGATATCTATCTATTTATTTATCAATCTATCTATCTATCTATCTATCTATCTATCTATCTATCTATCTATCTATGCCATTCACTTCATTTTTCACCATCTATCTCTCCCTCTCTCCGATATATCTATCTATCTATCTATCTATCTATCTATCTATCTATCTATCTATCTATCTATCTATCTATCTATGTTATTCTCTTCATTTTTCACTCTCCCTCTCTCCCATCTATATATATATCTATCTATCTATCTATCTATCTATCTATCTATCTATCTATCGTAGTCTGTTCATATCTATCTATCTATCTATCTATCTATCTATCTATCTATCTATCTATCTATCTATGCCATTCTCTTCATTTTCACTTTCCCTCTCTCCCATCTATCTATCTATCTATCTATCTATCTATCTATCTATCTATCTATCTATCTATCTATCTATCTATCGTAGTCTGTTCATATCTATCTATCTATCTATCTATCTATCTATCTATCTATCTATCTATCTATCTATCTATCTATCTATGCCATTCTCTTCATTTTTCACCCTCTATCTCTCCCTCTCTCCCATCTATCTATCTATCTATCTATCTATCTATCTATCTATCTATCTATCTATCTATCTATCTATCTATCGTAGTCTGTTCATATCTATCTATCTATCTATCTACCTATCTATCTATCTATCTATGCCATGCTCTTCATTTTTCACACCCCCTCTCTCCCATCTATCTATCTATCTATCTATCTATCTATGTTTGCGCTTGTATGTGTTTTGTTGAGCAAGACTGTATATTAAGTGCGCGCGTGCGCGTGTGTGTGTGAGCGAGAGAGAGGGGGAAGAGGGCGTTGAGAGATAGACAGATTAACAGACAAAAGGGGGTAGAAGAAAAACTAGGAGAAAGAGGTTTATGATATTTAGCGAGGAGTGCGATGAAGAGTAACAGCACTCCCACTCGCTCTAAGCTTCGACAATGAGTGAATAGGGTGGCTTCCATATACAAATGTCTCCGCGCGTCGAATGTCAGGAGACACAAGTTATTTTCCTTCTCGGAGTTTTCCTTGTCGTCATCATCATCATCATATAAAACAACAACAGCAACAACAACAACAGCAGTAACAGCAGCAGCAGTACGGAAGGAAAGCGAAAACGATCATTATTATTCCCTTTCTTTATTCATTCGTCCATTTTTCTTTCTTTTCATCTCTTCTCCCCCCCCCCTTTTAAGTGCACGGATAGGAGGCTGCTATTAAATATTCATAACAGTTCGTTCAGAGAATTTTCGAGAATGTATTTCAAAACACCAACAGCATTCTCTCTTTTCCTTTCTTCTTTGTTAGGTTAAGATGCCGTATTCGTTTGCCGATAAAACGTGTAGTTAACTAGATAGACAGATAGATAGATAGACAGAGAGACAGACAGAGAGACAGACAGACAGATAGAAAGAAAGAAAGATAGATAGATAGATAGATAGATAGATAGATGTGGACAAACTCTGATATATATATATATATATAATATATATATATATATATATATATATATATATAGATAGATAGATAGATAGATAGATAGATAGATAGATATACAGAGAGAGAAAGAAAGAAAGATAGATAGATAGATAGATATACAGAGACAGACAGATAGAAAGAAAGATAGATAGATAGATAGATGTGGACAAACTCTGATATATATATATATATATATATATATATATATATATATATATATAGATATAGATAGATAGATAGATAGATAGATAGATAGATAGATATACAGAGAGAGAGAGAGAAAGATAGATAAATAGATATACAGAGAGAGAGAGACAGAGAGAGAGAAAGAAAGATAGATAGATAGATAGATATACACAGAGAGAGAGAGAGAGAGAGAGAGAGAGAGAGAGAGAGAGAAAGATAGATAGATAGATAGGTAGATTGATAGGAATAGACATAAACTGATGTGGACAAACTGATAGATAGCTAGATAGATATGGACAGACCCTGATACAAAGACAGAGAGATAGATACCCAAATATGGGCAGACATAATTGAGGACCAATATATTTCTATAGTTTAGTTGGTCGGAAGTTATCACCATATGTTTGAGGCAATTTTGGACAGGGAGGCACGGTGGAGTAATGGTTAACGGCTCGGGTTGAAAAATTGGAGATCCGAGTTCGAATTTTAGTCAAATCTTCAAATCAGTCAAATCTTCACTTTCCCAAGGTAAAGTTACGAATCCTCTTCTCCTCCCCCCCCCATCTATGGGTAAGTAGAAGGACAGAACGGGTTCTATAGCCTTGGATGGCAACTAGTGTCCCGCAGAAAGAAATGGCGACCTACTGTGGGAAAAAATCTGCCTCGTCAGTCATATATCGAAAGATACATGATCGCCTAAGATGCATGATCGCATGGCATATAACTGACTGAATTTCAGAATACATATGCGTTACGGTAATTGTTCATTTTGTGGCCAATAGAACGAAACTGTTTTTTTTTTCGCACTTTCACCTTTTGTCCTTGTGAGGGCGTACAGGAGTGATTCGGTCATTATTCAGTAACTGCTGACAGAGAAAACGAAAATATTGAATCTACTGCTAAGTAATTTCGTTCAAGTTGTCGCTGTAGACAATTTTTCTCTCGATAGAATCTGTCCTGCACCGTTATTAAGTACCATGCATTCAATATTTCTGTCACATATCTGGTCTGGCTCATCTGCTATACATTTAGATACTCTTGACAAAATCATAAGATACTGCAATGTTATCGGCCCTGGTCTGGCATCTATACTCCAAACACTTTTCCATCACCGTAACGTGATTTTCTTGTGACGTTTCTATGAATAATTTCATGATAATTGTTCTGATGAGCTTTCCAATTTGGTACGTCGACTTTACGAATTTAAGCGCAGTATTAGACTGGCATCTAAGTTTCATCTTTTTACTATTGAAAATGTTTCATGTAACAGTAATTTCTGTGCTGACTGTTTCTTCTCTTGCCCTTCCTGCTTGTGGAACTCACTTCTTGCTTCTTGCTTTCCTGTTAACTATGATCAAAAAAAGAATAATGGATAGTTCAGTCATTATCTTCTCCATCTCCTTGAATCCTGTTTTTCCTTGTCTTCTTTCATTAATAATAATTTCATAGTTTAATTCAACCTCAGTAACCCGTTTTTATCATAGTGGCTTTATTGCCTTACTTGAAATTATATATATATATATATATATATATATATATATATATATAAATATAAAAGTGGACATGGGAGTTAGCACTTAGAGGCGACAGTCTGTTTCATGCTAGTCGCTTATTTGTTTATTTATTTATGTCAAATTATTTTGCTTGTTTTTTGTTTGTTTAGCAAGCAAAATAATTTGACATAAATAAATAAACAAATAAGCGAGTTCCGGTAAAAGTAACCGCCAAAATATACTACCCATAATGCACCACTGACCCTTATATAAACAGCCGAGAAAAATAACAGCACTAGTCGCCTGACGATTGCACTAGCATGAAACAGACTGTCGCCTCTAAGTGCTGACTCCCATGTCCACTTTTATATTTACACACGCTCTATCTCTGATATTGAGCACTTTACCCCATAAATATAGCACACTTTAAGACTATATTTCTGCATATATATATATATATATATATATATATATATATATATATATATATAGAGAGAGAGAGAGAGAGAGAGAGGGATTGAGATATAGATAAATAGATATATGTATGCATAGATATGGCTACCTGTAAATTAAGTCATTAAAAGCTATAGGAAATGAATTTAACGTCAAGTGTTTATCGGTTTGGTTTGTTTTGTTTTATGGTATATCAACCTCAATGGGTTATTTAATGCCGTAATGCTAGTATTTTTTTTTTTTTTGTCAAAAATGTATTCCTGGTAATATTTTTTTCAAAAATGTATTGTTTTTCTTCTTCAAAAATTTATTGCTGGTATTAAAACCTATTTTACACTTTCATAGTGTTTTGAATCCAGTTTGGGGGGTTAACTAATTGCCCATAGCTTGAAACCCTAAAAGGTGCTACCACCCCGAGTCAGGGTGGACCTGGGAACACCAGCGATTCAGAGGTGGTTCCTCGCTCCTCAAAACCTCCTGATCAGAGGCCTTGCTGCTGGACGTAGTTTATCGTTTTACCCAGGATGAGCATGTGGTTTATCGTCTTACACAGGACGCGGAAGTAGGTTATTGCCATACCCAGGAAGGATTTATGTAAGGTAAAACATATTTAAAACAGCCTGTATGCCTGGATTTTCTGGTAATTCAATGGAAGAATTTCTGTTCATAATTGCTTTTTTTTACATTAAGGTTCCACTTGTACAAGTGTTGAGATGTTGAGTGTTTCTACGTGAGTATATGGTAATAACGAACAAACACAGTCGTAGGGAAAAATACTGGTATATTCAGAGAGGTAATTACATCAGAGAGATTAGTAGTAGAACGAACGTAGGTTAGTAGTAACAATAAGTAATAGTAATAAAGTCCAACGGTATCTTCCGGTCGAGAAACGGAAGTGTAACTGATCACTACAGAAGTCTCACTCTGCACTGCACTACACTGCTACACTACGGTATTTAACAACCCTCCCACGTGGGTCGAATGTGGCACAAGGCCGGTTTAATGTGGGCTCACCGAGCCCATAGGCTCGGCCAAAAATATGCCCATTTAGAACCCGTATAAACGGGTTCAGGGACTGTCTACCTCCCCGGACGACACTTTGCCCTGCGGCAAAGCCTCGTCCGGGTTCCTCTCTGCCAAAGCAGAGAGTTCGACAGGAGCAGCGCACAGTCAGAGACTGCGTCTCGTACACTGCTACACTACGGTATTTAACAACCCTCCCACGTGGGTCGAATGTGGCACAAGGCCGGTTTAATGTGGGCTTACCGAGCCCGTAGGCTCGGCCAAAAATATGCCCATTTACAACCCGTATAAACGGGTTCAGGGACTGTCTACCTCCCCGGACGTCACTTTGCCCTGCGGCAAAGCCTCGTCCGGGTTCCTCTCTGCCAAAGCAGAGAGTTCGACAAGAGTCGCGCACAGTCAGAGACTGCGTCTCGTACACTGCTACACTACGGTATTTAACAACCCTCCCACGTGGGTCGAATGTGGCACAAGGCCGGTTTAATGTGGGCTTACCGAGCCCGTAGGCTCGGCCAAAAATATGCCCATTTACAACCCGTATAAACGGGTTCAGGGACTGTCTACCTCCCCGGACGACACTTTGCCCTGCGGCAAAGCCTCGTCCGGGTTCCTCTCTGCCAAAGCAGAGAGTTCGACAGGAGCAGCGCACAGTCAGAGACTGCGTACACTGCTACACTACAGTATTTAACAACCCTCCCACGTGGGTCGAATGTGGCACAAGGCCGGTTTAATGTGGGATCCCCGAGCCCGTAGGCTCGGCCAAAAATATGCCCATTTAGAACCCGTATAAACGGGTTCAGGGACTGTCTACCTCCCCGGACGACACTTTGCCCTGCGGCAAAGCCTCGTCCGGGTTCCTCTCTGCCAAAGCAGAGAGTTCGACAGGAGCAGCGCACAGTCAGAGACTGCGTACACTGCTGCACTACTCCCAGTCTCTAGAACTACTGTTCTATTTATAATAATAGGATCAGTCTATTGCGGTTGTGAAGGTGGGTGCGCCCCAACAACAATACACAAGAGCCACTGGAGATAGAGGTTTACAAAGCGAGCGGTACATTTTATTGGGGCACGTGGAAAAGATAACGGTTAACCTTAGACATGAACAGGTTATGATTGTTGTGATCTGGATGCAACCTCTTGGAAGTCGGTTCCACAAAGCAACGGTTCGTGGGAAGAAGCTATCTGAATGGAACTTCTCACATATGAATGAAATGAGGGTGGTCTGTTATAATATGCGTGGCATGGTGGGTCTTAGCCGTGAAGATTAGAACTGGTGGGACTAAGGAGTGTAATTCGTTTGAAAACTTTCCATGGACATAAAGATAAAGCAGTGAGAGGCTTGCTGCGTTTCGACGATGGGAAAAGGGATTGTTGGGTGGGAAAATAATTCACCACCGACAAGGCTGCGGAGAATCTTTTGGACAACCAAGACTGGAAAGTGAAGACTTGGCAGTTCCTGATCTTTTACTCCCTATCTGGAGAATCTGATACTCACAGGTCGAATAGCGGGAAAGAGAGACAAGGGAGAGCAAAGCATGACATACCTGGCGGGCTTAAGAGAGTGGATGACAGAACTTGAGCTGTTACGTGACCTCTGTCCTCCTTTACGGCAACGAATATTGGACGGTCTCCTCAAAGATGAAGAAGAGACACGAGGCGACGGAGATGTGGTTCTACAGAAGGATGCTGAGGATATCATGGACCGAGCGTGTGAGCAACGATGAGGTCTTGGAGAGGATGCAAACAAGGAGAAGGCTTATAGTTAATATCAGGAAGAGGCAGCTGAAGTTTCTGGGACACGTAATGAGAAAGTAGGGCTTGGAGAATCTGATACTCACAGGTCGAATAGCGGGAAAGAGAGACAAGGGAAGGCAAAGCATGACATACCTGGCGGGCTTAAGCAAGTGGATGACAGGAACGTGGTTTGAGGGAGGTGACAGAGGGACGAAACGAAACTTACTGAGAGTTACAAGGGATATGGGGAAGTGGAGAGCCATGATCGCCTACCTCCTGAAGGGACACAGCACATAAAAAGAAAAAGAAGATTATATCTATCCCTTTCCCTTCAAATTCGAGTCAACTCTTTGTCTATCCATCTCTTATATGAACGTTTTTTTTTTAATATACCATACTCTTTCAGGAGGTGGGTGATTATGACTCTCCACAACGTCCCTTTAATATCCCTCTTAATCCTGTCTTACCTTCCATTTACTCATGTAAATTGATGATAGAACATCTTTAGCTCCTTAGATTTTCTCGTTTTCACTTCCCCTTCTCACCTTCTCCTGTAAGTGTCAAATTCTCCAAGCCTCCTTTCTTCATTATATGTGCCAGAAATATCAAACTGTTTCTTTTTGCTACTCAGTATAAGTGTCCTTTAATTGTTTCAATTTCCTTAAAACTTCCACGTTACTAACATGGTATTCTCAGCTTTCTTCTGTCAAACCACGTTTCTGTTGTCTGAAGTTTCCTCTTCATCCGTGAAGAAATTATCCAGCACTGAGCAACAGAAATGCGGTTCTACAGAAAGATGCTGAGGATACCATAGACCGAACATGTGAGCAAAGACGAGTTTTTGGAGAAAATTGAAACAAAATGGAAACTTTATTTACATTATTCGGACTATTGTCCTCATCTTTGTCGCCATCTTTATCACAACGTTTCGGCCGTTGTACGCTCCGGCCTTCTTCAGGTGGTTGGAATGTCGAACTGGACCCTTTATTTCGCTCACTGGGGTAGACTGTTCTAGTTCCACGTGCCGTAGTTATCAGCTATCTCCTGTTAATTTCCCCTCTGAAAGTTCTCCACTGCCTTAACCGGGTATTGAACTCACACTCTTTGGGTCATGTCCAGTGGATAAGGGCGTTGATTAGATCAAAGTGACAATGGTTATTACGAAAAACTTCTCTCCCCCACCCCACGCAAAAAAAAAAAACAACTTACTGTCTTTCGTTTATTATACATTGCCTGACGTTTCCTAACCGGATGGATATTGATAAGCGTTTCTAACATTAAAATTTTGAAAAACCAATAAAATTGTTGCTCATGGATATAGATAATTCTTACAAAATAAAATCCTTGCATTTGCACTGATACAATCCCACAAAGGACGAGACACGTCGACTAAGATAAGTTTTCCTTTTGTCGTAATTCATATTGTTCTTCTTACAGATATTCTTTCTGAAATTTAATATATATATATATATATATATATATATATATATATATATATATATATATATATATATATATATTTTAAGACATTTTTATGTTTATACATTCTTTTTATAGATACAAATATTTAAGTAAATGCTCTGTTTATAATAAGCAGTATTAAACAAC
The DNA here is from genome assembly GCA_964036315.1 of Acanthosepion esculentum. NCBI lineage: Eukaryota > Metazoa > Mollusca > Cephalopoda > Sepiida > Sepiidae > Acanthosepion > Acanthosepion esculentum. The sequence goes on along the minus strand of OZ038513.1, from coordinate 52,834,345 downwards.
ATTTACCGGCCTGAATGTCCGAGAAATTTTCAAATAAAATTTTCGTCCTCCGACAGGAATCGAACCTGTATCCTATACGGAACCGTCATATAGCCTGACGTGCTTTAACCGTATCGGATACAGGTTCCGTAAAAGATACACGTTCCGTATATATATATATATATATATATATATATATATATATATATATATATATATATATATATATATATATATATATATATATATATATATATATATATATATATATATATATATATATATATATATATATATATATATATATATATATATATATATATATATATATATATATATATATATATATATATGTGTAAATGTAAATCTCCACCCTTTACCTGAAGAAGGTTTGCGAGACCAGAAACACGTGTTGAAAAATTATGAAAAATAAAGAATAATATTTTTTAAAAAATCCACATTACAACCCAAAAAGTTTGCGGTACCTCTCTTCTTTTTAATATACACACTTTTCTCTCGTTGGAACCATTATAACCTCTTCATTTTATATATATATATATATATATATATATATATATATATATGAAGAAATATAGTCTTAAAATGTGCTATATTTATGGGATAAAGTGCTCAATATCAGAGATAGAGCGTGTGAAAATATAAAAGTGAACATAGAAGTCAACACTTAGAGGCGACAGTCTGTTTCATGGTAGATGCAATCATCACGCCTGAAGATTGCATCTAGCATGAAACAGACTGTCGCCTCTAAGTGTTGACTTCTATGTTCACTTTTATATATATATATATATATATATATATATATATATATATATATATATATATATATATATATACTACACTTCAAAAGTTTGAAGCCATCCCAAAATTTAGCACGGGATGAACTTGATAGAGGAGCAAAAAGATCTCTTAGAGTCATTGAAAAAAAACATGGAATCAATTATCGAACTTACAGTTTGAGAAACTTTTGCAACGACTGCCAAAGATTTGTGCAGCAGTAATCAAAGCTAAAGGAGGCTATTTTGACGAGAGCAAAATTTAAACATAAAATGCTTTTTTTTCTAATTGTCATAATAAAATTTCTAATAAAAAATCGCCTCTCTCTTCTTTTAGCCGTATATAATAATTTTCTCTCATTTAAAGTACAAAACAACTACTTTTGGGGCCAATTTAAAAAATTACCACGGGTGGTCTCAAATCTTTGAACTGCCGTTTATATATATATATATATATATATATATATATATATATATATATATATATATATATATATATATATTGACTATTAGTAAATCCGTTTTGGATGACCAATTATAATGAATATATCATATTAGCAACTAACCATACATGGCAATTACAAATGAATTTGCAAAACAATGGTAGCATAAACAGTGTTCGTCCCTATGGCAACGCAAGGGTGTGGCTGTATACAGCATAAAAAAACAAAGGAAAACCTTTGGGTTCGGTTTTTCTGTTCGGTCCGTCGCACGAAATTCACCTCACCTCACACAAACCGATTATTACATTTTTCGATCGCTACAAAATGCTGTGATGGGAGAAAACTTCTCTAACCGGACCCAAGAGTTTGTAGTAAACGTTTCTTGATCAAAACTTTAGGAGATTTAGTCAAAAGCTATACTTAAGCTGTCTGATGAATAGTAACAAAAAATTGGAAGTAATAGTGAATATATAACTGAATAAAATGTAATTATACTTAATTTTTTTGAAGACTAAATATATATATATATAAATAAAAAAATATATATATAAATAAAAATATATATATATAAATAAAAATATATATATATATATATATATATATATATATATATTAAGAAATATGCATAATATATTACATTAATTGAACAACTCCGAGTTTCATGCCAAAGCAGTTTTCAAGTGCTGGTATTATTATAATTATATAATATATAATAAAAATAAACATAATAATTCCAGCATTTGAAAATTGCTTCGGCATGAAACTCAGAGTTGTGCAAGATATTATGTATATTTCTTAATATATATATATTAAATAGGTTTGTTACTTAATACTGAACAGGGTTTTTTCTTACACTATAGAGTATTTATATATATATATGTATACGATTGAAAGTAAATCCATTAATTCTTTATATATATATATATATATATATATATATATATGTCATTCACAGACAGTACTGTTTCGCTGTATCACAGCTCCTCAGTGCGATTAGACATCCGAATGCCTCAAGCCAGGATTGAAACACAACTAATTTGGTGTCAGATATGTATATATATATATATATATATATATATATATATATATATATATATATATATATATATACAGAAATATAGTCTTAAAGTGTGCTATATTTATGGGGTAAAGTGCTCAATATCAGAGATAGAGCGTGTGTAAATATAAAAGTGGACATGGAAGTCAGCACTTAGAGGCGACAGTCTGTTTCATGCTAGTGCAATCGTCAGGCGACTAGTGCTGTTATTTTTCTCGGCTGTTTATATAAGGGTCAGTGGTGCATTATGGGTAGTATATTTTGGCGGTTACTTTTACCGGAAGTCGCTTATTTGTTTATTTATTTATGTCAAAATTATTTTGCTTGTTTTTTGTTTGTTTTTTTATTTTTATTTTTTATCTTATATATTTATTTATTTATTCTTTTATTTTGATCGGTGTTTTTGGTTAACGTAGTAAAAATTTGTTTATATAGCTTATTGTTGGTAGTCTATAATGGCCGTCATTTACCGGAAATCGCTTGTTCGCTTATTTATTTGGGTCAAATTGTTTTGCTTGTTTTTATTTGTTTTCATTTTTATTTTTTATCTTATATATTTGTTTATTTGTCATTGATTAAATCTGTTTGTTGAATTTTGGTGTGTGAGGTTGTGGTTTTTTCTGACTATTATTTAGGTGGGAACAGTTTTTAATTTATCTATTTAGGTTGGTTATCTTTATTTGTTTTTTGTTTTTTGTTTTTTTTTGTTGTTTTGTTGTTGTTGTTTTTTTGTTTTTTTTAAACGGCTACTTTATCGTAATTGGTTGTTAGTTTATTTATATATTTGGATGTATTTAGATCGATTTATTATACTTGTTGTTGTTTATTACACTATATATTTTTGGCTTTCGGTTTTTAAGTAACGTAGTATATTATGTTTTATTAATGTTTTTTTTTATTATTATTATTTTTATTTGTATAACAGTTATAACTTTCGTCCGTTCTTTTGTTTTGATTTTATTTCGCATATTCTAGCAGGTGTGGTTTTGTGATTTGTTTGGAGTAGTTTATTTTGCTTATTTTATTGTTGTTTGTTTATATATTTATTTATTTTTCTATTTTAAGTTACGTAGTAAAAATTTGTTTTCACGTCTACATTTTGAGATTAGCTCGGATCTTTTATTTAATAATTTATTTTGATCTGGGAAGGTAATGATAGCTATTTTTTCCTCCAAGCAAAGTTTGCAAGTTTTTGATAGGTTGTTGTAGGCTGATGATTTTTTCCTTATTTTCCAAGATATTTTTGGTGTGGTGTGTGTTTTGTTTTTTTATTTCCCAGGTATACTTAGAAAGCATTGTGCTGTTCGCATATTTACTATTTGTGAAAGACATTTTGTGTACATAATTTCTTTGTTTCCATGGTCCTTCGGTTACTCCTATGTATACTTTTTCTTCATTATCTGCTGATTTTGTCGTGGCTTGGTAGATTACGTTGTTTTGTAAACAATTACCGTTTAAGGGACATTCGTTTTTTATTCTGCAGTTGCACGTGGGTTTAATTTGTTCGTGTGGTTTGTTAATAATTTTTCTGTTGTGCTTTTTTATTATTTGTGCCATGTTCTCGGTGCAACTGTAGCTGATTTTTACTGTGTTTTTGTTGAATATTTTGTGTAGGGTGCTTGATTCCGGGAAGTGTTTGTGTAAAAAGAATATTTTTCCTATGTTTGTTTTTACGTTTTTGCTGTACGGTGGGTTGAACCATATGATATTTCTTTTTCTGTTGGTCTTTTTTGTGTTCTGTGGTGAGTATGTGAGTGTTGCTGGGAATCCGCTATCTTTTAGGGCTGTTTCGTAGTCTTTCTTGGCTTTGTTAAATATAGATTCATCGGAAGAATTGTCGGAAAGCCTGCGGTTAATCGATTTAGGTATCTGTTTGATTATAGAAGGCGGGTGGTTGGAGTATATATGTATGTACTGTGGTTTATCATTCGGTTTTCTGTATGGTTTGTGTGTGCCTTTTCTTAGGTTGAAGGTGACATCTAGAAAATCTACTTCGTTTAGGTTAGTTTTTATATCTATCTCGAATCCGTTATTTTTGAAAATTTTAATTATTGCTTTTCTAGTTTTATCTGTCTTTTGTTTGTTGCAGTTTCTTAAGATTATGAGACCGTCATCTCTGTAGAGCCCTGTGTCATTTCTATCTATTATTTTGCTTATTTCGTGTAGTAAGTAAATACCTACGATT
>OZ038513.1:52804887-52824887 GCA_964036315.1 Acanthosepion esculentum | reverse complement strand
CGGGGTGGTCTTACCTTTCATGGTCCCAGCTATGGGCAAATATTTAACCCTTCCCCACAAAAAGGGGTTAAAAAACACTATGAAAGTTTAAAAATAGATTTTAATACCAGTAATACTTTTCTGTAAATTTTTTTACCAGCAATACATGTTCGAAAATAAAATTACCAGCAATACGTTTTTGATAAAAAAAACATTACCAGCAATAAAAATCCTGTCGGCATTAAATAACCCATTGAGGTTGATATTCCGTTTAAACAAAATAAACCAAAGAATACATATTCTATTTATACGAATGTATCCTAAAAATCTTATCGGCATTAAATAAACCCATTGAGGTTGATATGCCGTAAAACAAAATAAACCAAAGAATACATATTCTATTCATAAGAACTAATCCTAAAAATCTTGTCGGCATTAAATAACCCATTAAGGTTGATATGCCGTAAAATAAAATAAACCAAACCAAAATAAACCAAAGAATACATATTCTATTCATAAGAACTAACCCTAAAAATCTTGTCGGCATTAAATAACCCATTGAGGTTGATGTGCCATAAAACAAAATAAACCAAAGAATACATATTCTATTCATAAGAACTAATCCTAAAAATCTTGTTGGCATCAAATAAGCCATTGAGGTGTTGATATGCCGTAAAACAAACAAATCAAACTAAACCATTTGAAATTAAAATTTCGGGCAGCAGACGACAACTGATGTTGATCGAGGTTTCATATGTTCATTTGTAAACTTAGAGAAGGGTGGTGAGCGGAAGATGAAGACAAAAAAAAAAGGAAAAACAAAACGAAAAGAAAAAGAAGAAAAGAAACAAATTTTGAAAGACAGAACGTAAAAATTATTTGAAAGGAGCGAATCAGAAAGAAAACGAGGTCAGGATTTGAGGAAGCATTGAATATTTCTCTCTCAACACGGATGAATTTATTGATTAGTTCTTAATGAACGAACAATTACTTAATGGATAAATGCAGATGGAAAATAATGAAAAGAAAACTTTTTGAAATTGTCCCAGAATAATCAGGCATATTTTAACAGAGAGTCAAACAATTTCATCTGTAATAGTTAAAGTTTCATTAAATACTTGCTGGTTTGTTTGAGATAAATGAAATAAAAATTAATAGTGATTATTCAGATCGAAATATTTATTCCTGTCGTCAAATTTTCGGTACACAATACAAGAGTTGTCACGAATTAAAGCAAAAATAATATTCTCTGGGATTTGGAAATTTAAACTGATCGCGCAATCCAGGTTCCTCGTCGGGATCAAAAACCGGAAATCAGAAAGGCCGTAAACACTTTTTGGACGCTCAAATTCAAACCGATCGCACAATCCAGGTTCCTCATGGCGACCAAAACCGGAAGTCGGAAAGACCGCAAACACTTTTTGGACGTTCAAATTTAAACCGATCGCACAATCCTGTTCCTCATGGCGATCAAAACCGGAAGTCGGAAAGACCACAAACACTTTTTGGACGTTCAAATTTAAACCGATCGCACAATCCAGGTTCCTCATGGCGATCAAAAACCGGAAGTCAAAAAAACCGTAAACATTTTTTGGAAGTTCAAATTCAAATCGGACACAAAATCCAGTTTATAACACAATGCCTTATGGCAAACAAAAGCGAAATTAAAACTGATAACAGCATTCAAGCCTGTAGACCATATCTCATATCGAACAAAATTACAAGCAGCTGGAGATGTTTTGTATCTTGAAATTAAAGCCGATCATCCAGTTCAGGCCAAATACAAGGCCGCATCGCGACCAATAATAAAAATAATGTCGTTCGAAATCTTTCATAACTTGAAATCATTCAATAAATGAATATGGAATCTTTTCTGTTAATTCAAAATAATGCAAAGTTACTTATTCACCCCAAGAAATTATAAATTTTAAATCAAATTTTTTTTTCTAATTGATTTTTTAATCAAAATTTCTTTCGTTTGCCTCGCAACAACTCCAACCATAAGAATTTTAAAAACATACCCCCACGTGACCAAAAAGAAAAGAAAATAGCAAATAAATGACTGAAAACTTTTAGGGTTAAGTGACAACAAACTGGACATTGGGTTTTTACGGTCGGAGGCCTACTACAATAACGGTCACAGATGAGATTGAAAATAGTTCTGGGCGATCTGTTGGTAGATACAAACTGTTCCATTGGTAGTTGCAGTGCTATCCGTTACACCTGCCAGCCTCGCATCGTGATCTAGAAAAGAGCAAAGTGTTGGTAGGAGAAAGTCCAATTTCTCGCTGGTTGAAGGGAAAAGCTGTATTATTAGTGTCAGGTGTCAGGAATTGCAGAAGTTGTTCCAAGTGTTACCTATCTACCTGAATCCATGAATAAACAACGTAAATATTAAAAACAGGGTTCGAGTCGTTTTTAACCACAACTGGATGTGCCACATTTTTTTTTAGATCTCCCTTTCAAGATCATTGTATTATGATAGTTATTTTCAAAGATCTTCAAAACGATATTCCAGTCTGCGGGAACTGCCATATCAATAAGAAAACACATTCTGTTTTTGGTCTTTGATCATGATGTCTGGGAGACTAGCTTTGATTGTTCTGTAAAGTCTCATAAAATTGTTACATGTCCGATGTCTGTAACCTGTTCTGGGTGGTGTTCATACCAATTTCTTGCATTTTTCTTCTCATGGCATCAGCAGATTATTATTATTATTATTATTATTATTATTATTATTATTATTATTATTATTATTTCCTTGGTTTTCTGCTATATACGCCTTTCCTTCCAGAGACTTAATGTCAGAAATGACATCTTCCACTGATCATTTATTGCATTAAAAAACAAACAAAAAAACAACAACATAAGATCACACGCATTTTACATAGATAAAGCTCTTCGCAATGTGTAAGCTGTTTTTTTTAGTACAATTTTTTGTATTTCTTTAAAACATAGGCTACCACGATTCTCTTCGATAAGTCTATCGGGACCTTTTCCAATATATCCGAGGGTTCCAACTACAACTGAAAATACCGATGTCCTCATGTGCCACATTTTTGAGATTTCCACTTCAAGATCCTTGTATTGTGATAGTTTTTGTGAAGATCTTCAAAGATGCATCATAATCTGCAGGGACTGCGATGTCAATAAGAAAGCACATTCTGTTCTTGTGCTCTTTGATCTGGCGATGAGATTTGATTGTTCTGTTTGTGTGCATTGTAAAGTCCTATAAAATTGCTACAGGTCCTATCTCTGTAACCGGATCAGGATGATGTTCATACCAGTTTCTTTCCAGTAAAATTTGCATATTTTCTAGTTCAGATATTGGCCCACTCTACAATGCCGAGTTTTATTATTATTATTATTATTATTATTATTTATTTCCTTTGATTTCTGGCGTTTACACATTTCTTCCCGGGTCCCGCCCAGGGACCTAACGTTAGAAATGGTATCATGACACATTCCACTAGAAAATAAATGAATAAATAAAATAAAATAAAATAATTACATAGATAAAGCCCTTCGTAAAGTGTGGGCTGTACTTGTCAGAACAAATTTTTAAGTCTCTTTAAGGCATGGACTTCCAGGAATCCCTTCAATTAGTATACAGGAATCTTTTCCAAACAATCCTAGGGCTCCAACTACAACAGGGATTGTTGATGTTCCCATGTGCCACATTTTTGAGATTTCGATTTCAAGGTCCTTGTATTTTGACAGCTTTTTGAATATCTTCAAAGATACATTGCAGTCTGCAGGAGATGCCATATCAATAAGGAGGCACTTTTTTTTGTTTGTGGTCTTTAATAACAATGTCTGGGCGGTTAGCTTTGATTGTTCTGTCAGTGTGTATTGTATAATCCCATAGAATTGTAACAGGTCCTATCTCCGTAACCGGGTTTGGGTGGTGTTCATACCAGTTTCTTTCAGTTTCCTCCCCGTAGAATTTGCAAATTTCCCAGTGCAGATATTGGCCCACTCTGTCGTGCCGGGTTTTATATTCAGTGCGTGCCAATATCGTGCAACCTGATACAAGATGATCAATGGTTTCTGGATATTTATCACAGAATCTGCATTTTGGGCTAACACAGTATTTTAGTATATGTACTTGATAATTCCTAGTTAACAAGCATTGGTCCTGTGCAGCAATGATAAAACCTTCAGTTTCAGCTTTCAACCCTGCACTACGTAGCCACTGATGGGTACGGTTTTTGTCTACTTCAGCTTGTTTGGTACGGGCAAGTATTGGCCAAGAAGCGGTTTATCTTTCCATTGTTTCTGTATATGGTCGGTTGCATTTATCTTTGCTTTCTTTTTTAAGTATTTTGCAGCTTCAGCCGGTGTACCGTGCTGTACTTGTATTTCGGCGCCCATTTGAAACTCCATTTTGAATTTGTTAGCTTCCTTTATTACGGAAGAAAGACGCTTACTACTTTCATGTTCCTTGACACATACCATTCAATCAGTCATGGAGTCGAGTCCATCCGTTGGACTTGGGGTACAATGAGGGTGCGATGGATTTATTTGATGGATAGAAACCTCTTTAGTATGTGAGCAGATCTTCTGAACTTATTTTATATTAATATTTCCAATGATTTTGTTGGTGTATTTTTAATGCTTTTCTTGACTAAACCGAGAGAACCGGCAGTCACTGGTATTGATGTGGCCTTCATGATACCCCAGATACTCTCAATTTCTATTTCAATCTATCTATCTATCTATCTATCTCTCTATCTATCTATCTATCTATCTATCTATCTATATATATATATATATATATATATATATATATATATATTTAAAGATATTTATATATATTATGTTTAACGTTCTTTTTATAGATACAATATATATAAATGTCTTTAAATAAATTGTCGGACTATGTCCAATTCTAAAAATATATGACGTCATTTGTTTACATTTGATACGCTAGAGCAGATATGAATAGAAGAGATTCATGGAAGATTTAAGTTTAAAGATAGCAAAATCGACCTTGCTAACCAGACGCGATTAAAATGGAATAGTTCCTTATTTGTGAGGTATTGGCAGGGCGTAACGGTCGTGCGAATTAACGAAGAGAGGGACAAGTACGTTTATAATCGGATAATAATAATAAACAATTTATAAACGACAGAAGACCTCTGTCTCTCTCTATATATATATGTATGAACCTTCTTCTTTTCTCCTCAGTAATATAGCAGGACAGACGAGGTTCTATAGACTTGGATGGCAACTGGTCTACCGCAGAAAGAAATGGCAACCTACTGCGGAAAAAAATCTGTTTCGTCAGTCATGTATCGAAAGATAAATGATCGCCTAAGCGTGTATCACGCATGGCACATAACTGACTGAAATTCAATTACGTCCTAATACCCTTGGGAAAGGTATGAATCCTCTTCTTCTCCCCCCAGCTATGGATAAATAGCAGGACAGACCGGGTTCTATAGCCTTGGATGGCAACTGGTCTACCGCAGAAAGAAATGGCAGCCTACTGCGAAAATAAATATCTGCCGCGTGTCGAAAGATACATGATCCTAAGCGTGTATCAATCATTTGCAGATGTTTTATTGTCGGAGAACTCGCCATGAGCTTACTCAATCATTAACTTAAGAATTAAGATTCATCAGAAAATTAAAAAAACTATCAAGATACAAGGATCTTGAAGTGGAAATCTCAAAAAGGTGACATATGAGGACATCGATAATTCCAGTTGAATCTGAAGCCCTCGGATTGATTGGAAAAGTTCACAATAGACTATTTGAAGAGACCGTGAAATTGTCACGGGTTAAAACTAGTAGTAGTTGTTGCTGTTGTTGTTGTTGTGTGGTATCATCATGCCAGAGAGTAATATTAAGTGCCTAATTACCAAGTCCCCTCCGGGATCTGTGAGTAGAAAGGTTACTGTAGGATGATTATCTATGCTTGGTATATATTTGAAACGTTTCGTTTCTATGGAGATTGTTTTGCGGATGATATGTGAAGCAGGGCAGGTTGAGTTCTCGCCTTTTTAAAAAATCAACATTCTACTCAATGTAAATTTTGGGTTTGATGTGATAAGTACTGACACTAAAAATTAAATTCATACCTTTTTACTAAATTTTGAGCATTATTTACATTATTTGGACTATTGTCCTCGTCTTTGTCGCCATATTTATTGCAACTTTTTGCTCCGGCCTTCTTCAGGTAGTTGGAATGTCGAACTGAACCCTTTATTTCGCTCACTGGGGTAGACTGTTCTAGTTCCACGTGCCAGGTTTAATGGATGTTAGTTATCAGTTATCTTCTGTTAATTTCCCCATGAAAGTTCTGCACTGCCTTAACCGGGTATTGAACTCACACTCTTTGGGTCCTGTCAATGGATCTAACTAACGCCTTTATCCACTGTGCCGTGTGTCCTCGAGCGAAATAAAGGGTTCAGTTTGACATTCCAACCGCCTGACGAAGGCCGGAGCGTACAACGGCCGAAAAGTTGTAATAAATATGGCGACAAAGATGAAAACAATAGTTCGAATAATGTAAATAATGTATATAATACCTCATCTCAGAAATATAGACAGATACTGAAGGGCCGAAACGTTGTAATAAATATGGCGATAAAGATGAAGACAATAGTTCGAATAATGTAAATAATGTATATAATACCTCATCTCAGAAATATAGACAGATACTGAAGGGCCGAGACGTTGTAATAAATATGGCGACAAAGATGAAGACAATAGTTCGAATAATGTAAATAATGTATATAATACCTCATCTCAGAAATATAGACAGATACTGAAGGGCCGAAACGTTGTAATATATATGGCAACAAAGATGAGGACAAAATATTTTAAAATTGCATTGTTTATTGAAAATTACACTAAAACTACAATACTGTATAACATATCACATTATAATATAGATAAATTGTTAAGTAAAATTTCCATTTGAAGTAAATTAAAGTCTTATCTGATGGTACAATGATTTAGTAATAATGTCCTTGTGCCTTGCATTTTGTCCATATGCAATTTGTAAAGATTCAGTTAATCATACATTTCAAACAAATTGTAAACAACTAGATTGGAAACACCTGTCTTGTAATAGATGTTGCAGCTCCAGCCGACTTTCCAGAGATAACTTTGGAAACGTTTCACAAACTTAATAAATACAAAGACTTCAAAATACATATCATTAGAATGAACCATCTTAAGACCACAACATTAGCTTTTATTATTGGTGCTTTTAGAAATGGTATTAAAAGAAGCAGACAAATATGTTGGATCGAATTCATGATAGTCCTAAAATATGTGAATTGCAAAAAAAAAAAAAAATCATACTCATAGGTTCGTCTCACATCTTTTTTTAAAAATCTTTTCACCCCAAGGCGGAAAAGTACGCAAAGGGTTACAGGGAATGAAAGTGAGAGAAAAGACTGCGTATAGGGAAGATTGAGGGAAGTACGAAAGATGAACGGGATTCAAGAAGAGAGAAGATGGCGATTGACGTTGCATTTAAATTGGCGGACTTAAGCAAGTGGATGAGAGAACGTAGCCTGGGGGAAGTGGCAGGAGGAAGGAACTTATTGAGAGCTGAAAGGGATAGGTGGTGAGCCATGATCGCCTACGTCCTGAAAGGACACGGCACATAGAAAGAAAGAAAGAAGGCAAGGCAGAAATGGTAATGGAAATATAAGCCGTTTCCTTATAAGTAAACATTTAACATGGTGCTACTGCCAGCTGAAATTTATAAAATCTTTCTCTTAAAACAATTTTTAGCTGTAATCGATCTTTCGACCATTGACATGCGGTTGCATTTTTCCGAAGTAATGTGGAACGTTAGTATCTTATTATTTTCTCTTCGAGTTACATTTTACTTGTTGCTAGTGAAAGCCTGCAAGTGTTCTGGCTCCTGTTATCTGGTAAAGCTCTTTCTTTGTGATTATGTAGCGCCAGAGGCTCGAAGAAGTATGTTCCTAGCTAAGACCTCCAGATTTCATTCGCCGGTACTTTGTTACGATAATTCCTTTTATTGTATCTGTTATGATGTTGGTTTGGGGTTTGTAGAGACAAACGACAAATAACACGTAACAATAAAAAGGGTTTTAATAGGTTGATAAAAAGGTACAGAAATCGCCTGAGTAGTCAATAACTAGCTCAGCCAGGAACGTCTCGGTATTTAGCAACCCTCCCACATGGGTCGATGTGGCACAAGGCCGGTTTAATGTGGGCTTACCGAGCCCGTAGGCTCGGGCAAAAAATGCCCATTAGAACCCGTATACACGGGTCCAGGGACTGTCTACCTCCCCGGACGGCACTTTGCCCTACGGCAAAGCCCCGTCCGAGTTCCTCTCCGCCGAGGCGGAGAGTTCGACAGCACGACTCCCTAGCCGCAGCCAGGAACGTCTCGGTCTTCTGTCTCTCGACGTGCCACTATTTAAAGTCTTTGTTCACAGACGCAGACAAGTTCATCTTCAAGAGGGGTGGTAGGTTTCCGACACAACAGTATCATAAACGATAAAAGAGAATACTGGGAATAATGAAGACCACATCAATACTAGTGGTCATGGGTTGTTTCGGTCTGGGTAAGAAAGGGATGAAAAAGGCCCCTTTTAGCTACTGATGTGAGAAAGCGGTTGATTACAGCTGACAGTTTAGATATTTCTGAACGGGTTTCACGCAAGGTATGACATCCATATGGGAATGACGATCTGTTGATACTATTTCAGAACCTGACTTTAGTTTTTAGGTGAATGTTTTGGTTTTGTAGCATCTTGCGTTGTTGTGAGAAAATACTGTTACCACAACATTTGAACAGCCACGACAATTTTAGGGTGGATGCTAGAATAAACCAGAAGTTATAGTAGTTTACAGTGTCATCTGCATATCTCCTACCGATAATAAATGGTGTTCCAATAACTTGGACCGATTTTAAATGTGAATTAATTTTAAGCGTCTAATGTTTTTTTTTTCTGTTTCTTTCAGATTTGGCGGACATTTGGGCGATATTATTTTTCACACATAATTGCGATGACTTAAATAACATGATCCAATAGTGTTATGGTGAAACACACCTAGTCTATAGATAATAGACTCACCCACCTAATATAAGTAGGAGTCAGTGAGGGTCGACTGGAGTCGAATACGAAAGTAGTCAGCTACCACAACTATATTACTCTGCGTAATACTTATTACAACAAGTTCATAACATTTTTGTACGTTGAACCTATTTAGGACCGATTTTAGTCCAAATACAGTTTCCACTGCGGAAATAACTCTACAACAAATAGAGAAACAAATAAATTTTCACCAATAACACTGATTTATTTACTGCTGACTTTGATCCGTCTTAATGAAACACCTTCGATATATAATCCGTCTTAATGAAACACATTTACATAATCGTGGCACCTCCAGCACCCTTGGGGTAGCACCGTTGTAGAAGTCTTACGCACCTTTTTATTTATGTTGAGCAATTCATTTTCTAGCCATATGTTAGCCACTTTCTCGCATATGTATTTACTCGCATATATTTTCGATTATTATGAAGATGAGAGAGTTGTAAAGCCACTTAGAACACTAATGTAGATATTGGAGTAGTGGAGGGTAGATTGTTGTCAGTTTATCTCTCGCTGGCGGTACCAAATACTTCGTGTTCTTCTCTTATGTGCCACTCCCACTCCTTTTAGCTCTTTGCAGCGTCTGTCCCTGTGACATTCCTCCCACCACTGCCATCCATTCACACAAACTCGTCAAGTAGGTTGACCCACAGATAGTTGACCCGCAGCCTTCCCCTGCTCCATTTAACTTTGATGCGAGAAACCCAACGAGCAAAAAGATTAATAAATATAGAACGAGAAAACATCCATTAGTGCAGTGCTTCTTAAAGTGGTGGCCCGCGGACCGGTGATGGTATGCGAACCATCAGCTACCAATACGCGGCCAGTGTCCAGGTCATGCTCAGGAACCATTTGTAAAGATTAAGGTTATATAATTTTTGTTTTGTGTTAATAAACTGCTTATTTTTTTTTATTACTTTTTATATGTTTTGATATTGAATTATTTTTTGCCAAATAAATGGAAGATAAAAAATAGTCAACTTTTATTATATTCATTATATATATATATATATATATATATATATATATATATATATATATATATATATATATATATATATATATATCGTATAATTTAATATTACCAGGAAATATTCCAGGTACGTGACACATTAAGAAAAGAAAATGCCGGTCTTCCATATCAGATAGTTTGAGAAGCACTGAGGCAGAGGAATATATTATTCCAATACCGTATTTCAAAATCAATCAAATCTATCTATCTATCTATCTATCTATCTATCTATCTATCTATCTATCTATCTATCTATCTATCTCGACCTCATCATGTCTATGCATCTGTCTATCTTGACCACATCTATCTATCTATCTATCTTCTATCTATCTATCTCTATGTGTTTGCGTGCATAAATGTTTCAAATGTGCTACATTTATAGCAGCAAGATCTTCAATATCAGAGTGAGGGCATTTCTAGATATATGAAATCACACTCTAAGGCCGTGCTCCTCAAAGTGGTGGTCCGCGGACAGGTGCCGATACGCGAACCACCAGCTACCGGTACGCGGACAGTGTCCTGCCATGCTGAGGAATCATTTGCAAAGATTAAGGTTATATAATTTTTTGCTTATTTTTTATGTTTTGATATTGAATTCTTTTTTTTTTTTTGCAAAATAAATGGAAGATAAAAAAATAGTCAACTTTTATTATAATCATTATATACATCGTTTCCGGTATAAATCAATATCACCACGAAATATTACAGGTACGTGACAATTTTCCGATCATTTTAATGTTTATTTTTTTTTTTTTAAATCTGGAATAAATGAAGTTTTTCTACTAATTGAAATAGTTCTTTCGGTTGTGCTTTATCAAATGCTTTTGAATAGTCTATGAAACTTCTTTTGCGTTCAACATATCTGTTGTAACTGAGTTATCAAAAACAACAGTAGAAAACCAGAATTGGTTTAACAAGTTTATTATCTTTTGGTACAAGGAAACATAATGTACAATAGAAATGAAGAAAGAGAATGTTTAGCCGTGAATGACTGTTTTCAGCAAATCCTACTGCTACTCCTCTTGATGTAGGAGTATTTTTTGTCTTTCGCCCGACGGCCAAGTCCAAACTTGCAGGGAAATAATCTTCCTCACAACAATATCTTGTGAGTGCCAAATTCTCCAAGCCTTCTTTCTTCATTATATGTTCTAGACATTTCAGCTGTCGCTTTCTGATTTTAAGTAAATGTTTCCTTTTTGTTTCCACTATCTGTACAATATCCTCTCTCACCACGTATTCCACCCATGTCACCAAATACTTCTCATACCTCTCCTATATCCATTGTAGCTCTTAGCAGCCTGTCCATGTGCCATCCCTCCCATTCCCGCCATCCAGTCACACAAACTCAAGTGGGTTGTCTTCAGCCTTCCCCCTCTCCTTTTACTTTTGGTGCGAAAAAAAAAATCCAACGAGCTAAAAGACTAATAAATCTAAAACGGTAAAACATCCATTAGTGTATAAAGAGAATATCGAGAAAGTTTTTTTTTTTTTTTACATAGAGGCATGAACTCCCTAAGGTGTATTACGTATGGTACTTAACTGACTGACTTTGCACATAGCTTGATGACCATGAGATAACCTTTTGAATAATTTTCTGTTGTTTTATTATTGCTATTATTAATAATAATCATCAAACCATATAATAATTATCAAAGTGCATTTGTTTCAGACGCGATGTTGCCTCGCTCTGCCTTTTCTACAAGTACTTTCACGGTAATTGCTCCGAGGAGCTGCTTTCGCTTGTCTCTAGGCCTCGTGAATTTAAACGTCCTACGAGGCTAGCATCCCGTTCCCAGCCCTACACCGTGGAAACTGTTAGATGCAGACGTCTCTTCTACTCCAATAGCTTCATGTCTCGCACATCTCGCCTATGGAACTCCCTTCCCTATTACTGTTTCCCTGACAAATACAATCTCCAACGGTTTAAGTGTAGCGTCAATCGACATCTCTAGTTGCCTTGATCTATCCACTTCCCTTCTCCACATCCTTTCATCTTTCATTCCTATCTGCTCTCGCTCCAAATCTTCTGTAACCCCCTTGCCTTGATCGACCCACTGTCTTTCTCTTTCTCCACATCCTCTCCTTTACCACTCCTATCTGCTCTTCCTCCAACCCTTCTTTAACCCCTTGCGTGATAGTGGCTTCCAGCCTTGCTTGGGGTGATACGCTTAAAAAAAAAAAAAAAAAATGTCTCCTGTCAGTGCGAAGGGGGGTAAATCAACTTAAGTAAATTTATGAGGGATTACTTCCCTTAGTCGTTTTAATAATCTATAAACATAAAATATTTATCTGCATTTAGAAAAATAATTTCCCGCTCAAAATGAACCGCTTAATTAATAATTATTATTAATTATTAATGTATAATAATTACATCTTTTACGTTTCTTAAATTGCAGTTTTATTTATTTAAGCCTTTCATGTGAGGCACTCAGATACCCTTGATCGTCTTGCTTCAACTTGATCTTGGAACAGGCTTTGTCTTTTTCTTCCGAGAGATATTTCCATGTCACTGTAATATTAAACACATAAAATTTTTAACCTGAAAATATATTGAGCATAAAGAGATTTATATAACATCAGATAGATAGTTTGTTTGTTTAACCAGCATATCGACCTTCGTTGGGCCATTTAATGCTGAAAAAGTTTTCTGGTAATATTGTTTTTCAAAAATGTATAGCTGGTAATATTGTTTTTCAAAAAAGTATAGCTGGTAATATTGTTTTTCAAAAAAGTATAGCTGATAATATTGTTTTTCAAAAAACATATAGCTGGTAATAAAAATGTGCTGGAAAAGACCTGGAAGTTCACTATTTTCCCATAGCTGGGACCCCAACAGGTGCTACCACCTCGGGTCAGATTGGACCTGGGAACACCAGCAATTAAGAGGTGGTTCCACGCTTCCTCAAAACCTCCTGATCAGACGCCTTGCTGTTGGATGCAGTTTAACGTCGTACCCAGGACGTATAACATCAGGATTAATCAATGAATCGTAGATACCATTGAACATCTAAAAAATATAAAGGGAACGGATTAATTAAACGGTTCACTGGCCTCCATTTTAGTTGGGAATTATTTATCTTTGTTTTATTGAATGTCAATGCATTGTTTCAAAACTTTTGCTTCATTGCATCTCACTATTAAAACTTTCTAACAATTGCTGCCATTTTTGACGTCACGGATACAATAATAATAATAATAATAATAATAATAATAATAATAATAATAATAATAATAAATGAATTCAGAAAACTTACTATTTTTCATATCTTTAAATAATTCTGTACAGTTTTAAGAAAATCTAATTAAACAAATTATTTTGACTTATTTAGATTATTCTATAATTTTTTAGGCGACATAAGACAAGTTTGTAGTAATGTGAAATACTCGACTACAGCAATGCTTATTATGAACGTTGTAAGTTTTCTCAATTACGACTGAATTTTAACAAGGCAGACATAAATTCTTTCTATACAAACGCGATAAATTTAAACCAGATATGTGAAAAAAGGAACTGATCATGTGTTTAGGTACGCAGCGACCCTACGACCACATCCGGTTATAGAATTGATGATGATGATGATGATGATGATGCAGATGATGGTGGTGGTGATGATGATGGTGGTGATGATGATGATGATGATGATGATGATGATGATGATGATGATGGCGATGATGGTGATGATGATGATGATGATGATGATGGTGATGATGATGGTGGTGGTGATGATGATGATGATGATGATGATGATGATGATGGTGATGATGGTGATGATGATGGTGGTGATGATGATGATGATGATGATGATGATGATGATGGTGATGATGATGGTGGTGGTGATGATGATGATGATGATGATGATGATGATTACGAAAGAAAACGATCATTGAACATCTCCCTAATTATAAATGCAGAATATATATTAATTGGACTCAACTGTTTCCTGTGTGTGCGTTGTATCCATTTTGTAAAAAGTCTCTCTTTGAGGGGCGCTGGAAACTGATTTGCTCACCTAATTGATTATGCTGGTCATTTGTTCTCAGATGGCATTAGGATCGTTTAAATTTTCATTTTAAAACACAGATTTTTTTTTTGTACACTGACAAGATCAGCAAGTATCTGGCGAAAAAATATTAAAATTACGTTATTTTCTTTATTGATATTAATACTAAAAACGGAATGATTTAAACAACATTGGTTGGCGAGGCTAGTATACGTGACCATTACCAATGTGCAATATGGCAGGTCGATTTTAAAACTGTTGTATTCCACGCAAAATTTGAAAGTTTGGCATTGAAATGATAAATAATAACAGAAAATATTTTTTTCAAAATCTTTACCGTTTTTTAAGGAAGCAAGTTTAAAGATTAATTTTAGGTTAAAAATTGTAACGTTGCAATTTTTCCGGTGATCAGTGAAAGCCTTATAGTACGGCGTCATAAAATTTATTATTTACTGAAAGTTTATAAATAGTATATGGACAAGATACAAGGCACAAGCACATTATTACTAAATCATTGTGTCGGAGTTAGCTCCTCCTTAGTTCCTTAATCCTTCATCAGGGGTCTCTCATCCCTAGCTATAAATACTGGCTGACCCTTTGTTTCGCTCTCTCTTTTCAGTTAATACCAATATGTGAGCTCTCACAAATACGGCGTTTCCCAAATTCTGGGAACACGCTAAGAACAATACACGTACGTACGGACACTCACCACAATACACACATAATATTCACAACACAAACTCAGTGTAACTGTCCATGTGTTTGTGATCTCACTTTTTCCTCCATAGGCGGTCAGCTACGCCCGATTTTTCTATTTCTCCTTGTGTTACCGCTTTACGATGTACTTGTAGTCTTACCTTAAGAGGGCCTCTTGTTTCTCCTTTGTATTTCATACCACAGCTGCACAGGATGGTGTACACACAGTCCTTGGTGATGTTCTGCTCTATGGTGCGGGGTCTTACTCGGAAGAGAAAAGAGATATAGTAAAGTACCCACAAAAGTATGGGAGAAAAAAAAAATGGATGGAAAAAGAAGAAAAAAAAAGCAGAGAAGGTAAGGAAGGGAGTGCAAAGAAGAAGAAAAAACAACAACAATGAAGAATATACATAAATACCATATAGCTATGAGTTAAATAGCAGACCTGACTGTGATTTCTAACCGTGGTTGGTAGCCCGTCTAGTAGAAGAACAACTCAAAACCGGCGTACACATGGAACAATCATCAAGAACATAGACTTCACAATGACTTCATAATATTCGATTTGTTATTATCATTATTAGCTGTTAGGGGATCTATCTATCTATCTATCTATCTATCTATATATATATATATATATATATATATATATATATATATATATATATATATATATAAAGACATTTATATATTATGTCCAATTCTAATATATATATATATATATATGTATATATATATATATATATATATATATTATTTGAACAACAAATTAAAATTTTTCAGACAGACTGGGATGTATATTAATATTTTTTGTTTTGTTATTTCAGTTCGGTTCTTCGACTAGTTTCGCCCAGAATGGCCATCATCAGGATTTTAAAAAATCCCTGCGTGTTAGTAGCTGTGAACTACAAGAGTCTCTGAAGCAAGTGCATTTTATTTGTACTTTTCATTTTTTTGTTTTTTGTTTTTTTTCTCGTTAATTTTGGTCAGACCTTGTATTAATTAAACGTCCACTTTCAAGTTGTTTTTAAGATAGAGTCTGAGAGATTCCTGAGTCACAGAATTCTCTCCTTGGTCATTTTGACATTTTTATTGGTTCCTGGGAAGGGCAAGTGTGTGTTAAGTGTATGTTTATCTTTTAGTTCTTTGGGAGTGTGTATGATGATGTGTATGTGTATATACTAGTATGAGTGTGGGTATAAGTGTGAGACCTCAAAACCTCTGCAAGCATGCTAGTCATGTGAGGAGGAGAATTGTGGGTAGGGCTTGATTTATGGGGTTATATATTAATTCTATCCATGTTGTTAATTATATATATATATATATATATATATATATATATAGGCTGTCTAATTCGGAATTATGTAAAGCCATATGCAATCCGCGGTTGCTATTTTTGTACGGTTCGTTGCGCAACTACATTTTGCTATTTTTTTCATCACGACAAGCTGGGTAAGCTGAGTGAAGGATTATGATATTGGTAAGGATCCCCGGGCAACATCAAAAAGGATGTAGCCGCAGTAACCTTACAGATGTGTTTCTAAACTATATATATATATATATATATATATATATATATATATATATATATATATATATATATATATATATATATATATATATATATATATATCGGGTGTAACAGCAAAATTGTCCAAAATAGTGTAACAGCAAAATTGTCCAAAACTTAATTTAAGATTGGAAACGTTGTATCTTAGAAATGATTAAAGATATCTTACTGGAATTTGCCTAGATTTTTATAACACTATTGGACTCTAATTTGAGCATTAAGAATGAATAACTACTCTCCAAGCTTAACAGAAGCGTGATTAAATCGACCATATACGAAAATGACATGTTCATCATTAATTAATCATAGCTAAGGATCAGAAGGTCATGAAGTATTGAAATTTGAAAAAAATTCAAATATATATATATTATCACATGATGAGGACTGTTTTTTTGTTTCTTTTTTCATGATATGTTCCTCATTAATTAACTCTTAGGTAAGAATCGGAAGCTCGTGAAGGATTGGAATAAAGTTAAATTATATATATATATATATATATATATATATATATATATATATATATATATATATATATATATATATATCCCAGGAGCATTTTCCGACTTATTCAAGATGAACTTTGTCCTCTATAACTTTCTAACTTTCTGTCCTGGAGTAACAAGCTGTCTCACATGTTTCGCGTACGAAGCGAGCAGTGAACTAAACAGAAAAAAACAATGGAAATATAGAAAGAGAGAGGGAGAGGGGGGATAAGTTCAGTGGAGAAGACGTGAGAAAAAAAAAGGAAAGGAAAAGAATGGAAGGATTGAAGGGTTAAAAAGAGAGAGGATAGAAGAAGTGAGCAGAGAACTGAAAAAAGGATATATATATATAGAGAGAGAGAGGGAGAGAGAAAGAGAGAGGGGGGGAGACGTTCAGAGAAGAAGACGTGAGAAGAAAAGGAAAGGAAAAGCAAGGAAGGATTGAAGGGATAGAAAGAGAGAACTGAGCAGAGAACTAGAGAGTAAAATGAAAGGAAATATATATATATATATATATATATATATATATATATATAGCATGATGAGAGGCCACGTATACTTTCTTGATATGTATATAATATATGGATATAATGAGTTAAAAAAAATTGGGCGTTTTTTTAATGAAAGTATTTATTTCTGTGTTTTTATATATATTTAATATTTCAGACCACCTCGGCCCTTCCTCAGAAATCAGATTTTTTGATATATATATATATATATATATATATATATATATATATAGCATGATGAGAGGCCACGTATACTTTCTTGATATGTATATAATATATGGATATAATGAGTTAAAAAAAATTGGGCGTTTTTTTAATGAAAGTATTTATTTCTGTGTTTTTATATATATTTAATATTTCAGACCACCTCGGCCCTTCCTCAGAAATCAGATTTTTTGATATATATATATATATATATATATATATATATATATATATATATATATATATAGCATGATGAGAGGCCACGTATACTTTCTTGATATGTATATAATATATGGATATAATGAGTTAAAAAAAATTGGGCGTTTTTTTAATGAAAGTATTTATTTCTGTGTTTTTATATATATTTAATATTTCAGACCACCTCGGCCCTTCCTCAGAAATCAGATTTTTTGATATATATATATATATATATATATATATATATATATATATATATATATATATATATATATATAGCATGATGAGAGGCCACGTATACTTTCTTGATATGTATATAATATATGGATATAATGAGTTAAAAAAAATTGGGCGTTTTTTTAATGAAAGTATTTATTTCTGTGTTTTTATATATATTTAATATTTCAGACCACCTCGGCCCTTCCTCAGAAATCAGATTTTTTGATATATATATATATATATATATATATATATATATATAGCATGATGAGAGGCCACGTATACTTTCTTGATATGTATATAATATATGGATATAATGAGTTAAAAAAAATTGGGCGTTTTTTTAATGAAAGTATTTATTTCTGTGTTTTTATATATATTTAATATTTCAGACCACCTCGGCCCTTCCTCAGAAATCAGATTTTTATATATATATATATATATATATATATATATATATATATATATATATATATATATATATATATATATATATATAGCATGATGAGAGGCCACGTATACTTTCTTGATATGTATATAATATATGGATATAATGAGTTAAAAAAAATTGGGCGTTTTTTTAATGAAAGTATTTATTTCTGTGTTTTTATATATATTTAATATTTCAGACCACCTCGGCCCTTCCTCAGAAATCAGATTTTTTGATATATATATATATATATATATATATATATATATATATATATATATATAGCATGATGAGAGGCCACGTATACTTTCTTGATATGTATATAATATATGGATATAATGAGTTAAAAAAAATTGGGCGTTTTTTTAATGAAAGTATTTATTTCTGTGTTTTTATATATATTTAATATTTCAGACCACCTCGGCCCTTCCTCAGAAATCAGATTTTTTGATATATATATATATATATATATATATATATATATAAGCATGATGAGAGGCCACGTATACTTTCTTGATATGTATATAATATATGGATATAATGAGTTAAAAAAAATTGGGCGTTTTTTTAATGAAAGTATTTATTTCTGTGTTTTTATATATATTTAATATTTCAGACCACCTCGGCCCTTCCTCAGAAATCAGATTTTTTGATATATATATATATATATATATATATATATATATATATATATATAGCATGATGAGAGGCCACGTATACTTTCTTGATATGTATATAATATATGGATATAATGAGTTAAAAAAAATTGGGCGTTTTTTTAATGAAAGTATTTATTTCTGTGTTTTTATATATATTTAATATTTCAGACCACCTCGGCCCTTCCTCAGAAATCAGATTTTTTGATATATATATATATATATATATATATATATATATATATATATATATATATATATATATATAATATATATATATAGCATGATGAGAGGCCACGTATACTTTCTTGATATGTATATAATATATGGATATAATGAGTTAAAAAAAATTGGGCGTTTTTTTAATGAAAGTATTTATTTCTGTGTTTTTATATATATTTAATATTTCAGACCACCTCGGCCCTTCCTCAGAAATCAGATTTTTTGATATATATATATATATATATATATATATATATATATATATATATATATATATATATATATATATATATATATATATATATATATATATATATATATATATATATATATATATATATATATATATATATATATATATATATATATATATATATATATATATATATATATATATATCCTTTCATTGTTCTCTCAGTAACTGTGTTTATCTAAAAATAAGCACGCTTAAATTCACGTTCACAGAATGCCGTGCGACAACGGCTTAGTGGTAGAATTCCTGACTGACGCCAATTCTGTTGGGTTTCGATCCTAACTCGACGTCTTGCCACACTGATGAGCTGCGAAACAGTCTGTCTGTGGCTGGCAATATATATATATATGTTAATATATAGTTTTATGGTTAATGTTCTCAACATTAGGGATAGAGTGTATGTAAATATAAAAGTGGACAATGAAGTTAACATCCAGAGGCGACAACCTGTTTCATGCCAAACGCAATCTTCAGT
>OZ038513.1:52792095-52799595 GCA_964036315.1 Acanthosepion esculentum | reverse complement strand
GTATATTCAAATCTTGATAGTTTACAACCCCTTCTTTGTCCTTCTTCTGCCGTCAATTCACACAAACTCGTTCAGCAGGTCTCTCGTTGTTTCCCCCGCTTCATTTAAATACATCTTATGAGTATTAGATTCTCCAGGCACTCTGTCCTCATTGTGTGTCCAAGAAATTTCAACCGTCTTTTTCCGATTACAAATATGTTTTCTTGTAGTTCTGCTTGGTTTAAAAAATCCTCATTCCTACAAACCACACCCATCCCTTTGTTCAAGAGATCTTACTCTTCTACGTCCCGTGTTCGTTCAGGGCACGGGCGATTATTACTCTCCACAAGTTTCCGTCTTTGGATGGTATATTCAAATCTTGATAGTTTACAACCCCTTCTTTGTCCTTCTTCTGCCGTCAATTCACACAAACTCGTTCAGCAGGTCTCTCGTTGTTTCCCCCGCTTCATTTAAATACATCTTATGAGTATTAGATTCTCCAGGCACTCTGTCCTCATTGTGTGTCCAAGAAATTTCAACCGTCTCTTTCCGATTGCAATTATGTTTCCTTCTTGTTCCTATTCTCGGTTAAAAAAAAGATTCCTTGTTCCTACCAACCACACCCATCCCTTTGTTCAAGAGATCTTACTCTTCTACGCCCCGTGTTTGTTCAGGGCACGGGCCATTATTACTCTCCACAAGTTTCTGTCTTTGGATGATATAATCAACATTTTACAACCCCAGTTTGTCCTTTTGCCGTCAATTCACACACGCTCGTTCAGCAGGTCTCTCGTTGTTTCCCCTGCTTCTGATTACCTTAACTATGTCTTGCGCGTGTTAAATTCTCCATGCACTCTGTACTCATTAGGTGTCCTAGACTCTTTCTGATTGTATGCGTCAGTCTCCTTGTGCTTCCTATTTTCTTTAATACTTCCTCGTTCAAGTGATAGTCTTCGCTAAAGCAAGCGATAAAACAAAAAGGTAAAACAACGCAATAGCCATCACTCGGCTACTTCGACGTGGTGTAATGGTTAGCAAACTTGTCTCGCTAGATCAGTTACGACTAAATAGCAAGTTCGATCCTCGTTGGGTACTCCATACCTACGGCTTTGTACCACATCCAATCTCCGCTTCGAAAATCCCCATATACAGCAGAATCCGTCATATCCGGAATCCCGCATATCCGGAATCCCGCATATCCGGAATCCCGCATATCCGAACGCAATTTTGATGTGTATATTTGAACTATTTGGGTGATATGCAACTGATTTGAAATTTTTGTTTTTCAGGAAATTAACTTTGGATAATTGCTTATTTTACCCTAATGGTTTGTATCGGTGTAGAAGATGATGGAAATAAGAGGAAAGGATGCCAACGAGACACATCTGCAACAAGATAGCGACGAGATGCATGATTGTGATGAAACCTGGACTGAAAATGAAAAGCCTATTGGAAAGGTTATCAGTTTTATGGAAAGAAAGTCAGCATTCGGCTATGGCGATTGCAATAACGCACGCAGATCTAAAAATGTCTTATGTTTAAATAAAAATTTCAAGAACAAAAGCAAAACGAAATGCGGAAAAAGTTGAGAATGACATTAGAAGAGAAAGAATCATCATGCAACAGCGATTAAAAAATCCTCGTTACATTATGTGTTTTGCATCCGTGGCATACTTAATTTTCTTAATACTTAATAAATTTTTATTAACATTTTAAAATTTACATTAAAATTCATTTCTTTTGCCTTAAATCCAATTCCGTTATATTTCACTCACCATTAGCTTATTTTGTTTACTATAAATCACTGTAAATAAATGTTAAACCTGATTTTAGTTCTTTCATTTTAATCTAAATATAACCCCCCATATCCGGACTTTGTAACCAATTCCTCATATCCGGAAGGCCTCCTTAGTCCGGGTGTCAGGGATTCTACTGTATATAGTTCTTTTTTGAACGTGTATTTCAGATTGCAAAATTGTTAAATATAAGGTTATTATTAGAAAATGAATTTCTTTATATCTCGACTGTGACAACGGAAGAATAGATTTTCTTATTCGGGGTGGTTACAGGGTGTTACGCACATAAACTGTAAGAGAATGATTGTAGGGGCATTAGTATCATTTTCCTGTAATTATTTCGAACAGCCAAGTGTCCATGACCATTGTGAGCCTTCAAATTGGAGCCACCAGGCTTTTACGGTCAGCAGACTGTCTCAACATAGCAGAATTAAACATTTCTATGCTAACATTTTCTTATACAGTGTAACCCGGATATAAGAGAGATGTCGGGACCGGAGAAGAAGTATCTTATATCCGGGCTTCTCTTATATCCGGGCTTCTCTTATATCAGGGCTTCTCTTATATCCGGGTTTGGTCTATTTTGTTTTATTAACACAGTTAATTTGGGACCAGAGAAAATATCTCTTATATCCGGTTTTCTCTTATATCCGGGTCTCTTATATCCGGGTTACACTGTATCGCACTTCTGGAAACTCTCTTCCAGCTTCTTGCTTCCCAGTTAACTTTGATCTTCGAAAGTTTAAATGCAATGTCAATCGTTATCTTCTGTCTTCTTAATTCTTTTTTTCCCATATTCTCTAACACTCATTAACCCCTTGCGTCATTGTGTCTTCATTACCTTGCTTGGGGTGAAATAATTAAAAAAAAAAAAAAAACAGTCAAAGGGCGGATATACTTTTTTGTAGCACAAATGAGGCAGACTGGGCTCCATAGCTATGTATGCAGCCGGTGTAGTGATGCCACGGCACCGGAGGGTGACTGGTTTTCTAGATTGAAGCTAACAGTCAGGACGGAGGTTTCTCCTAGTAGACTTAACAGTCGCATGTCTTAAAGTTAGAGGTTATCGGCTGCTTGCCACACTACACATGAATGGGCACTTATCCGGCTTTCAACCCAGATATGTGGAGGGAACTAGCCCGATGCTCAGGTTCATAGCGACCCTACGACCATACTTGATCATGGAACCGAGGAACTGAGGAAGATAATGCATTATTATTGTATATCAAAATGATAAAATTATAGCACAGTTATAAGTATGGTTTTCAATGAACTGTTAATAAAGGAAGTTACAGTCGACTGAAACTAAAAAGTAGAAATAATAGCATTAACAGAATAATCAAAATCTTAATCCGTATCGTAATTTTAATCGGAGTTGACATAATCCTTGTAGGAGGTCAGAATTAAGGTAGAACTATATATATATATATATTTTAAAACTTAAAATCAGCGAAGCGAGTTCAAATTCCAGTCTTGTCTAATCAAGTTATTTTTCCGCTGATTGTCTTGTAAAAAGCACAGATTTCACATTCATCTCGATTTGTGCTTCCACTATCACCATTGATAGGTTTTCGTGTCCAGCTAACCTTCGTACACTACACATCTCCTTTTAGGAAAGAGGCCTTCCAGAAGATAAGTAAAGTATTAAGAAACAAGAACATTTTGTTAGAAACCAAGAAAAGTGTGTTAACATGTTACGTAATATCCGTCCTCCTCTCTGGCAATGAATGCTTGACAATCTCCTCACAGGTGAAAAAGAAACGGGAAGCAACATAAATGTGGTTCTACAGAAGGATACTGAGAATATCATGGACGGAGCATGTGAGTAATGAAAAAGTTTTAAAGAAAATGGGAACACAAAGGACACTTGTATTCGATATCAGAAAGAAACAATTGAAATTTCTAGGACATGTCATGAGAAAAGAGGTCATGAAGAATTTGACACTCACAGGACTGAATGTTGATTGTAAGACGGTCAGAGGGGAACAAGTTGTAACCTACGTAATGAACTTGTGTAAATAGATGGCAGAACGGTTTGTGAGAGTGATAGTGAAAAGACAAACGTTACTATGAACTACAAATGATTGGAAGTTGTGGAGAGCCATGGCCGCCCACAGGAAGAAGGGGTACAAATCTGGTGCATTTCGACGATTTGTCAGAGAAAACGAAGACTAGTCGTCGGCTTTATCTAGTATCCAAGAATTGAATTTCTTCTTTTATGATTGCCTCCTTTACGAAGATGGGGCGTTGGTGATGAAGTAGACCAATGCTTGCATGGAAGAGCCGGTGACATTGATTGCATAGTAACATTGATGGAGGACGATGTTAATTTTGTCGGGCCTTTCTCTCTTGTCATTTGACTTCTTCCTTTTCTATTCTTGTGGCTTCGAAATCTTAGGTTCTGATGGTGATGGGGCATAACCAGGTGCTACGGTCTTGTGCAATACTCCATGCAAGGGTGAATGGTCGATTTATAGATTTGGAGGATCGATTCCGGTGAGAAAGATTTCCTGGCTCGGCACAGGGAGCCAACTTTCCTTGCGGTAGATGATGCAATTGACTCGATGTATTTGTTCCATCTCAGATCAGCATCGTAAAATTATCCCGATTTCTTCTGCTAATACTGGATAATGGAATTAAAATTATTTTTTTTAAAAGTCGTCAGCTTTGTCTCGTAACCAAGAATTTAATTTCTTCATTTTTGATTGCCTCTTTTATGATGATGGGGCGTTGATGACGAAGGCGACCAATTCTTGCATGGAAGAGCCGATGCCATTGACTGCATTGTAATGTCGGTGGAGGAAGAGGTCGATTTTATCGAGCATTTCTATCATATCGCTTGCCTTCTTCCTTTTCTCTTCTGGTGACTTTGAAGTCTTATGTTCCGATTGTAATCGGCATTTGGTACCGGTCTTGTACATCTGTCTTAAAACATTTAGGCTAAAGTCCAGTGGCTTTCAAAAAGCCGAATAGATGGTAAGACGGTCAGAGGCAAAAGAAGAAGTAACCTACATAATGAACTTGTATAAATAGACGGCAGAACAGTATGTGAGAGTGATAGTGAAAAGACAAACGTTACTATGAACTACAAATGATTGGAAGTTGTGGAGAGCCGTGATCACCCACAGGCTGAACGGGTACAGATCTAGTGCATCTGGACGATTGGTTATAGATAAACGAAGTCATCGGCTTTATCTCGTATCCAATAATTTAATTTCTTCCTTTCTGATCGCTGCTTTTATGATGATTAGGCGTTGATGATGAAGTCGACCAATTCATGCATGGAAGAGCCGATGACATTGACTGCATTGTAATGTTGGTGGAGGAAGAGGTCGATTTTATAGAGCATTTTTATCTTGTCGTTTGTCTTCTTCCTTTTCTGGTGGCTTTGAAGGTTTTGGTTACGATCGTAATGGAACATCGGCAGTTATTACGGTCTTGATGATGAGTTACAAACGATTTAGGCTAAAGTCCAATAGTTTTTATGTTTGTTTTCGTTGGTCCTGAAAAAGGGCAACACCGTGGCCCTTTCCCGGAAGCGAGCTCACTGAATAAGACTTGACGTAAAATCCTTAAATCTTCCATTCTTGCTACATGTCCTGACCATCGAAGACGGTATTTCATGATGAGCGATTCGATGCTTTGACCCTTTCCAGGACTTTGGTGTTCGTAATTTCACTTGATGTTCAAGATTGAACAAATTTTTGCTGGTGAAAGCGTTCTAATTTTTGAATATTGCGACGATATAAAGTTCAGGTTTCGAAGACTAGTATGTCTATTGAAAATCTAAAAAAACAAAAAAACACGCTGATTATATCTTTTTATAGCTTGGGACCCCAAAGTGGGTGGTAGAAAGATCCTGGGAGAAATTAAGAAAAAGACGATGGAAAGTCGCATTTAGAGAAAAAAGAGGGGGCAAAGTTGGATTTAGAACAAAGTAATGTCCTTTCTTACCCTTAAGGAATATGGATGCTTTAAAAATAAAATTAAAATAAGATTTATACCGGAACGCATGTTTTTATTTTGTTTTGCTGTCCAAAGTTAAAACTTCGAATGTTTGCTTGTATCTTGCTGATGTTTTCTGGACAGAACGCGCCACACACCAGTCACATTGACACGTGGACGATTCTTATTGGCTAAGGGAGAAATCCCAGCATGCATTTGCGTGCTTCTGTCTATAAATTGTGGCGCGGAAAGGATTGTAAATATGTAAGTTTGAATGGTGATGGATGAGTTCTTGTGGTGATTGAATAAATAATAATGAATTTTAATTAGCTAAGTCTAGGATAGTTACTGTTGACCAGCAATATCCCACTTCCCCTTCGGCCTTGTGTCACAATTGCTGTATTGTATACAGATATAAATATACATTTCTACTTTTGTTTCCTAACCTCCCAGTTTCTATTTTATCTACTTTTTTTATCTTAATTGGGTCAGTCTTTGATTTTCCCCCTCCACCATTTATTTTGGCCTTTCCTCTTCTCTAGTGAGTGAGCTTCTTCATTCTGCTTATTGGCAGAATGCAGCGGCTGCTCTTATTTCTGTGGGATGCATGGGCCCTACTAACATATTTTATTTTTAGTTGATTCTTTTATATTTTAGTTTCATTTTCTGAGTTCATCCCCTGTCCATCATTTCATGTATTTAAATTTTTAGATATTTTATAAGAAAATGGAAAAAGGAGACAGTTAGTATATTACAAATTTTTTAGGTTATGTGTGGTTTTGTAAGTTCCTTGTGAATATGTGGTATTCTGGTATATGTTGGCTTGAATTGTGATGGATGAGTTCTTGTGGTGAATGAGTAAATTGTAATGGATGAATAGGCCGTGAATCTGATTAGCTAGGTTTAAGATAGCGTAGACCAGCCTATACTCACTATACTCACTTCGTTCTTGTGCCACAATTGTTGTAAAAAAGCAGCAATCATTTTGGATTGGAACCAACAAGATCTGATGAAGTACTGTCATTTTTTAACATCTGCAGGCTTCATTCGTTGAAGCCATTTTTAATCATTGATCTAAGAAATCCAATCCAACTGACAGTTTAGATATTTCTGAATGGCTCATGAAAGCCACAAATTGACGAGGCAATTGAAGAACATGACTTGAGTTTTTAGGTTAATGTTTCGGTTTTGTCACAATTGACAACATTGAATGAATCTACCTGATTCGAGGTTAAATTTCTCCTATGAATATCTTTTATTCTAAATTTGTTCTAACTGATGAATAAAAATCGTCAAAAATGCATAATAAAAATAGTCTTGAGAATCAAAGAGAATTGTACATATGGCGGTGTGAAGTTTTTGAATAAAGACGTGGCAATGTGACTGTAGATTCCTATCTTTTTTTTTTTAAGCGTATCACCCCAAGCAAGGCTGGTGGCCACTATCACGCATGGGGTTACAGAAGGGTTGGAGGAAGAGCAGATAGGAGTGGTAAAGGAAGGGATGTGGAGAAAGAGAAGGACGGAGGGTCGATCAAGGCAAGGGGGCTACAGAAGATTTAGAGCGAGAGCAGATAGGAATGAAAGATGAAAGGAAGTGGAGAAGGGAAGTGGATAGATCAAGGCAACTGGAGATGACGATTGACGCTACACTTAAACCGTTGGAGATTGTATTTGTCAGGGAAACAGTAATAGGGAAGGGAGTTCCATAGGCGAGATGTGCGAGACATGAAGCTATTGGAGTAGAAAAGACGTCTACATCTAACAGTTTCAACGGTGAA
>OZ038513.1:52682095-52787095 GCA_964036315.1 Acanthosepion esculentum | reverse complement strand
ATGCTTTGAAAATCAGCAGTTGAAGTTATTTATTTCGATAGGATTCGAATATAGTAAAATATGGACATAAATCTTGGGTAATTCACTGCGGGTCGAATTGCTTTTCTTATGCTTGCTGACCCACCCAGAAAGACATACACCCCATCCGCATAATGGGGAAGCATACCGTAGTGCTACAGCTAAATCCGCCGTGATTCCTTCACAGCTCGTTTACCCACGAGTACGTTACGGATTGTATTTGCAACAAGCATTTAGCATCCGCCATAATTAACGTAGGCTTTTCGGTTAACCCAATGAATATTCATGAGCGTCTCTTAAATTTAAAAGATTTTGAAAAACTAACAATATTTTTAATTTTTGCCTATAAATACTTGCTTCAAGCAAAATCCTTACAATTGCTTTGGCAAAGTTTATCAGAGGATGAAACGCGTCGGCTAAGGTTGGTTTTCCCTTTGTCTTTATTCATATTTTTCTCCCTTTACAGATATATATTTTAGTTATATTTGAAATGTTACACACACACACACACGCACACACACACACACACACACACACACACACACACACACACACACACACACATATATATATATATATATATATTCGAAAGGGTTGGTTTAAAATAATTAATGTCGATTAGTTTACGTTATGATTTTCATGGATTCATTTCTTGGTAGCCTTAGAAAATTGATTAAGAAAAATACCAAAATTTTCTTTCGAGCAGTTTTTATTTATTCTAGTACTTTCAATCTGATCTGCGACCATCTTCAAGGGGTTACGTTGCCTGTGAGTATGTCTATGTGTTTTTGTAAATTCAAAACATTTCAACTGTTCGTTTTTACTGCTTATGCAGTGTTCTAGATTTCAAAGTTCACGTGATTTTTAAAATGTTCTCCCCACCTGGCTATAAATACTGACTGACCCTTATCTCTCTCTCTCTCTCTTTTTCGACTTAGGCCTTGGGCCGCTAACTCGCACGGAGGCGAGGTAAAATCTCTCTTTTTCCACTTAGGCCAATATGTGACCTCTCACAGATACAGCGTTTCCCAAATTCTGGGAACGCGCTAAGAACAATACACGTACGTACGAACACTTACAACACACACACATAATTTCTCCATACAAACTCTATGTAACAGTCCATGTCTTTGTTTAACTTGTTTTGTTATTAATATATATTTGTTTACCCATGTATATCGGTCTTGTTTGTTTTCTTTGTCTTCTTTGGACTTAATTAAAGTCTGACATTACCATGTAGCTGGACCGGCCAGCAGGAAATCTTAACCTTCTGATATCTCTTCACACTATCACCCCCACGGTCCGCTACATATGGTGACTTCCCGACGTGATTTAAAGTTTCAACTCCTGCTAACACAAACAAGACCGATAGAGAGAGAGAGAGAGAGAGAGAGAGAGAGAAGGGTCAGCCAGTATTTATAGCCAGGGAGGAGAGACCCCTGTTGAAGGATTAACGAACTGAGGAGGAGCTAACTCCGACAGGAAGTAACTTTTCCATTTTTGCTCATACATATATAATTTTTAAACTTTTTTTATAAGCATTTTAGGACTTTGTTGCTATACTCATAGTTTAATTATTTATTTTGGGTTTCAATTCTCTTATATAAAGGGCTTCAAGGATTGTTAGTTTTTGCTTATTTTTGTTTTCATGTAATATAGATGTATTTTCAACAAATTGTCGGAGTTAGCTCCTCCTCATTTCCTTAATCCTTCAACAGGGGTCTCTCTCCCACGAGTATAAATACTGGCTGACCCTTCTCTCTTCCTTTTTTCCGACTTAGGCCTCGGGCGGCCATCTCGCGTGGAGATGAGGTAAAATCTCTTTTTCGACTCAGGCCTTGGGCCGCTACCTCGTGCAGAGGCGAGGTATAAAACTTTCTCTTTTTCACTTAGGCCAATATATGACATCTCACAGATACACCGTTTCCCATATTCTGGGAACACGCTAAAGACAATACACATACGTACGGACACTCAACACAAAACACACACATAACTTCTCCATACAAATACTCTGTAACTTTTCATGTCTTCGTGTATTAATATATTTGTTTACCATAATATATATTTGTTTACCCATGTATATCGGTCTTGTTTGTTTTCTTTGGACTTCATTATAGTCCAACTATGTAGCTGGATCGACTAGCAGGAAATCTTAACCCAGAGATATCTCTTCACATCTTCACACCCACGCTCCTCTACACAATATACGTCTAATCTTTGGGTGTGGCCTTGCGCGAGAAAAAACCCTTTCTAAAGAAATAATTTTTATTTAATTAATCCAATAGATTTCAATCACTTTAAGCGTTAGTGGATACCTATGTAGGTACCGATGAATATTAGACATTATATAGCTTTGATCACTTTATTTTTCTTTCATTCTAACGACATTTTCTCATATCTTAATACTTTGCCTAATTTCTGGAAGACATATTTTAGTATATCTTATACGCCGACAGATTTATGGGTAAGACATTTTGTCGACCAAGAAAGTTACATTTTTGCACCGGCTTGATTTTGACAAATCTAATTTCCCAGCCGAAGTACGCCAGCCTGCCGAGTCTCCTTTATCCTTTAACGACCACTGTAATCACTAGGTGTCATATATTTATAGTCTTAAAAAGACAAAACTATGTGAGAGGAAAATGCTTTGGGATCTCTGATGATAAGTGGGAATCATAAATCAAATTAAATTACCTTAACTTATCACTGCCAATGTCCAGTCCTAAGAGAATGTCTGCCCACCTGTTTGTTTGTTTGTTTTATTTATATCTATATTGGAACTGCTAGATGTTTGATTCTAAATCAGGAATTGTTTTAATTTTTTTAGGTGGTTATTATATATATAAAACTGCCAAACTGACCAAGGGAATTCAAAGCAGCATGAATCCATCCAGCTCTTATCTCAAATAACAACTTAAAAGAGACTGTTTGACCAACACAAGGAATGTCAAACAAATTCATGTTAAAAAGATATAAAACAAATAAAAAAAACAAATGAAAACTACAGACAAAAGTTCATTTTCTCCATCAAGACATTCATTTCTGTAGTTCAGTGCTGTCAGCAAGCAGAAATATTTTTTTCTCCTGATGATGACTATGTTGGTCGAAACTAGTCGAGGAATCTAAATGAAATAATAATAATAAAAACGAAAGAATATTAATCTACAACCCAGTGTGTCTGAAGATTTGAATTTTTTTAATAATTTTTATTGTTCAATATATATATATATATATATATATATATATATATAATTAATATATAATATATATATATATATATATATATATTTATATATATATATATATATATATATATATATATATATATATATATATATAATTAAATTCCTTATAGACTGTTTAAACATTGAAACTTATATCAAACATTATAATATTTATGAACTCTCAAAGTAAAGCAAAACAACAGCGTCCATTCCAAAGAAAGTTAATGACACTTTCTCTCATGACTTCTTTCTCTCTTTTTCTCTTTATGCTTTTTCTCCTCTCCCCCTTCCATATCAATATATAACTTCCGTTAAGTTAACCGATTTAATGTGTCAATGTCTGGATTTCCTCAAACAATTTAACTTTGAAAGAATAGAAATGTTACATCTAACTCAATCATGTCTCTGTCCCCCCTCACTTCCTCACTTCGTTAATTTACATATACTTAGTACTACCCGTCAAAAATGTGTAAATTTCTTTCCATTTTTCGTTTCAATCTTTGGAAGTAAAGTCTGATGATCCGCGGTCCTTTAAAAGGGCTGTGGTGAAATAATTTATCATATGGAACCTTAAAGTGGTCTGTTTATATTTAATATATATATATATATATATATATATATATATATATATGAAGAAATATAGTCTTAAAGTGTGCTATATTTATGGGATAAAGTGCTCAATATCAGAGATAGAGCGCGTGTAAATATAAAAGTGAACATAGAAGTCAACTTCTATGTTCACTTTTATATATATATATATATATATATATATATATATATATATATATATATATATATATATATATATATATATATATATTTATGCATATATATATATATATATATATACATATATATATACATATATATATATATATACATATATACATATATATATATATATATATATATATATATATATATATATATATATATATATATATATATATAGGGGGAACAAAAAGTAGGTGGGCAGTAAAAGATAACATTTATTTTTAGATTATGTACTAATACAATTATTTTTTTCTTCCGTTCTAACGACATTTTCTCATATCTTAGTAATTTGCTTAGTTTCTCGAATACACATTTTAGTATATCTTATATGCCTACGGATTTCTGTGTAAGACATTTTGTAGGCCAAGAGAATTACATTTCTGCATCGGCTTCATTTTGGCAAATCCAGTTTCCCAGCCGAAGTACGTCAGCCTGCTTAATCTCCCTTGGGATTCTTAATACAGAATGTACGAAAAGCAGGTGGACAGTAAATGATAACATTTATTTTAAGATTCCGTACTAATACAATTAAATTTTGATCAACAATTATTACGTATAAAATAATTTGAAAGAAGCCTCATCTGTCCACACAATGTTACCTAAAATTATTGAATTTTCTTTCATTTCGTTCTGCAGGATCTCACAAAATTGCAGCCGCGAGTCTGGGGTCATCCTCCAATAAGGAATGAATTAGCGGTGGACGATAATTTAATATCCAATAGATTTCAGAATTCACATAATCGAGGTCTTCAGAAATGTCCAATACTGCTGAGGAACTTCTGGTGTACATTTTGGAACGGTGAAAAATACTTCAGTAACAAGTTGTTTGTGGTCCTCTGTGCAAACTGTTTTGGATCGACAAATTTTGAGGTCATTAAGAATTGAACCAGTGGTATCAATTTTATCACAAATAAATGGTTTGTTCCTTTGGGGCTTGAGTACCTAATGTTTCAATCCGTTTTGTTCTGACGTTATCAGCATCTTGAGACTTCCAATTCTCTTTTAACAGCCATTTTCTTGTATCAGTATTTACTTATTTGCCATTTTGCTTCTCTGAACTATCTGAAAAGAAAAAAGAAAGATTAAATTTAAATTGGTTATGAAATTTAATATAACACAAACGCAAACCCTGTTCTACCTACTGACCACCTACTTTTCGTTCACCTTGTATATATATTTGCACACGTGGGCAACAAACAGGCGGGAAGACATTCTCTTAAGACTGGACATTGGCAGTGATAAGTTAAGGTAATTTAATTTGATTTATGATTCCCACTTATCCTCATAGATCCCAAAACTTATGGTTTTGTAAAAAAAAAAAAAAAAAAAAAAGTTTATAAAATTACTTAATGCAATATATTATTTAGTAATGATGCAAGGGAGATAACTTGTATAAATCTCATTACGGAGTTATCTCCCATACATTAAACTTGCTAATTTTTTTTATTACTTCCTTTATTTATTATTTATTATTCCTCTTTTTTTATTTTACAGTAATGATCACCATGTACAAAGCCCAAGGGACACTTGTGGTAGAGGGTTAAGTTAAGGGGTAGTTTATACGGATAGGAAGGGGCGATAACAATTAACTTTGAACAGGTTAAGATTTTAGTGATCGGGGAAACATCTTCTTGTGCGTCTGTTCTCCACAGAGCAGAGGTTTGCAGGAAGAAGCTGTTCGAGTGGAACTTACTTGTCACAGATGTCATACGAAGAGAATGTGGGTGGTTTGCTACAATATGTCATGTGCGTGTGTGTGTGTGTGTGTGTGGGGGGTCCTAGCTGTGAAGGTTGGACCTGTTGGAACCTAGGAATGTAGCTCGTCCGAGCACTTTCCATGGAAGTAGCGATAGAGCAGTGAGAGGCTCGACACGTCTTGACTGTGAAAGAGAGGTTGTTCCGATTTCTCGTGAATTCAAGAATTGGATTGGCAGTTAGGTCGCCTTCATTTTACAGATGAAATTGTGGGATGTAACCGTAAGTTCTATGCTAATAGCTTCCTTTTTCGCACTCATCGCTTGTGGAACTCTCTCCCTGTCTCTTGATTTCTAGTGAATTTTGATATTTAAGAAGGTAAGAATGTCAATCGTTATCTTCGATCTTTTCATTTACTGTTTTTTCTCTCTCTAAATAAAGGGTTCGATCGAAATTCCAATCACCTGAAAAATGCCGGAGCGTACAACGCCCCAAACGTTGTGAATATGACAATGAAGATGGCAATGTAGATGAGGATAACGGTCCGAATAATGTAAATAATACAAGTAATCATAATACCTCATTTCAGAGATATAGAGGCCGAAACGTTGTGAATAGGGCAATGAAGATGAGGATAACAGCCCGAATAATGTAAATAATATAAGTATTCATAATACCTCATCTCAGAGACATAGAGGCCGAAACGTTGTGAATAGGGCAATGGAGATGAGGATAACAGCCCGAATAATGTAAATAATATAGGTATTCATAATACCTCATCTCAGAGATATAGAGGCCGAAACGTTGTGAATAGGGCAATGGAGATGAGGATAACAGCCCGAATAATGTAAATAATATAAGTATTCATAATACCTCATTTCAGAGATATAGAGGCCGAAACGTTGTGAATAGGGCAATGAAGATGAGGATAACAGCCCGAATAATGTAAATAATATAAGTATTCATAATACCTCATCTCAGAGACATAGAGGCCGAAACGTTGTGAATAGGGCAATGGAGATTAGGATAACAGCCCGAATAATGTAAATAATATAGGTATTCATAATACCTCATCTCAGTGATATAGAGGCCGAAACGTTGTGAATAGGGCAATGGAGATGAGGATAACAGCCCGAATAATGTAAATAATGCAAGTAATTATAATACCTCAATTCAGAGATATAGAGGTCGACAAAGATGTTGTTGTACCAACGAATGCAGAAAATGCTATGAGCAGAAAATATAAACAATGAGAAAGATTTTAGGAAATATAAGAGCTACAAAAAGACTGATACTAACAAACAAAAAGCTGAAATTTCTAGAAAAACTAACGAGGAAAGAGGGACGAGAGAATTTAATACTCACAGGACATATTGAAGCCAAACGAAGCAAGGAGAAACCTACTTGAACAGTTGGCGATAATAAATGGCAGATAAAAGACAAGGAGGATGGTGTACAGACAAAAGTTACTTCAGGTAAAAAAAAAATACAGAATGTTGTGGAGAGCCATGAACACTCAGGCACTGAAAGTAAATGACATATATAAAAGAAGAAGGAGGAAACGCATCAGCCTGTAAGGTACTTTCCCTGTGCGGTTTCTATAAATATTTTCACGGCAATTATTCTGATGAGCTTTTTTTTTTTTAACTTAGCTAGGGTATGTATGCTCATTTGGCCCCTTTTATTTCTGCTCCTATTTTTCTTTATGTTTAATTCCCCATCCCCTCCCTCGTTAGGTGGTTAGTGGTGTCAGTTCGCAGGTAGGATGCGGGGCGCCTTTCGTTTCGTGTGAGTGTTTTCGTATTTGTTGTTGTGTCTGAATGAGTGCGTGTCCGTGTGTGTGCTTGGGATGGATAAATGTTCTATAATATTATAGTCCCGCATTGATTTCGGCCAGTGAACTGGTATTTCTGCCACATTTAGTTATTGTGGGGGTTTTATTTACTAATAATATTTTCTTTAGTTTCTTGTAAATATTTCGTATTCATTTTGTAAATACTCATTGGGGTTAGTTTTTAGAATTGTTGTTTTATTCCCCTCCCCCCACAGACATTGAATTGTAAATATGGGGACTAGTTAGTATTTTCATAGAGACTGTGAGGTATTATGGTGGTTGTAGTAAGAACGGTTCGTATGAATGAGGTGTTTTGGTGTAAGGAATATTGTTCGTACGATTGGGTCAATGTTTGCGGCTAGCTAAATTATAGTTAAGACAGATGAAGACCGTCCTTTTTTCCCCAATCCCCCCTTCGGCCTTGTGCCACATTTCTGTAAATTCTACAGAATAAATATCGCTTTCTTTCTTCCTGTGATACCGTGATTGATGGATTAATTGGTTGATTTCGTTTTGTCGCATATCAACATCAATGAGTTATTTAATGCCGACAAGAGTTTTATTGCTGGTAATAATTTTTTTTTATCAAAAGTGTATTGCTGGCATTAAAACCCATTTTTACACTTTCATAGTGTTTTGACACCAATTTGCAGGTTAACGATTTGCCCATAGATGGGACCCTAACAAGTGGTACCGCTCTGCATCAGAGTCGACCTGGGAACACCAGCAATTAAGATATGATCCTAACTCCTGATCAGAGGCCTTGCTACTGGATGTAATTTATCGTCATGCCCAGGACGCCTTGATACCTTGACTTTGCGAATGTGTTTGAATGGACTGTAGAACAAAGGCAAAGAAGTATGGTAAAAAGTAAAAAGTTATTTAGAGTAATAAGAAAAGGAAGTCATGGAGAGTCGTGATTGGCCACGCTCTGAAAAGAGATGATAAATAAAAGAAGATTTAAGTCCACCATTCGTCCATGCTTAGAATATTGCTGCAATATATGGTCCGTTGTTCGGCTATATATTTAGAGACTCTTGATAAAAAAGAATAATCAGCAATATTGTTGGTCCTGACCTAGTATCTCGGCATCAGTCATTTTCTCACTGCAGTAAAGTTTCTTCTCTGTGGCTTACCTATAAATATTTCATGGTAATTGTTCGGATGAGCTTTTCACTATGGTACTATGAGAGTCGTGATTTGGACGACACGTCAGAAGGGAATCTATGGAGGCGACAAGTTCACTTCTTCCCAACTGATCTTGTTCTTTAAGCACCAGCTTAAAGTCAAGATTAGCACGGAAAAGCGGCGGCTCACTTCATCAGAATTTGGCAAAAGGTGGGTGAATCTTGCGCGATTGTGTCGAGTGAACGGGGCTGACTTGGAGTGGCACATTGATGCCGGTTAGGCATCAGGATATTGTTATTCTTGGGCTGAACTTAGGCAACCCTTCTCGAAATTAGGCTAGTTTAGGGTTGTTTTAAATCTTTAGTTTCTTTTTTTCCAGTTAACTTAGCTACGGTATTTTTGCTCATTGGCCCCTTTTATTTCTGTCCCTATTTTTCTTTAAGTTTAATTCGCCATCCCCCTCCATCGTTAGGTGGTCAGTGATGTCAGTTCTCTGGTAGATGCGAGGCGCCTTTGGTTTCGCGTGTGTGTTTTCGTATTTGTTGTTGTGTCTGAATGAGTGCGTGTCTGAGTGAGTGCCTGGGATGAATGAATGTTTTATACTATTATAGTCCTGCCTTGATTTCGTCCAGTTAACTGATGTTTCTGCCACATTTAAGGTTTGTGTGTGTGTGGGAGGGGAGGGTTATTACTAACATTATTTTGTTTAGTTTCTTGTAAATAGTTTTTGTTTCATATTGTAAATACTCATTGGGACTAGTTTTAAAGTTGTTGTTTTATCCCCCCCCCCAACAGACAATGAATTGTACATATAGGGACTAGTTAGGATTTTCATAGAGACAAGGTGGTATTACGGTGAATGTAGCAAGAAAGGTAAGTAAGAATGTGTTGTTTTGGTGTTAGGAATATTGTGGTATGTTTGGGTCAGTGTTTGTGGCTAGCTAAGTTTAAAGTTAAGACAGATGAAGACCGTCCTTTTTCCCCCCATTCTCCATTTTGAGACAATTAGAAGTGGCTCCAGACCATATATGGCAGCAAGGGCGAATGGTTGATTTCTAGATTTGAAGGATTGACTCCGACGAGAAATTTTCCTGGCGCAGCATAGGGAACCAACTTTCCTAGCGGTGGACGAAGCTATTGACTCAATGTATTCGTTCCATCTCGGGTCAGCGGACAATGTGAGTCCGAGCAGTCGCAAAGAGGTGCTCTCGTGGAGTTGAACGTCAGACATTCTAATGGGAGGCAGGGATGGTTCACTCTGGTGAGTTTTAGAGAGCAGTTTTGTTTTTGAGGCATTAAAATTAACCAGCCAATTCCTTCCCCAGTCCACAACCGATTGGAGGTCCTTTTCTAGACAAACGGACAGGCTAGTTGTGTTCTTATCGTCATAAAAGTTGTCAAGAAGTGCGCATGCTAGTTAAAAATCACGTCTTAAGGAAAAGTCTTTTCACGTTTAGAATTTGGTAATTTTCTTTTGCTGATTATGCTACTTAAATAACGGATGTAAACTTAAAAATAGATTAAAAAAGAAAAAAAAAATTAACTGTCTCAGGGGAGATAACTTTGATAAAGATAGCGTAGAGTTTTCTCCCTTGGATTAAACAAGTCAATTTTAAAAAAGAAGCTTTTTTTCTAATTCTTGTGGATATAATTATGTTAAAAATTGCATTCGGCATTGTATTACTTCTTAAATATTCGTTTTCATCGGTTGCTGAGCCTCAAGCGTGACAAATAGAAAAAGAACTGAATTGGGTTTCTATTTGATATGTGTTTGCGTAAATGGTAGTGTTGTTTCTTTATCAGGTGTATCGGGTTCCAAGCTCGAGGAGACCATTCTTTATTTAAGACGACGGCAAATACTTGTGTTTTGCATCACTTGGCTTCGTCAAATGCCTGTAGTTGCTGCTGTTTTAAGGTCTATAAAAAAGACAAAAATTTCATCACTATTTCTGAGATGAGATATTGTAATTAATTACATTATTTATATTGTTCGGACTGTCGTCCTGTCGTCCTCATCTTTATAGCCATGTTCACAACGTTTCGGTCGTTGTACACTCCGGCATTCTTCAGGTGATTGGAATTTCGAACTGAACCTTTTATTTCGTCCACCGGGGGGGGGGGAGTAGATTGTTCTAGTTCCACGTGCCATGCCTCTTCCAGCCGTCTTAGTTATCTCTCTTTAAGTCAACTCTTTAAGTTTTTGTTCACCACTGCCGTAGCCAGGTATTGAACTCACAAGTCTTTAGGTCAATTCACTGGATCCAACCAACGCTTTTATCCACTCGGCCATGTGTTCGTGAACATGGCAATAAAGATGAGGACAACAGTCCGAACAATGTAAATAATGGAAATCATTTCATTCCTTTTCCACTTTCTTCAAATTTGACGATTGAGAAGTTTATATATATAATTTAATTTTATGGTCAACATTAGTTTTAAGGTTAGGGTTAGCTTGGCATTGCAAGTGTTGGCAAAAAATTAAACAATTTTTGTTCATAATGGACAATTTTGCTGTTACACCCAGTGTTTGTGTGTGTGTGTGTATGTGTATATATATATATATATATATATATATATATATATATATATATATATAATTTAGTTTTATGGTTAGGGCTAGCATTGCAAGTATTGACAAAAAATTAAAAATTAAACAATTTTTGTTCATAATGGACAATTTTGCTGTTACACCCAGTGTTTGTGTGTGTGTGTGTGTGTGTGTGTATGTGTGTGTGTGTATATATATATATATATATATATATATATATATATATATATATATATATATATATATAATTTAGTTTTATGGTTATTGCAAGTGTTGGCAAATAAATTAAATAATTTTTGTTCATAATTATAAAATTGTGTGTGTCCAAGCAACTCCTCCGTTCCCACTGGTCCGATTTCAATGATTCATAGCTCATTCAAAAGCCCTAGAAATATTATGTGCAGAGAATGATTTTCTTTGAGCTCAGATTCAGGGTTGCCAGATTATGCGAGGTTTTAAAATATATATTAATATATTATACTAGCCATTATCGTTGCTTTCATGCTTCAAGGGTATTAACTCTTATTTTCCTTTTGTATCCCAAATTGCAGAGCGCGTTTTATTATAAATATCTTAAAAGCCATCCTATCGGCCGACATATTTAAGCTAGCTCCTGTGGAGGACCCTTGGTTTGGCTTTCATCACAATAGCTAGGGAGGAGTAGATGCGATAGGCATCAATAAACTACAGAAGAACTCAAAATTGATCCTTCATTTAAGTATTGAATTAATGTTAAAGCTTACCTTTTAAAAGTTCAACGATAATTCTTCTGCTGCCACTTAATTTAAAGACAATTTGATGTACGTAGATCCTTATTTTCCGTTCAAACAATTATTTTTATTTCATGGGTGACAGAACAGGGGACAATTTATAGAATAAAATTAATATAGTGTAAAGATGGGGAAATGGAATTAGTTATACATTCAACATTTGAAGAGTTAGAGAAACATAATGGCTAATTAATTAAAACCTCTATTATGGAATCTATATGAATAAATGCGAAATTGGAACTCAATTCTCTTACGAATTCTGAGATTAAAAAGCCCCAGCTTTACTTTATAATAATTTAAACGCTAAAAGCTCCGTATCTGTATTATATATTATCTACTTCTAGGCAATATCACTCTTCAGGTTTAACTAAGTTGTATATTGATTTTAAAAA
Organism: Acanthosepion esculentum; assembly: GCA_964036315.1. Lineage (NCBI taxonomy): Eukaryota > Metazoa > Mollusca > Cephalopoda > Sepiida > Sepiidae > Acanthosepion > Acanthosepion esculentum. The sequence goes on along the minus strand of OZ038513.1, from coordinate 52,774,709 downwards.
AGTTTATTTCATTAATTAATTGCTGTTCTTCGTTTTGATTTTCATACCAAAAATAGTTCTGTTTAGGAATATCGTCTTATATAGTGCAGAAAAGTGTTTGAAATTTGCATTTTACTTGCCCTTCAACAAGTTGGCATCTACAGTGCTGTTCGATAAAAGTGACTCACCAGAATTTTTTACTTAAAAATTTTTTCGCCTATTGTTTTTGGGGTCAAACTAATTTTTAATCTTACTAATATAAAGACCCCTTACCGACCACCTAGTAAAAAAGTTTACTCACCCTAAGGTATTCTATTGATAATTATAATTTTGGATATAAATGAGATTTGGGGAAAAACTCGGTGCCAAAAAAAGTGACAAAAAAATTTCCTGCAACTAGTAATCAATAGAAACATAACCGAACAGCTTTAAATAAAGAATAATAGAGGTATAATTTATTTATAATAGGTAATATAGTTCGAAATATTTAATAATCTATGGGTTCTCCTTTATTTTGAATAAAATTTTCAACCCTTTTTGGCATTGACTTGATTAAGTTCTGGCAAATCTCATCTCCAAGCATTGAATTCTATTCGGATATGAAATTCACAATCAAATCCTCTTTGTTGCTCAACTGCTTTCTCGAGAGCCTGTACTTTATAATGCTCCATAAGTTTTCTATGGGGTTGAGGTCAGGAGATTGGGGCGGCCATGTCATAACACTCACCTGCTTCTCATCAAAGTATTCCTTCATCAATTTTGATTTGTGACAGGGAGCATTATCCTGCATAAAAATGAGCTTGGTGGGGTCGATTTGCACCCTCTCAGCAGAAGGGAGCAGACAAGACTCTAAAATTCTGTTGTACTGCTCGCTCCTGAGGGTCTTTTCATTAGGTTTTAAGAAACCAGTTCCATGAAAAGAAAAGCATCCCCAGAACATTATACTGAACGGATACTTGACAGTACTTACCGCTAAATTCAAAGAGCTTTCAAAGCTTCTTCTTCGGATTTTAGATCGCTTATCCTTTGAATTTAGCTCAACTTTCATTTCATCGGAGAAGAGAACATTTAGTAAAAAAAAAAATCAGGTGAGTCACTTTTATCGAACAGCACTGTATTTGAAAAACTTTCCTTAACTATAACATGCCAATTTATGAATGAAATGTTCATTTAAAATTTTTGTTACAAAGATTTCAAGTACTGAATATATCTTTGCGAAGCGATAGCGAGCGAAACCTGCTAGTAATATTAACTTAGAACACAATTAAAAAGTTTACTCTAAAATCAGACATTATTTTCTGAACAACCTAATACAAGGGTATTTAAGGGTAAAATACATGAACACATCTTACTTCAGCCGCGGACAGCGGGATGTACTAATAAGTGAGTTCTACATAGCATCAGAACAATGAACATATTGAGAGAGCCGATAGCACCAAGGAAGCTCCGTTATTTCAGGCATATTATGCGACGAAGCGGCTTCGATAAGGACATTCTGATGGGCCCAGTGGGGAGCAAGCGGCGCCAGGGGTGACCACCCATGTCTCCCCTTTTTACACAAATGGACTCACCCAGGGTATACATATACTACTGCCAGTGAATACCCGAACTGTCAGTATTATTAGTAGTAGAACTTAGAGTCGGTCGAGTAGATAGACAGAGTCACACAGAGGATGGTAGCACAAGAGCCACAGTAACAAGCACGTATACTCAGTAAGAAGTCATACAGCGATACGTCGATACCAAAGACTATCTATATATTTGTCTACTAACCCCGCATTTCTGAAACTACTAACCTGTATTACCAGTTTGTGTTATCACATTAATACATTTATTTTCCTATATTCATTCTTGGCGTTTGTTATTATTTGCTACCGAATTTCATCCCGGAATCCTCAACAGATATTAAGAGGGTGGACTGGAATGTCGATGGCTGAGTCTGTAAGGAAGTCATAAGAAAGAAAGAAAATAGATGGTGGGAAGTGGTGACTACAGTGGCGCAAAATGCGTCAACAGATTAATGCTGATGATAATTGAAAATAAAATGCAACAATTAAGAATTAATTCTAGGTATGTCTGGTTTAATAAATTACAAATATTATTTCTGCGTATTTTTAGCATGATCCGTTCATATTCACGGATATTTTTTTCGTGTATTACAGTCAGATGATTCAAGAAATGTACTGTAACAGTTGATTGAAATACACGGAAAATATCCGTGAATATGAATGCTAAAAATAAGCAGACATAATGTTTGTAATTTATTTAATCAGACATGCCTAAAAGAGAATTTGCTGTCGAAATACACAATTAGAATTGTAGATATTAAAATCCTACACTACTATGTAAAAAAATATAACATTTGTATTTACAAAATTACTTAAATATGACCGACATTCTTTTTTTAGCAATGCTCATGTTAGGTTTGACCAATTTTTTTCTTTGAAGGATTTGAAAAATAGAATTACTTCTGATATTCAGCACTAGAATTTAGGGTTACCGTTCTTATTATAGAAAGTACACAATTTCTTTAATGCAATAAAACAGATATAATAAAAATGGTCAAGTGGAAACTAAGCCTAATGCAGTTTGTACTACGAATAGAAAAAAACGGCAAACAGTTCTGATGTCACCAATTCTCAGCTCGGTATCGACGCTAATGACAAAACGATTTACACCAGTCTTAATAGTTTCTCTGATCGGTTCGATAAGCTCCAATTGGCAGCTGATCTAAAAAATGACCAACAATCTGTTGTTAAATGGGGCAAGGAATGACTCGTTAATTTTGATGCCTCCAAGAAGAAGCTGGTCTCTTTTAGTCATTTTTACCTTTCATCAACATGGTTGATGCTAACCTCCAGGAGAGCGATTCATTGTGCATACTGGGACTAACGTTTTCCGCTGGCATGAACTTTCCTAGCTGCAGATATTAACTTTAGTCTCTTTTCAACAATAACCAATGGCAACTGGATTTGGGGGCCCTCACCCACAAAATTCTATCAAATTAATACAATTTTTGGCAGATGATTTTAGATTTTTTTCTTTGAATCCCCCAAATCAAATTAAGCGAACATAAATGCCCGAGACATTTTATAGCATCACTTATGTTAGGTCTGGAGGTATGGTGGAGTAATGGATAGCGGCTCGGATTGAGGAATAGGAGAGCCGAGTTCGAATTCCAGTCGAATCCATTACATTCACTTACGTGCTAATACCCTTGGGAAAGGTATGAATCCTCTTCTAGATTTTCCTGCAGGAGTAATGGATAGCGGCTCGAATTGAGGAATCGGTGAGCCGAGTTCGAATTCCAGTCAAATCCATTACATTCACTTACGTGCTAATACCCTTGGGAAATGTATGAATCCTCTCCCCCCCCAGCTATAGGTAAATAGTAGAACAGGGTTCTATAGCCTTTGATGGCAACTGGTCTATCGCAGAAAGTAATGGCAACCTACTGCGGGAAAAAAATCTGCGTCGTCAATCATGTATGGGAAAGATATATGATCGCCTACGCGTGTATCACGCATGGCACATAACTGACTGGTTGACATGTTAAGTTTAGACAGTTTTACTTTGAATTGTTTAAAATATAAAATTACGTCTGACATTCAGTATTAGAATTAAGAATTAACGATATTATTAAAGGTACAACATTTCTTTAATGCAATGCAAATAAATAACAGGACCAACTAGTTACTCTAACCTTGGCCGGCAGTTAATCTTATAAAAATTTTATATGTTTAGTAGTGTAAAATAAAGGTAGTCTTTAGTTAAAGGTGTAATAGATAAATGTTTTGATCGTCTAGGGTGTCTTTTACACGCTCTTTTGAGAAAAGTGTATTTTCAACGAAAGCCAGACAATTTGTAAAAAAAAATCTTACAGTTGTGTGAAAATCTATTTTTAGAATTAGCAGTTAAAGAAACACCAAAATTATTTCTTTGTGAATTATTGCGGAGTCACTTTTTGAATTTGGGAAAAAAAGATATATTTTATTGTATATACTGACCAATCAGAGACGTGAAGTTATGTCCTTGTAAAACTTGGAATTAGGGCCCCTGGGAGCCTTTTTTTCTCATAAAAGGAGGTAAGTCGGCGGATACATACAGAAAGCATTCAGGTTTCAAAGCAGAAAGCACTTAAATGTCAGTTGCGAAAGAAAGCCGGCTTGCTGCAGGAAGTGGAAGGGTTTTTGGCGTTCACATGCGCAAATCACTAGCCGCCTCTAGAACAAAAGACTTCGGCTTTTGTACGGACATCGCTGAAAGAAAGGGAAGAATAAAGAAAAAATTTAGACCCTTCCACGCCGACATCGAAAAGAGAGCTCACAGAAAGCATAAAGAAATTTCCAGAATATCGTTACAGGTCTCAGTGAAGCAGGTGGGGGCAGCCAAACTGAAAGAAAACCGAAATATATTTCAAAATATCACAAAAGGTCCAAGAGAGACTTTTGTGGGATAAGTTGAAGTATTTTCTTTCGTTTCTTTATTCGGTGGGTGCGCTTTTTGTATTGTATGACTTGTTTAATTTTTGTCTTCCTCAAAGTGTTTATTTTTATTTTCAAAAAGTGTAATCTTTTTTGTTTGTCTTGTATATTTGATTGTTATCCAGCCTTAGTTTCTGTAATATAGGCGCACAAAAGGAAATTTTTGTGCAACACTCTTCTATATATAAAATTCTGTGGCTTCCGTTAGTCCGACCGTCACACCTAAAATAGCCATACATTGACCGATCGAAACTAAATTTAGGGGGGAAGTGCAAACAGATAAGGGGGTAGAAAGTGCAGTTGGTTTCACTAGGGTGCATAAAAACTGCAAAATAGGGTTTGGTCAAAGTCTTTTTCCAAACAAATCGGCTTATTCAAATTTGATCGAAATTTGCGAAATTGAACGACACATGTTAAAAAATGTTAGCGATAACTTCAACGATACTAAATATCCGTCTATATTTCTGAGATGAGGTATTATGTACACTATTTACGTTATTCGGACTATTCTCCTCATCTTTGTCGCCATATTTATCACAACGTTTCGGCCTTTCAGTATCTGTCTATATTTCTGAGATGAGGTATTATGTACACTATTTACGTTATTCGGACTATTCTCCTCATCTTTGTCGCCATATTTATCACAACGTTTCGGCCTTTCAGTATCTGTCTATATTTCTGAGATGAGGTATTATGTACACTATTTACATTTTTCGGACTATTGTCTTCATGTTTGTCGGCATACTTATTACAACGTTTCGGCCCTTCAGTATCATTCTATGTTTCTGAGATGAGGTATTATGTACGTTATTTACATTATTCGGACTATTGTCCCCATCTTTGTCGCCATATTTATTACAAAGTTACGGCCGTTATACGCTCCGGCCTTCTTCAGGTGGTTGGAATGTCGAACTAAACCCTTTCTTTCGCTCACTGCGGTAGACTGTTCTAGTTCCACGTGCCATGTCTAATGGATGTCAGTTATTAGTTATCTCCTGTTAATTCCCCTCTCCAAGTTCTCCACTGCCTTAACCGGGTATTGAACTACACTCTTTGGGTCCTGTCACTGGATCTAACCAACGCATTTATCCACTGTGCCATGTGTCCTTAAGTAGAGTACATTGACTGAAACATTTTAATAAATATGGCGACAAAGATCAGGATAATAGTCCGAATAATGTAAATAGTGTACATAATACCTCATCTCAGAAATATCGACAGATACTGAAAGGCCGAAACGTTGTAATGAATATGGCGACAAAGATGAGGACAATAGTCCGAATAATGTAAATAGTGTACATAATACCTCATCTCAGAAATATAGACAGATACTGAAAGGCCAAAACGTTGTAATAAATATGGCGACAAAGATAAGAACAATAGTCCAAATAATATAGTGTACATAATACCTCATCTCAGAAAAATATAGACAGATACTGAAAGGCCGAAACGTTGTAATAAATATGGCGACAAAGATGAGGACAATAGTCCAAATAATATAAATAGTGTACATAATACCTCATCTCAGAAATATAGACAGAAACTCTGAATTTAAAAACCGAAGCGCATTCTCTTCAGCTATGGAAAGAATCATGAAATTTCCCATGACTCAATTGTGATTTCCCAAGCGTAGTCTAGACGTGCTACAAAGGATGACGATCAAACTCACTATTCAGTCGTAATTGATCGAGCTAGAGAATCTCGCTAACCATTACACCACGTCGAAATGCCCACATTTAAGATGCCTCTATAATCCTGATTGCGGTCGGCTTCTAAGACGATAAACCCACTAAGACGTAAAATTGAAAGTGAAGAGAACAGAGAAAATTGACGTGAACGCACAATAAAAAGAACAAGATTAAAAAAGGCAGATGTCGATTGAACGTTAGATTTAAATTTGACAAGAAATCAAGAAGGAGGAAGTGAATTCTACGGTCGAGAATTAAGTGCGAGAGAAGAAACTGTTAGCATAGAACTTACGGTTACAACTAGGCAATTCAACAGTAAAATGATGAGACCTACCTGCCAATCTAGTAGTGAAGTTGATGTAACGAAGTGGAAAGGTCACCAGAGCAATTGCCATGAAAGTATGTATAGAAAATAAAAGGGAGGCACGAAGGAATTGTGGCTAGCGGCTCGAATTGAGGAATCGGAGATTCGATTTCGAATTCTAGTCTGATCCATTACAATACCCCTGGGAAAGATATGAGTCCTCTTTTTCTCCCCTGTGGGTAAATAGACTGTTCTTTAGCCTTGGGTGAAAGTGACTCTGAATTTAAGACTATGTAGCGCCCTGGCTTTGCACATAAAAAAAGGATGGTTCACATTAGCTCGGTGATTCCGGTCGACCTGGATGGATGGATATATGGAAAAGGCACAGGGAAGATATGTTACGGCAGTGAGAAATGGATTGCAACGGTGATGCCAGGTAGATTTGAATTAAATGGAATGTAAGTTACAAGGAATAGCTACTTGGGACGAATTGGGAAAGAAAAATTGAATTTACGCCTATTCAGTCCCCACTAAGTTTTGTGATAAACAAACTATGGTTTTGTCGGTTTTCTGCTACCAAACCATCCTATTTTTCCCGCGCTCATCATTTTGTGGGTTCTGAATTTAAAGATGAGGACAATAGTCCGAATAATGTAAATAGTGTACATAATACCTCATCTCAGAAATATAGACAAATACTGAAAAGCCGAAACGTTGTAATAAATATGGCGACAAAGATGAGGACAATAGTCCGAATAATGTAAATAGTGTACATAATACCCCATCTCAGGAATATAGACAGATACTGAAAGGCCGAAACGTTGTAATAAATATGGCGACAAAGATGAGGACAATAGTCCTAATAATGTAAATAGTGTACATAATACCTCATCTCAGAAATATAGACAAATACTGAAAAGCCGAAACGTTGTAATAAATATGGCGACAAAGTTGAGGACAATAGTCCGAATAATGTAAATAGTGTACATAATACCTCATCTCAGAAATATAGACAAATACTGAAAAGCCGAAACGTTGTAATAAATATGGCGACAAAGATGAGGACAATAGTCCGAATAATGTAAATAGTGTACATAATACCTCATCTCAGAAATATAGACAGATACTGAAAGCCCGAAACGGTGTAATAAATATGGCGACAAAGATGAGGACAATAGTCCGAATAATGTAAATAGTGTACATAATACCTCATCTCAGAAATATAGACAGATACTGAAAGGCCGAAACGTTGTAATAAATATGGCGACAAAGATGAGGACAATAGTCCGAATAATGTAAATAGTGTACATAATACCTCATCTCAGAAATATAGACAAATACTGAAAAGCCGAAACGTTGTAATAAATATGGCGACAAAGATGAGGACAATAGTCCGAATAATGTAAATAGTGTACATAATACCTCATCTCAGAAATATAGACAGATACTGAAAGGCCGAAACGTTGTAATAAATATGGCGACAAAGATGAGGACAATAGTCCGAATAATATAAATAGTGTACACAATACCTCATCTCAGAAATATAGACAGATACTGAAAGGCCGAAACGTTGTAATAAATATGGCGACAAAGATGAGGACAATAGTCCGAATAATGTAAATAGTGTACATAATACCTCATCTCAGAAATATAGACAGATACTGAAAGGCCGAAACGTTGTAATAAATACGGCGACAAAGATGAGGACAATAGTCCGAATAATGTAAATAGTGTACATAATACCTCATCTCAGAAATATAGACAGATACTGAAAGTCCGAAACGTTGTAATGAATTTGGCGACAAAGATGAGGACAATAGTCCGAATAATGTAAATAGTGTACATAATACCTCATCTCAGAAATATAGACAGATACTGAAGGCCGAAACGTTGTAATGAATATGGCGACAAAGATGAGGACAATAGTCCGAATAATGTAAATAGTGTACATAATACCTCATCTCAGAAATATAGACAGATACTGAAGGCCGAAACGTTGTGATAAATATGGCGACAAAGATGAGGACAATAGTCCGAATAATGTAAATAGTGTACATAATACCTCATCTCAGAAATATAGACAGATACTGAAGGGCCGAAACGTTGTAATAAATATGGCGACAAAGATGAGGACAATAGTCCGAATAATGTAAATAGTTTACATAATACCTCATCTCAGAAATATAGACAGATACTGAAAGGCCGAAACGTTCTAAGAAATATGGCGACAAAGATGAGGACAATAATCCAAATAATGTAAATAGTGTACATAATACCTCATCTCAGAAATATAGACAGATACTGAAAGGCCGAAACGTTGTAATAAATATGGCGACAAAGATGAGGACAATAATCCAAATAATGTAAATAGTGTACATAATACCTCATCTCAGAAATATAGACAGATACTGAAAGGCCGAAACGTTGTTTTTGTGGTTTCTGAATTTAAAGTGGTTGAATCCTTGTGTGTTTTCTTTTTAATTTTATCATTTCACCCCAAGCAAGGTGATAAATCCACTAAGATGCAAGAGGTCACAGATAGTGAAAGAAATGGAATTATTGATTATAAAGAACGATAAAAGAACAGGATTCAAAGAGATAGATGATAATTGACATCACATTTAAAATTTTGAAGATTATACTTGGCGAGAAAGCAAGAAACCAGAAGAATTCCACAGGTGAGAAGTGAAGAGTGAAGAAAACTATTAGAATAACACTTAAGGTCATATCGAGAATTTTCAATAGTAAAATGATGAAACCTAGATGACAATCTAGTACTGCGCTTAAATTCATGAAGTCTAGGTACAAAGAGCTAAGCTCATCAGAACAATTGCCATGGAATTATTTATGGAAACGTCACAGGGGAGCTATGTGATGGCGGTGGGAAAGTGTTTGAAAGTAGAGATGCCAGATCAGGACCGATAGCATTGTATTTTTCCTTGAATTTTGTCAGGAATCTCTAGATGTATAGTAGAAGCACCAAACCAGATGTGGCAGTAATATTCAATGAGCATATGAATGATAAACTTATAAAGGTGTAAAATAGATTCTTCTTTGGATTTTTCAACAATCTAGAGATATAACGTAATCAGAAATGCTCTTGCTGTTTTTTTTTTACGTCACGTGAAAAGAATTGATCACTGATAAGAAAGTAGGGTGGGTGTTTGCATTGCTCTTGACGTTGCATACACGCATCAGTTACAGCTCAAACGGCGGCGAGGAAACATGGCGGTGTCGAAGTAGCTCGTTCGTGGTTGTTGATTTTGTGGTTTTAGTGTGAGCTTGTCCGGAGTCGCAACAAGCCTTTGGGGATAAAGCTGTGAGTGAACGCACTGCCAGGCATTGGTTCCAGAAGTCCAGGTCGAGAGATTAATTAAAGTTCAAGTGTGCCGGAAGCAAGGGTTCGAGCTGGTCGGAGGAAGAAAGGCTAAGAATGCTGGAAGTAATAAAGGGAAAGAGTGTTGGCAGTAAGAATAGATAAGAAAGCCCAACTAGCGTCCAGTTGGCAGACAAAAAAATGGGAATGTAACTCAGTACATAAGACGACCAAGCTCCCTAGCCTCAATGGCCAGAGACCTGCGTTTCTCGTCCTTCCCGTCCTCTTTCTCTGGTGTTCGACGAGAAGTCGCTGGGTTATATGGAAAACGGAGTATAAACATTAAATTGTCTTGCAAAGGACTAAAAATCTCAAGAAAAATAAACTGAAATGTGTTACGAAATATAAAATGTATAAAAATGGTCACAAAGTGTATTTATTACGACTAGGTTCGTAACACTGAAAGAACTAAAAAGTTATTAGGGTTAAATGAACTTAAATTGAAGCGTGTGTGTCAACACAATGAAGAAATGTTGAAGGTCATGAAGACATAACGTCAGCCCTTAGTCACGTGGACGGAGTAGCGAAGGGCGACGACAGTATGAACAGGCTTAGACCGGTAAGATCTCTAGATAAGAGAAATACGAACAAATTGAAATATCACTTGACGAACAAATTAGGTCAACTATATATAAATACAGGAAATTCATGCAATCAGTTGGATATACATTTTCATATAAATAACTACTGAAGTGATTTCTTCCTCTTTAAAAAAAAAACCTTTCGTAATTGTAAAAACCTAGTCATGGTGACCGTTTGCTCCTGACTCGAGGTCGATCTTCCCTGAGAGACAGACCACGCATATATATATATATATATATATATATATATATATATATATATATATATATATATATGTATATATATATATCTATATATATATGTATATATGTATATATATATATATATAAATAAGTAAGTAAGTAAGTAAGTAAGTAAGGAGGCACGGTGGAGTAATGGATAACGGCTTGGATTGAGATTCCATTACATTCACTTACGTGCTAATACCCTTGGGAAAGGTGTGAATCTTCTTCTCCCTCCAACTATGGGTAAATAGCAGGACAGACTGGGTTCTATAGCCTTGGATGGCAACTGCTCTAGGAGAAGGACAACTCTGAATTCAAAACCTGCGGAGGGTCGTTTGGGGACCTTGTGGCATTCGTTGCACCAGGTCCCTGTATTCGTCCCTCCAAAAAGTGTGGATGGCCCTGCACAAAGCCTTCACCACTATAATCAACTTTCTGGGAACTGATCTGTCTGACCCTCATACGTCGAGTTCGACGTGAGACCGATAAATATATATATATATATATATATATATATATATATATATATATATATATATATGTATATATATATATATATATGTATATATATATATTTGTGTATTTAGGCAGCAATCCTTCTTTCATGCACATTTCATTAAAAATGACTGACAAGGTGCATTTATTTAGTTTTTTTTATACAATTACTCATGCGATCTAATAATGTTATAAAATGTTATATATTATATGATATATGTTATATATTATATGTTATATATTATATGATATATATTATATGTTTTATAAAACATGCATATAACAAACTATTTCTAATTAAGTTAAAATATAATCCTTGAAAATGGTTAAATGTATAGCCGAAAGCGCTCGGATAAAAAGAACATTCGGACAGTTTTTATATAATTTATCATCCGAAAAGAAAAAAACATTATTAGAGAAATTGTATAAAAAACTAAATAAAAGCACCTTGTCATTCGTTTTTAATGAAATGTCCATATATATATATATATATATATATATATATATATATATATATATATATATATATATATTGATAAAATTAGTGGTTAATATACATATACATACACACATATATATATATATATATATATAAAATATATAAATATATACACACACACACACATATATATATATATATATATATATATATATATATATATATATATATATATCTATATATATATATATATATATATATATATATATATATATATATATATATATATATATATATATATATATATATATAAAAATTCCAAGAGGATAGAATCCAGGTAGACCTCAATGTCCAGGACAGAGTAAGAATATAATAAAAAGGCTTAAACACTAATATTCCATGGTTATGATTTATTACATTGGAATCGGAATTCCGATCCATTTCATCATACCTATAAATTCACTTTGTAGTTCTGAACAAGTGGATCGGAATTACGGAATGCCTAAGTTTTGAATGCGTTTTTAAAAATTAAAAACCATCTTGGAGGTTTTATTTTAGTTTTATTTTCAAGCTAAAATATTATTTAATATTCTTATTTAAGGGAGATGAACTGATTTAGAGTTTGATCTAATTTGAAACAAAATTACTTTTTCTTTAAAATATCACAGAAAAGCATTTTTTTAATACCTAGATGAGTTTTTTTTATGATGTGTTGACAACTTGAAACACTTATATTTGAGAATTTTTTTAAGGTAGACGCACCGAAGAAATTATTAGGGTTATCGTAACAATTACTTAACAGATATAACGGGAACGCCAATTTTATATAATTCTTTTAAGTACCCAATAATCTTAATAATTTAAGAAAATATTCTAAGTAGTCTAATATTTTATTGAATTTTAGTTAGGTTGGTTTTATAGTCTAACTTACGAAGACACTTGTTGAGGAAATATTAGACAGTTACCAATAAATTTTAACTTTAATAAAGTAACCGTTTTTATTTTCTAATAATGTCGCATTAGGACATCCGTATTTACAAAAATCAACGCATTTATACGCATGAAATTAATTCAAAATTATTTTATAAATATTGAGGGTCGTTGAATTGTAATTGTAGTGAGATTTTCCATTTATGATTAGTAAATACGGTCTTAATTTAATATCATTTTACCGCTATAAATTCATCCAGAATTTTAAAGATTTAAAACTTTATATATTATTCTACTTAAAATTAATAAAATGAAAACAATTATTGTAAAAATGCAGTATTCATCGAAGTTTTTTTCTTAGGACAATAGCTTCGATAATATATATCTATATACATAAAAGCAATTAAAGCTTTTCTAATTAAATGACGTCTTAGTTTAATTGCATTTTTTATTTTGCGAAATCAGAGCAGATTTTCTGTAACTGTGGGTCTTGTTTGCCCCACAACTTCATGATTTAAATTCTCCGAGGATTTGTGCTTATAATTAATATAAACACTGAGCGCTACAAGAAATAATTTTTTAAAATTTTCATGATATGAAATAAGTGGGGTTAGCAGATATAAAAATTTTTTACAAAGATTTTCTAAAAAAGAAACATTTCAGAAATAAATTTATTCATCAGTGAATAAGTCCTGAAAATTTAATTAACATCCCGGGATTATCTGATTTTTTAAAGAATTTCAAAATCGGTTTGTTTTGCGTCGCAAGAAAAGACGCTAAAATTTCCCATACTAATCTATGGTCACCAGCTGGCGCAAGAAAAAGAAAATATTTAACCAAAATTTCGACGGTTCTAAAAAGGCTAACAAAATATAATTTAATAATAAAAAAATCCTTTGGGTTTTTTGTTCATTTTTTAATTTTGTTAGTTTGGGGCATTTTTTCATTATGTATGCTCATTTTTCAGCGAATCTTTGGAGGTATCGATATATATTTTACACTGACTCTCGGCGTAAAGAGATAATCGTGGGATGTTAATTAAATTTGCACGAGTTATTCCTACTATTGCTATACTTTCGGTTTAAGTGATAAATAATAGAAATAAATCAATAAATATGAAAAGAATATAGAAATATAATAGATAAATAGTATAAAATTAACGTCAAATTTATATTAGACCATTTTTATTATTATTGTCATTAAAACCTTTTCAGAAACGTCCTCTTTAATAAAATCATGTTACATTAAAATACAAATAAAATACAATTATTCATGCCGATGTATAAATAATTTCGTAAATACAGTGTATTTATAAAGGTTAACAATGTTGCGTGCTTGTGTATTTTAGGTGAAGGTGTGTGTTCATATATGTGTACAAATAAGATAGAAGCATACAGAATCTTGGATTCTGCTGCAGATGTTTATTTTTTATGGTGATTGTAGTGGAAGAAAGTTCTCAATATCTCTTCGGTATGTTCGTTTTCTTTCTCGTGCAGGGTAGCTAAATATAATCATCGTATTCTAAAGTCAGCCTTGTGCAGAGTTGGAACGACCAAAGGAAAGTTTCTACTTACTTTATCGTTAGAAGATTAAACATGGTTATTGGATGTCCGTTTTCTTTTTCTTGATCCAGAAGTTAGGGTGGGTCAGTGCTATTACTATGGTCGCGCTCAAACCAGCCGTGCGCTGAGTTAGAACAACTAGAGAGAAAGTTTGATCTACTTCATCGGTTATGGCTCTTGAAAGACACGTGCGACTGCTTTGCATTGGAAAGTGGGAAGAGAGTACAGTCTGATGGATCGGTGAAAATTACATTCTCCACTGGTAATTCCCCGCGTGGTTCACATCTTGAAGCAAAGAGGAGAAAGAGAGTGAGACAGAAAATGTTTGCCTTTTTATCAGCTTCAAAGACGAACCTAACGAGGTTTTGCGGAACCAAGTGGTGTAATCATATTTTCCGTTCCTTTACTCTTAGCATAATGGGAACATGTATTTCTTTAATTATTATTATTATTATTATTATTATTATTATTATTATTATTATTATTATTTTATTTATCGATTTTATTTCATTTTTCCACATATTAAATGTTCATAATAAAATAATAATTCTTATTGATAATATCTCTATCTATAAAAGGCATGTGTGTGTGTGTAACGAATGCACGGCCGCAATTTTCGACGGATTTGCACCAAAATTTACATGCACATGTTAGTTAAAAGGCAAGTTAAAAGTTAGTTAAAAGGCAAAAACCGACATTGCATTTCCCAACTCCCATCGATAGTGGAAATAATCGATTTTTTCATGCTTTTTTCATGCTTCTACGTAGTTTTCATGTAGTTTGCGGCCATTTTCTACTAGCCAGAGTGAGAGCCTATAGCTGGCTGCCACGAATAGGCAGGAAGATTCTATTGGCCAGCGTGAGAACCAACAGCTGACTGACACGAATGTTAACTAGCATGCTAGCATGCAAAAAAAAATCGATAGCTGCATTCGTCACAAGTGGGAAAAATTTAAATCTGCATGGCACTTTACTCCAATTGGCTCATTAGCTTGCTTAAACTCAACGCTGATTCTGATTCCGCAGAACTGGGTTGGGTGTGAAAAAGTAATTGTTTTTAACATTCTTTTTTCATTCGGTTTTTCCAGTTACGAGTCCTTTTTTAAAGCTGATCGTTTTGTGTTCATTCTGTTTAGTTCTTTTTTCGTAACAGATTTAATGTTTAGTATAGAGCTTAGAAAAAAATTCGCAGTGTGAGATAGGCAAGAAGTAAGGCATGTAGCAACATCAGCACGGCAAAGGGCACTCCTTTAAAGGCAAGGAAGGGCAAAAATATTTTAAGTTATGTGATAGCGATTGCTGTATGAGTCGTACGATTTTTGAATCAAGCACAGGCAACGCCGGGCCATGCTGCTAGTATTAAATATTTGTAATATTGTAAACTCGCTAAATAACACTTATTTTCGAAAGAAAACAACCAATGTATACCATTAGTTTTCTTTATTTCTTTTATGTACCTTGTCCCCTTTGGGAGGGGACGATCAAGGCCTCCTCTGTTTGTAGCGCTTAGCAATGCATGTCTAGTTACTATCCCCTCTGTTCTACCCTCTATTTATAATTTTTTTTTATTAGTTTACTCAAAGTTTGTCTCTATTCATCTTGCACTAATTATGTCCTGTGAGTGTCAAATTCTCTAAGCCTTCTTTATACATTATGTGTCCTAGATTCTATTGCTGTTTCTAAATATGTCTTTTTTATTCCATTTCCCCTAAGACATCATCAGTGCTCACATGCTTCCTCCATCATATATTTTTTAAATCATTCTACTCCAAAGCAAGACCTATAGAGTCAACAAGATGCAAGGCGTTACTGAATGTGAAAGAATCTGAGAAAAACATTTATAAAAGAACAGGAATTAAGGAGACAGAAGATGACGATTGACATTGCGTTTAAATTTTTGAAGATCAAAATTGATCGGTTAAAAAAATAAATCAGAAGAGCGTTTCACAAGCGAGAATTGCAAGTGAAGAAAATGTAGTATGGTTACATCGAGTAATTTCAATTGTAAAGTGATGAGACCTAACTGCCAATCTAGTACTGTCCTTAAATTCGTAAAGTCAAGTTGCCAAAGAAGGAAGCGCATCAGAACAATTGCCTTGAAAATGTTGATAGAAAAATGCACAGGGAAGGTACGTTACGTCAGCGGGAAAGTGAGAAAAGCAGAGATGCCAGGTCACGACTGCTAACATTGTAGAGTAGTCATGTAATTATTTTTAATTATTTAATTATGATTACGGTTTGTTTTATTTTATTAAATAAGATGTACTTGCAGCTTATATGTTATTTTATTGCTATTAATTAAAGAAAATGGTAGCATAGAACGCATGGTTACATCGAGTAGTTTCAATTTTAAAGTGATGAAACCTAACTGCCAATCTAGTACTGTTCGTAAATTCGTAAAGTCGAGGTACCAAAGAAGAAAGATCATCAGAACAATTGCCACGAAAATACAGGGTGTCCCCAAAAATTTGACATTATTTAGCAGGCCAATAATTTTCACAGAATGTATAGAAACAGATCAAGATGTTACATTTAATGTTTTATTTTGGTTTTGTCTTCAGGTTGAGCCATGCCATTCACTCCCAAAGAGAGGTCATTTTTCGTCTTGGAATATGCTCGCACAACAGTCAGCCAAGACTGTGCAGCGTACCTTCAATGCAAAATTTGGAAAAACTTCCCCAACTGGCAAACAAATTCGGACTTGGTACCAAAACTTTACAGAAAAAGGCTGCTTATGCAGGGCTAAAGGATCTGGTAGACCGTTATCAACATCAGCGTGTTTGGCAAGAGCTTAACTACCGACTTGACAGGTGCCGTGTCAAAGGCGGTGTACATATTGATCTTTTATGAAATCGGGCCCATAATAAACGCATGATGTTTAACACTTAAACTGACTTGAATTTCATTGCACCAGACTTAGTAGTTTTCAAGATAATTGCTTTTAAAATGATGTCAATTTTTTGGGACATATATATATATATATATATATATATATATATATATATATATATATATATATATATGCATAATAACCTACGTTGAATGCACAACTCTGAGATTCATGCTATTTGCAAATATATATACTAATACAGAGAAACCCGATAACTGTGGAAAAAGTTGTAAGAAATAATAATAATAATAATAATAATAATAATAATAATAATGATAATAATAATAACCCACTGAATATAAAACCCGGCATGACAGAGTGGGCCAATATCTGCACTGGAAAATTTGCAACTCCTATGGGAAGGAAACTGGAAGAAATTGGTACGAACACCACCCTGACCCTGTTACGGAGATAGGACCTGTTACAATTCTATGTGACTACACAATACACACTGACAGAACAATCAAAGCCAACCGCCCAGACATTGTTATTAAAGACCACAAACAAAATAAGTGCCTCCTTATTGATATGGCAGTCCCTGCAGACTGCAATGTGTCTTTGAAAATATTCGAAAAGCTGTCAAAATACAAGGACCTTGAAATAGAAATCTCAAAAATGTGGCACATGGGAACATCAACAATTCCTGTTGTAGTTGGAGCCCTTGGACTGGTTGGAAAAGATTCCAGTAGGCTGATTGAAGGGATCCCTGGAAGTCCATGCCTCAAAGAGATACAAAAAATTGTTCTGACAAGTACAGCCCACACTTTACGAAGGGCTTTATCTATGTAATTATTTTTTTTAATTTTTTTTGCAGTGGAATGTGTCATGATGCCATTTCTAACCTTAGGTCCCTGGGCGGGACCCGGAAAGAAATGTGTAAACGCCAGAAATCAAAGGAAATAAAAATAATAATAATAATAAACAATACAAATATATAACTTCAAATCAATATAATTACAGGGTGTCCCCCCCCAAAAAAAAATTTAAATAATTTAGCAGGCCAATAATTTTGGTAATATTTGTTGAAATAACCTTAAATTTTCACAGAATGTTTAGGAACAGATCAAGATTTTATATTTAATGGAAGACAACGGTAGGTGCTTATCTGAATGAGAATCTGCCAGAGAGAAAGATCGGGTATGGTAGAGATGAAGACAGTTTTCTGATGAAATGGCTGTCACGGTCATCGGCCCTGTCCCCGTTTCTTTTTATGAAGATATGTAAATGGACTGATCCATGTCCTCTCCCCCCCCTTCCTGTTAGCATTGATGAACTCAAGCAGAGAATCACTTTTGCACTGGATAATGTTACCGGAGACAGGCTACAGCGTGTTTGGCAAGAACTTAACTACCGACTTGACGTGTGCCGTGTCACAGGCAGCGCACATACTGAACATTTATGAAATCGGTCCCACAATAAACTTATGATGTTCAAAACCTAAACTGTTCAATTCCATTGAGCTAGACTCAGTAGTTTTCAAGATAATTGCTTTTAAAATGATGTCAAATTTTTGGGACATATATATATATATATATATATATATATATATATATATATATATGTATGCATAATAACCTACGTTGAATGCACAACTCTGAGATTCATGCTATTTGCAAATATATATACTAATACAGAAAAACCCGATAACTGTGGAAAAAGTTGTAAGAAATAATAATAATAATAATAATAATAATAACCCACTGAATATAAAACCCGGCATGACAGAGTGGGCCAATATCTGACACCCTGTATTGATAGAAAAATGCACAGGGAAGTTACGTTACTTCGGCGGGAAAGTGAATGAAGCAGAGATGCAAGGTCAGAACCGATAACATTGCAGATTCTTCTATGCATTTTTTCAAGACTCTCTAGATACATTACCTAACCTAATAGTCAATGCATGGATGAATGGTAGACATCTAAAGATGCGAAGTAGATTCTGGCGAGAAAAATTCTCTAGCACGACACAGTAAACCAACTTTCCTAGCAGAAGACCTAGCAATTGGTTCAATATTAACTTTCCAATTCATGTCAGGGGAAAATGGAAATTTATTCTCAGCGTTCTTCTGTAGAAGCATATTTCTGAGGTTTCAAGTCTTCTTCGGTGAGGAAATTCTCTAACACGCACTGATCGATGAAGTGGATCGATATCGAATAAAATCTCTACTATTTTGTTTCTACCGACCTTTTCCTGTTTCTTAATATTTTGCTTATCTTTTTGAAGACATCTTTCGATTTTCCCAAGAGTTTTTGTATTTTGGTTAATAACTTCATCTTCATGCCTGAGGAAATTGTCCAGCATACACTGCCATATAGGAAGGTTGCTATTACGTCGCAGTTCAGCTCACTTTTTTTCATAACGAAATTTTCTACGGTCTCTTTCTGATTGTAAGTTTACATGTCATTTTGTTTCCATTTTCCTTAAAATGTCTTCGATACTCACATGCTTCCTCCATGATATTCTCAGTGGCGTCGCTAGCTAGGTGGGTGGCGCGGTCCGCCCCTGGCGGCACTTTTGGTCGGCGGCGAGTTTTCCGGAAAGAAAAAACAATAGCATAATTTCAATAATTTTTGAAAAAAAAAAATGCAGCGATAAGGAAGAAAACAGGGTTCAGATGAAATCAATTTGTCTTTGATATGGCTGGCTCAAAGGCAGCCAGTCAGTAATAAAAAAAAATGTCTCCAAAACACGCTATCAGCTGGTGGGGTTAAACCCCACTTACAAGACTGTGAGCAAAAGGCGTAAACAAATTTGAACATTGTAGCGGACACCCTGGAGGGAGGGGGGCGATGATACCACGGCCCGAACGCTCCCTTGTCGTATATGATGAAAAACTGTCGACCCGACCGGAGCGTCCGCATCTTCAACCTCCAACCGTCGACCCGACCGGAGCATCCGCACTTCAACGTCCAACCGTCGACCCAACCGGAGCGTCCGCATCTTCAACCTCCAACCGTCGACCCGACCGGAGCATCCGCACTTCAACGTCCAACCGTCGACCCAACCGGAGCGTCCGCATCTTCAACCTCCAACCGTCGACTCGACCGGAGCATCCGCACTTCAACGTCCAACCGTCGACCCAACCGGAGCGTCCGCATCTTCAACCTCCAACCGTCAACTCAACCGGAACGTCAGCACCTCAACGTCCAACCGTCGACTCAACCGGAACGTCAGCACCTCAACGTCCAACCGTCGACTCAACCGGAACGTCAGCACCTCAACGTCCAACCGTTGACATGACCAATATAATCCACTAGTTTTCTCCTTCATGTAATAAACCTAGCGTAAATCATACATATCTTCGTTCTGTTGTCCATATTGTTTCACCTGGTTAGATCATTAAGTAAAAATGTGGCGGACCCCTTGTGACATCATCATATACGACACGGGGGCGCTCGGGCCGTGGTATCATATCACGCCTCCCTCCAGGGTGTCCGCTAAAACATTTTAATGAGCTTGACTTGGGGTTGGATCAAGTGAATTTAGTGAATCCACAGTTTTTTCACACCTATATGAGACGTCCAAGACTTTGGCATCAGTTCTTTGATTTTGATTTTTCACGTCTGTGAACTGTGAGTGGAAATAAATAAATAAGTAAACCAATTGTTTTTTTTTATCTTATCATAGGCGTAGCTTTAATACGGATATAAAATTTTTAACTTAAAAGAAAAACGAACAGTGTTTCTGTTAACGTGGCATTTATGAATCCTCTCTTGTTAGAATTGAAATATTAAAAAAAAAAGAAAGATAAATTTTGAATTAAAAATACAATGTGTTTTTTGTTTTTCTTTTAAAATAAAACAGGGTATATAAACAAAAACAAGTTATCTTTCTTTTAATATCGTAAGAAGTTTTTAAAGTTTTCCCGATTTAGCAAAAAAGAAGTAACGTCTTGGTTTCTTTGTTTTTTTTATATATATTCCCAATCTTATTTAAAAAAAAAATAAACACAATTGTACTTTTATTTCATAATTTATCAGTGAGTAGTTATAAATATCACGCCAACAGAAACACACACACACACACACACACACACACACACACATATATATATATATATATATATATATATTATAAATTAATTGATTTAAAATATGGTTTTCTTTCGCTAAACAGTGATAACCATGTTTCAAAAATTCGCTTGACGAGGAAATGGAACTAATGTCTTTAATTTAATAACAAAATTAAATTCGAAGGCTTTAGCTTCCATTTTTGAAACATGGTTATCACTGTGTAGCGAAATAAAACCATATTTTAAATCAATTAATTTATAATATTAATGCTCTGTAAATTTACATTGAGCACTATTGTGTAAAAATAAATTACATGTTCTTCCTTCTTTTTTTCCCCTTATTTTTCCTTGGGTATTGGTTTGTGTTCACTTACAAGCTAAAATACCTAAGGTTTTTCCGGACGAGTATAATTACTTATAATTACAAGATTATTATTATTATTATTTTTATTTTCTTTGATTTCTGGCGTTTACACATTTCTTTCCGGGTCCCGCCCAGGGTCCTAAGGTTAGAAATGGCATCATGACACTTTCCACCGCAAAAAAAAAAAAAAAAAAATTACATAGAAAAATCCCTTCGTAAAGTGTGGGCTGTACTTGTCAGAACAATTTTTTGTATCTCTTTGAGGCATGGACTTCCAGGGATCCCTTCAATCAGCCCACTGGAATCTTTTCCAACCAGTCCAAGGGCTCCAACTGCAACAGGAATTGTTGATGTTCCCATGTGCCACATTTTTGAGATTTCTATTTCATGGTCCTTGTATTTTGACAGTTTATTATTATTATTATTATTATTATTATTATTATTATATATATACATATATAAAACTTTAAGCGGTTAATCTGCATTGTAATATTGTATTCATTCTCAGCATCCTTCTGTAGAACCGCATCTCGTTCATTTGAAGTTATCTCTTCCAGTATAACCTGCCATGTGGTAGGATAAAGATTACATAGCGTTTCGCCACTTTTTCTTTGTTTCTAACGAAATGTTCCCGTTTCCTACGACTTTATGTTTTTTTTAGCAAATAATTTAATAGTTTCTACGGTTCTTATCAATAACAATAGGTTTCGGGTCTTCGTGCTGTGGATAAAATCCTTTCATAAATCCCTTGTCTGAGATCAGGAAGTGACCATAATATCTTATGATAGTCATTTTCTGCCGTAGTCTCAGGTTGATGTTCATACCATTTCTCTTTGATAGTGAAACCAAATTGACGGCATACGTCGTCTCAATTGATTCTCTTCCCATTCCAATCAAGACATCGCTTGTATTCTTCTGCGGTGAGAACTTCGTAGGTTCTCCGCATAAGGGGTCATCATCATCATCATCATCATCATCATCATCATCATCATCATCATCATCATCATCATCTATTTCTCTCTCTCTGTCTCTATCGATCTCATTCTGTTCATCTCTCTCTCTCACTATCTATCTATCTATCTATCTATATATCTCATTCTAGTCATATCTATCTATCTATCTATCTATCTATCTCTCTCTATCTATTTATCTATCTATCTCATTCTATTCATATCTATCTATCTATCTATATCTCTCTCTATCTATTTATCTATCTATCTCATTCTATTAATATCTATCTATCTATCTATTTCATTCTATTCATATCTATCTATCTATCGATCTATCTATCTATCTATCTCATTCTATTCATATCTATCTATCTCATTCTATTCATATCTATCTATCTATCTATCTATCTATCTATCTCATTCTATTCATATCTATCTATCTATCTATCTATCTCATTCTATTCATATCTATCTATCTATCTCATTCTATTCATATCTATCTCATTCTATTCATATCTATCTATCTATCTATCTATCTATCTATCTATCTATCTATCTATCTCATTCTATTCATATCTATCTATCTATCTCATTCTATTCATATCTATCTATCTATCTATCTATCTATCTATCTATCTATCTATCTATCTATCTCATTCTATTCATATCTATCTATCTATCTATCTATCTATCTATCTATCTATCTATCTATCTATCTATCTATCTCATTCTATTCATATCTATCTATCTATCTATCTATCTATCTATCTATCTCATTCTATTCATATCTATCTGTCTAACTCATTCTATTCATATCTATCTATCTATCTATCTATCTATCTATCTATCTATCTATCTATCTATCTATCTATCTATACATGTGTGTGTATATGTGTGTGTGCGTGTATTTTACTTGTTTACTCGAACACAGTCAAGTGAGTTCGATAACAGACATAAAGACAGAAATCATTGTGAATGCGAAAAATAAAAAAATCCCCAGAACACGCAATATTTGATTGCATATATTGTAACGTTGGTAAAAATAAAAATAAAAAAAAACAAACTTTAAACAATCAATTGAGCTAATCTTCGAAGTTTACATGACACCAAAATGATTCATAAAAAACCCAATTTTTATGAACCAATCAGAACACAAACGTACACACAGATACTTAAAAGCCGAAAAGCAGAAAATACGTAGGCACGAAAAAACTTGTTCTCTAATATTCCAGTTGTTGATTGTTGAATATTAAAAAAAATGTATACGCTGGATACATAAACAAGTCTTTTCTGCCTATTATTTTGTACCTTTTTCAACATTCCTGTACAACCAAGCGTGCATTTTAATATATTTTCTCAAACCAGTTAAGACATAGCCAGTTGCTGGTGCATATTACGATGGCTGATAGCAGTCCGGAGTCAAAAGGTATTTATTTATTTTATTTTATAAATACATTAAATGCTTCCTACATTTTGGGGTGAGTGTTCACTGAATATAGAGTAGACATTTGCGGCTAGTCTTTATGAGAGGTAACCCTTAGTGATTTTTACGGTTTATCAACACTTTTCTTTAAGAAAAATTTGGATTGTACTTTTTGCGAGTGAATGCTGCATTATTTTTTTTTTAAGAACAGCAATGATTTTTTAAAGATACAATCACTACCCACAGTGGGAGTGGGGAACAGAATTTGCACGGAAGTGAATATGACGAACCCGACTGAACTCTTAAACAACCATGCTAATTAAACCTTATAATATTAATTATTATTATCATATTTTTATTTCCTTTGATTTCTGGTGTGAACACATTTCTTTCCGGGTCCCGTCCAGGGACCTAAGGTTAGAAATGGCATCATGACACTTTCCATTGACAAAAAGAAAAAGAAAAAAAAAGATAAGGTAAAGCCCGTCGTAAAGTGTGGGCTGCACTTGTCAGAACAATTTTTTGTATCTCTTTGAGGCATGGACTTCGAGGAATCCCTTCAATTAGTCGACTGGAATCTTTCCCAAACAATCCTAGGGCTTCAACTACAACAGGGATTGTTGATGTTCCCATGTGCCACATTTTTGAGATTACTATTTCAAGGTCTTTGTATTTTGACAGCTTTTTGAATATCTTCAAAGATACATTGCAGTCTGCAGGGACTGTCATATCAATAAGGAGGCACTTTTTTTGTTTGTGGTCCATTATTATTATTATTATTTTTATTTTCTTTGATATCTGGCGTTTACACCTTTCTTTCCGGGTCCAGTCTAGGGACTTAAGTTTAGAAATTGCATCATATCACTTTCCACTGCAAGAAAATTTTTTTTTACATAGATAAAGCCCTTCGTAAAGTGTGAGCTGTACTTGGCAGAACAATTTTTTGTATCTCTTTGAGGCATGGACTTCCAGGGATCCCTTCAATTAGTCTACTGGAATCTTTTCCAACCAGTTCAAGGGCTCCAACTACAACAGGGATTGTTGATGTTCCCATGTGCCACAGTTTTGAGATTTCTATTTCAAGGTTCTTGTATTTTGACAGCTTTTCGAATATCTTCAAAGATACATTGCTGTCTGCAGGGATTGCCATATCAATAAGGAGGCACTTATTTTGTTTGTGGTCTTTAATAACAATGTCTGGGCGGTTGGTTGGCTTTGATTGTTCTGTCAGTGTGTATTGTGCAGTCCCGTAGAATTGTAACGGGTCCTATCTCTGGGTCGTGTTCGTACCAGTTTCTTTCAGTTTCCTTTCCGTAGGAGTTGCAAATTTTCCAGTGCAGATATTGGCCCACTCTGTCATGCCGCGTTTTATATTCAATGGGTGCCAATAACGTGCAACCTGATACAAGATGATCAATGGTTTCTGGATATTTATCACAGAATTTGCATTTTGGGCTAACACCGTATTTTAGTATATGTGCTTGATAATTCCTAGTTAACAAGCATTGGTCCTGTGCAGCAATGATAAAACCGTAGGATCCATTCAGCATTTGGGTTATATTCCTTCGGGCTGCTCCAAATATTTTCCCAAAATGTCTGTACAGTATCTTCTTCTTCTTCTTCTTCTTCTTCTTCTTCTTCTTCTTCTTCTTCTTCTTATTATTATTATTATTATTATTATTATTATTATTATTATATGTATATGTTATGTTTCCTGTTTTGTATCCTGTAGAGCCGGGTCCAAACTATGGTCCTTATGCCCTACAGAAAAATTGTAATTTAATTGATAGCGGGTATTGAATTAACACTCTTTGGGAACTGTCACTGGATCTAACCAACGCTTTTATCCACTGTGCCATGTGTCCTGTTAAGGCAGTGAAGAACTTTCAGAGGGAAAATTAACTGACATCCATTAAACATGGCACTTGGAACTAGAACAGTCTACCCCAGTAAGCGAAATAAAGGGTTCAGTTCGACATCCCAAGCCCCTGAAGAAGGCCGGAGCGTACAACGGCCGAAATGTTGTAATAAATATGGCAACAAAGACGAGGACAATAGTTCGAATAATGTAAATAATGTACATAATACCTCATCTCAGAAATATAGACAGATACTGGAGGGCCGAAACGTTGTAATAAATATGGCGATAAAGATGTGGACAATAGTCCGAATAATGTAAATAATGTACATAATACCTCATCTCAGAAATATAGACAGGTATCTTTCGTTATTTCTATGCAATTTCAAACTTATAAACATATAACCATACCTTTGTAACAACTCAAGTATTTACGACCAACTATAAAATCTCATAATTATTTTAAAAATCTAAAAACTGTTTTTTAATAGAATTAATTTATTGCGTGCCATATCTTCATCTTCATCTATAAGGAAATTCACCAGCACCCCCTACCATACAGAACTGATATTACATAGCAGTCCAGCGTTCTTTATTTCTAAGGAACTTTTTCCTGTTTCTTATAACATATACATCTCACTTAACGACTTGATCGCTAAACGAGATGGTCGCTAAGTGAAAAGACTGCCCTTTTTAGCCATGCTACGCATGTAAATGGGGTTGAGTCAGTCAGCTCCAGATAGCGTTAATGCCATCTTTGCACGATTTGTAGCATTTCTAATTTATTTCTAAATGTTTATACACTACAGTAGTGTACTGTACAGTAAACTTAATAAACAAATTCGATAAACAGTTATCATTTTCTCAACTCAGTATCTATGTTGATGATACAACCATTTATTCCTGCCTAAATAATAACTTATTGCGGTTCGAGGAGATCAAATTAGCTGCTGATATAACAGAATGATATACTTTCTGTTGTTAACTGGGGCAAGGAATGGCTTGTATAATTTTAACGCCTCCGAAATGAAACTGATCTCTTTTAATCATCTGTGAAAACTCTTTTTACCTTCCGTCAGCACGGCTGATGCTAACCTTCAGGAGAGTGATTCATTGCATCTTCTCACATTTTCCGCTGACACGAAGTGGAAGGATTATATGGAATCAGTTGCTACTGCGAGGAAATTTGGTTCATTGTACCCTTTCTATAAATAATTATAATAGCAATTTCTCTGTCGAGAATTCTGCTACGATACGTGGAATTTATGAATTAAAGTGTAGTACTAGATTGGAAACAAGGTTTCATTAATTTACAGTTGAAATGGAAAGAATATATTAAATCAATTGCTAGGTCTGCTGCTAGGAAAGTTGGTTCTCTGTGTTGTGCTAGACAATTTTTGTCTCCAGAATCTGTCTTAAGTATTTATAAGTCTGCCACTCGCATGAGCTTTGAATATTGCTGCCCACACCTGGTCTGGTGTACCTGCTATATATTTAGAAATTCGTAATAAAATCCAAAGAAGAATCTGCAATGTTATTGGTCCTGAACTGGCATCTCGGCTTCAGACACTTTCCCACTACCGTAATGTAGCTTCCTGTGCCTTTCTTATAAATAATTTAATGGTAATTGTTTTGATGAACTTTCCTTTATGGTACTTATGGAGACTAGATAGGACTATATAGAGACCGCGTGGTATTGTGGCTGCTGTATTAAGAATGGTAAGTAAGAATGTGTTGTTTTGGTGTAAGAAATACTGTGGTATGTTTGGGTCAGTGGCTAACTAAGTTTAAGATAAAACAGTTTGAAGACCAGCCTTCTCATATCCCTCCTCTTGGCCTTGTGCCACATTTTTGTATTATAACAAAATAAATGTTACTACAGTGTAACCCGGATATAAGAGAGTTGTCGGGACCGGAGAAAAAGTCTCTTATATCCGGGTCTCTTATATCCGTGTTACACTGTATCAGCAATGGTACCTACACTTTATCAGTTTAAGTGCTGTACTAAATTGGCGGTAAGATCCCATCTTTTTATAGCTCAAATTGCTAGATGTGACCGTAAGTACTATGATAACAGTTTATTCTCTTGCAATTCTTGCTTACGGAAATTCTTTTCGGCTCCTTACTTCTGAGTCAACTTCGACTTTCAAAAATTTAAATGCAATGTCAATCGTTATCTACTGTCTTTTTACTCCTTCTTCTTTTATTGTTATCTCTCATTAATGGTACTTCTTTTTAATCTTCATATTCTCTAACACCCAGTAACGCCTGGAGCCTTAGTGGCTTTATTGCCTTGCTTGGGGTGGAATGATTAAAAATACGGTACAATGAAATTATTTTTACGTTTTACTTTATTTATACATTACATTTATTTGGATTCCTTTCGAAGAAAGTGAAAATTTGGAAGAAGAAGAAAGTTTGGAAGAAAAAAAATTTGGAAGAAAGAGAAAATTGGGAAGAAAAAGAAAATTTGGAAGAAAGTGACAATTTGCAAGAAAGAGAAAATTTGGAAGAAAGAGAAAATTTGGAAGAAAAAGAAAATTAAGAAAAAAATAAAATTTGGAAGAAAGAGAAAATTTGGAAGAAAAAGAAAGTTTGGAAGAAAAAGAAAGTTTGGAAGAAAAAGAAAGTTTGGAAGAAAATGATTGTGGAGGAAAAAGAAAATTTGCAAGAAAAAGAAAATTTGGAAGAAAGAGAAAATTTAGGATAAAATAAAATTTGGAAGAAAAAGAAAATTCGGAAGAAAACGAAAATTTGAAGAAAGTGAAAATTTGGAAGAAAGAGACAATTTGGAAGAAAATATAATGTTGAAGAAAGAGAAAATTTGTAGGAAGAAAAAAGTTGTAGAAAAAGAAAATTAGAAAGAAAAAGAAAATTTGGAAGAAAAAGAAAATTCGGAAGAAAAAGAAAATTTGGAAGAAAGAGAAAATTTAGGAGAAAAAGAAAATTTGGAAGAAAAAGAAAATTTTGGAGAAAAAGAAAATTTGGAAGAAAAGAAAATTTTGAAAGAAAGAGACAATTTGGAAGAAAAGAAAATTTTGAAAGAACGAGAAAATTTTGGAGTAAATAAAACTTGGAAGAAAAAGAAAATTCGGAAGAAAAAGAAAATTTGGAAGAAAGAGAAAATTTAGGAGAAAAAGAAAATTTGGAGGAAAAAGAAAATTTTGGAGAAAAAGAAAATTTGGGAGAAAAGAAAATTTTGAAAGAAAGAGACATTTTGGAAGAAAAGAAAATTTTGAAAGAAAGAGAAAATTTTGGAGTAAATAAAATTTGGAAGAAAAAGAAAATTCGGAAGTAAAAGAAAATTGGGAAGAAAGAGAAAATTTAGGAGAAAAAGAAAATTTGGAAGAAAAAGAAAATTTAGGAGAAAAAGAAAATTTGGAAGAAAAGAAAATTTTGAAAGAAAGAGACAATTTGGAAGAAAAGAAAATTTTGAAAGAAAGAGAAAATTTTGGAGTAAATAAAATTTGGAAGAAAAAGAAAATTCGGAAGAAAAAGAAAATTTGAAGAAAGAGAAAATTTAGCTGAAAAAGAAAATTTGGAAGAAAAAGAAAATTTAGGAGAAAAAGAAAATTTGGAAGAAAAGAAAATTTAGGAGAAAAAGAAAGTTTGGAAGAAAAAGAAAGTTTGGAAGAAAAAGAAAGTTTGGAAGAAAAAGAAAGTTTGGAAGAAAATGATTGTGGAGGAAAAAGAAAATTTGCAAGAAAAAGAAAATTTGGAAGAAAGAGAAAATTTAGGATAAAATAAAATTTGGAAGAAAAAGAAAATTCGGAAGAAAACGAAAATTTGAAGAAAGTGAAAATTTGGAAGAAAGAGACAATTTGGAAGAAAATATAATGTTGAAGAAAGAGAAAATTTGTAGGAAGAAAAAAGTTGTAGAAAAAGAAAATTAGAAAGAAAAAGAAAATTTGAAGAAAGAGAAAATTTGGAAGAAAGAGAAAATTCGGAAGTAAAAAAAATTTGAAAAAAGAGAAAATTTGGAAGAAAAGAAAATTTGGAAGAAAAAGAAAATTTAGAAGAAAAAGAAAATTTGGAAGAAAAAGAAAATTTAGGAGAAAAAGAAAATTTGGAAGAAAAGAAAATTTAGGAGAAAAAGAAAATTTGGAAGAAAAAGAAAATTTAGAAGAAAAAGAAAATTTGGAAGAAAAGAAAATTTAGGAGAAAAAGAAAATTTGGAAGAAAAAGAAAATTTAGGAGAAAAAGAAAATTTGGAAGAAAAGAAAATTTTGAAAGAAAGAGAAAATTTTGGAGTAAATAAAATTTGGAAGAAAAAGAAAATTCGGAAGTAAAAGAAAATTTGGAAGAAAGAGAAAATTTAGGAGAAAAAGAAAATTTGGAAGAAAAGAAAATTTTGAAAGAAAGAGACAATTTGGAAGAAAAGAAAATTTTGAAAGAAAGAGAAAATTTTGGAGTAAATAAAATTTGGAAGAAAAAGAAAATTCGGAAGAAAAAGAAAATTTGAAGAAAGAGAAAATTTAGGAGAAAAAGAAAATTTGGAAGAAAAAGAAAATTTTGAAAGAAAGAGAAAATTTTGGAGTAAATAAAATTTGGAAGAAAAAGAAAATTCGGAAGAAAAAGAAAATTTGAAGAAAGAGAAAATTTAGGAGAAAAAGAAAATTTTGAAAGAAAGAGAAAATTTTGGAGTAAATAAAATTTTGGAAGAAAAAGAAAATTCGGAAGAAAAAGAAAATTTGAAGAAAGAGAAAATTTAGGAGAAAAAGAAAATTGGGAAGAAAAAGAAAATTTTGAAAGAAAGAGAAAATTTTGGAGGAAATAAAATTTGGAAGAAATAGAAAATTCGGAAGAAAAAGAAAATTTGAAGAAAGAGAAAATTTAGGAGAAAAAGAAAATTTGGAAGAAAAGAAAGTTTTGAAAGAAAGAGAAAATTTTGGAGTAAATAAAATTTGGAAGAAAAAGAAAATTCGGAAGTAAAAGAAAATTTGAAGAAAGAGAAAATTTAGGAGAAAAAGAAAATTTTGAAAGAAAGAGACAATTCGGAAGAAAAAGAAAATTTGGAAGAAAGAGAAAATTTAGGAGAAAAAGAAAATTTGGAAGAAAAAGAAAATTTTGGAGAAAAAGAAAATTTGGAAGAAAAGAAAATTTTGAAAGAAAGAGACATTTTGGAAGAAAAGAAAATTTTGAAAGAAAGAGAAAATTTTGGAGTAAATAAAATTTGGAAGAAAAAGAAAATTCGGAAGTAAAAGAAAATTGGGAAGAAAGAGAAAATTTAGGAGAAAAAGAAAATTTGGAACAAAAAGAAAATTTAGGAGAAAAAGAAAATTTGGAAGAAAAGAAAATTTTGAAAGAAAGAGAAAATTTTGGAGTAAATAAAATTTGGAAGAAAAAGAAAATTCGGAAGAAAAAGAAAATTTGAAGAAAGGGAAAATTTAGGAGAAAAAGAAAATTTGGAAGAAAAAGAAAATTTAGGAGAAAAAGAAAATTTGGAAGAAAAGAAAATTTAGGAGAAAAAGAAAGTTTGGAAGAAAAAGAAAGTTTGGAAGAAAAAGAAAGTTTGGAAGAAAAAGAAAGTTTGGAAGAAAATGATTGTGGAGGAAAAAGAAAATTTGCAAGAAAAAGAAAATTTGGAAGAAAGAGAAAATTTAGGATAAAATAAAATTTGGAAGAAAAAGAAAATTCGGAAGAAAACGAAAATTTGAAGAAAGTGAAAATTTGGAAGAAAGAGACAATTTGGAAGAAAATATAATGTTGAAGAAAGAGAAAATTTGTAGGAAGAAAAAAGTTGTAGAAAAAGAAAATTAGAAAGAAAAAGAAAATTTGAAGAAAGAGAAAATTTGGAAGAAAGAGAAAATTCGGAAGTAAAAAAAATTTGAAAAAAGAGAAAATTTGGAAGAAAAGAAAATTTGGAAGAAAAAGAAAATTTAGAAGAAAAAGAAAATTTGGAAGAAAAAGAAAATTTAGGAGAAAAAGAAAATTGGGAAGAAAAGAAAATTTAGGAGAAAAAGAAAATTTGGAAGAAAAAGAAAATTTGAAGAAAGAGAAAATTTAGGAGAAAAAGAAAATTTTGAAAGAAAGAGACAATTTGGAAGAAAAAGAAAATTTTGAAAGAAAGAGAAAATTTTGGAGTAAATAAAATTTGGAAGAAAAAGAAAATTTGAAGAAAGAGAAAATTTAGGAGAAAAAGAAAATTTGGAAGAAAAAGAAAATTTAGGAGAAAAAGAAAATTTGGAAGAAAAGAAAATTTAGGAGAAAAAGAAAGTTTGGAAGAAAAAGAAAGTTTGGAAGAAAAAGAAAGTTTGGAAGAAAATGATTGTGGAGGAAAAAGAAAATTTGCAAGAAAAAGAAAATTTGGAAGAAAGAGAAAATTTAGGATGAAATAAAATTTGGAAGAAAAAGAAAATTCGGAAGAAAACGAAAATTTGAAGAAAGTGAAAATTTGGAAGAAAGAGACAATTTGGAAGAAAATATAATGTTGAAGAAAATTTGTAGGAAGAAAAAAGTTGTAGAAAAAGAAAATTAGAAAGAAAAAGAAAATTTGAAGAAAGAGAAAATTTGGAAGAAAGAGAAAATTTTGGAGTAAATAAAATTTGGAAGAAAGAGAAAATTTTGGAGTAAATAAAATTTGGAAGAAAAAGAAAATTCGGAAGAAAAAGAAAATTTGAAGAAAGAGAAAATTTAGGAGAAAAAGAAAATTTGGAAGAAAAAGAAAATTTAGGAGAAAAAGAAAATTTGGAAGAAAAGAAAATTTAGAAGAAAAAGAAAATTTAGGAGAAAAAGAAAATTTGGAAGAAAAGAAAATTTTGAAAGAAAGAGAAAATTTTGGAGTAAATAAAATTTGGAAGAAAAAGAAAATTCGGAAGAAAAAGAAAATTTGAAGAAAGAGAAAATTTAGGAGAAAAAGAAAATTTGGAAGAAAAAGAAAATTTTGAAAGAAAGAGAAAATTTTGGAGTAAATAAAATTTGGAAGAAAAAGAAAATTCGGAAGAAAAAGAAAATTTGAAGAAAGAGAAAATTTAGGAGAAAAAGAAAATTTGGAAGAAAAAGAAAATTTAGGAGAAAAAGAAAATTTGGAAGAAAAGAAAATTTAGGAGAAAAAGAAAGTTTGGAAGAAAAAGAAAGTTTGGAAGAAAAAGAAAGTTTGGAAGAAAATGATTGTGGAGGAAAAAGAAAATTTGCAAGAAAAAGAAAATTTGGAAGAAAGAGAAAATTTAGGAGAAAAAAAAATTTGGAAGAAAAAGAAAATTTTGGAGAAAAAGAAAATTTGGAAGAAAAGAAAATTTTGAAAGAAAGAGACATTTTGGAAGAAAAGAAAATTTTGAAAGAAAGAGAAAATTTTGGAGTAAATAAAATTTGGAAGAAAAAGAAAATTCGGAAGAAAAAGAAAATTTGAAGAAAGAGAAAATTTAGGAGAAAAAGAAAATTTGGAAGAAAAAGAAAATTTAGGAGAAAAAGAAAATTTGGAAGAAAAGAAAATTTAGGAGAAAAAGAAAATTTGGAAGAAAAAGAAAATTTAGAAGAAAAAGAAAATTTGGAAGAAAAGAAAATTTAGGAGAAAAAGAAAATTTGGAAGAAAAAGAAAATTTAGGAGAAAAAGAAAATTTGGAAGAAAAGAAAATTTTGAAAGAAAGAGAAAATTTTGGAGTAAATAAAATTTGGAAGAAAAAGAAAATTCGGAAGTAAAAGAAAATTCGGAAGTAAAAGAAAATTTGAAGAAAGAGAAAATTTAGGAGAAAAAGAAAATTTTGAAAGAAAGAGACAATTTGGAAGAAAAAGAAAATTTTGAAAGAAAGAGAAAATTTTGGAGTAAATAAAATTTGGAAGAAAAAGACAATTCGGAAGAAAAAGAAAATTTGAAGAAAGAGAAAATTTAGGAGAAAAAGAAAATTTGGAAGAAAAGAAAATTTTGAAAGAAAGAGAAAATTTTGGAGTAAATAAAATTTGGAAAAAAAAGAAAATTCGGAAGAAAAGAAAATTTGGAAGAAAGAGGAAATTTAGGAGAAAAAGAAAATTTGGAAGAAAAGAAAATTTTGAAAGAAAGAGACAATTTGGAAGAAAAGAAAATTTTGAAAGAAAGAGAAAATTCGGAAGTAAAAAAAATTTGAAAAAAGAGAAAATTTGGAAGAAAAGAAAATTTGGAAGAAAAAGAAAATTTAGAAGAAAAAGAAAATTTGGAAGAAAAAGAAAATTTAGGAGAAAAAGAAAATTGGGAAGAAAAGAAAATTTAGGAGAAAAAGAAAATTTGGAAGAAAAAGAAAATTTAGAAGAAAAAGAAAATTTGGAAGAAAAGAAAATTTAGGAGAAAAAGAAAATTTGGAAGAAAAAGAAAATTTAGGAGAAAAAGAAAATTTGGAAGAAAAGAAAATTTTGAAAGAAAGAGAAAATTTTGGAGTAAATAAAATTTGGAAGAAAAAGAAAATTCGGAAGTAAAAGAAAATTTGGAAGAAAGAGAAAATTTAGGAGAAAAAGAAAATTTGGAAGAAAAGAAAATTTTGAAAGAAAGAGACAATTTGGAAGAAAAGAAAATTTCGAAAGAAAGAGAAAATTTTGGAGTAAATAAAATTTGGAAGAAAAAGAAAATTCGGAAGAAAAAGAAAATTTGAAGAAAGAGAAAATTTAGGAGAAAAAGAAAATTTGGAAGAAAAAGAAAATTTTGAAAGAAAGCGAAAATTTTGGAGTAAATAAAATTTGGAAGAAAAAGAAAATTCGGAAGAAAAAGAAAATTTGAAGAAAGAGAAAATTTAGGAGAAAAAGAAAATTTGGAAGAAAAGAAAATTTTGAAAGAAAGAGAAAATTTTGGAGTAAATAAAATTTGGAAGAAAAAGAAAATTCGGAAGAAAAAGAAAATTTGAAGAAAGAGAAAATTTAGGAGAAAAAGAAAATTTTGAAAGAAAGAGACAATTTGGAAGAAAAAGAAAATTTTGAAAGAGAGAGAAAATTTTGGAGTAAATAAAATTTGGAAGAAAAAGAAAATTCGGAAGAAAACGAAAATTTGAAGAAAGAGAAAATTTAGGAGAAAAAGAAAATTTGGAAGAAAAAGAAAATTTTGAAAGAAAGAGAAAATTTTGGAGTAAATAAAATTTGGAAGAAAAAGAAAATTCGGAAGAAAAAGAAAATTTGAAGAAAGAGAAAATTTGGGAGAAAAAGAAAATTTAGGAGAAAAGAAAATTTAGGAGAAAAAGAAAATTTGGAAGAAAAAGAAAATTTAGAAGAAAAAGAAAATTTGGAAGAAAAGAAAATTTAGGAGAAAAAGAAAATTTTGAAGAAAAAGAAAATTTAGGAGAAAAAGAAAATTTGCAAGAAAAGAAAATTTTGAAAGAAAGAGAAAATTTTGGAGTAAATAAAATTTGGAAGAAAAGAAAATTTAGGAGAAAAAGAAAATTTGGAAGAAAAGAAAATTTTGAAAGAAAGAGAAAATTTTGGAGTAAATAAAATTTGGAAGAAAAAGAAAATTCGGAAGTAAAAGAAAATTCGGAAGTAAAAGAAAATTTGAAGAAAGAGAAAATTTAGGAGAAAAAGAAAATTTTGAAAGAAAGAGACAATTTGGAAGAAAAAGAAAATTTTGAAAGAAAGAGAAAATTTTGGAGTAAATAAAATTTGGAAGAAAAAGACAATTCGGAAGAAAAAGAAAATTTGAAGAAAGAGAAAATTTAGGAGAAAAAGAAAATTTGGAAGAAAAGAAAATTTTGAAAGAAAGAGAAAATTTTGGAGTAAATAAAATTTGGAAAAAAAAGAAAATTCGGAAGAAAAGAAAATTTGGAAGAAAGAGGAAATTTAGGAGAAAAAGAAAATTTGGAAGAAAAGAAAATTTTGAAAGAAAGAGACAATTTGGAAGAAAAGAAAATTTTGAAAGAAAGAGAAAATTCGGAAGTAAAAAAAATTTGAAAAAAGAGAAAATTTGGAAGAAAAGAAAATTTGGAAGAAAAAGAAAATTTAGAAGAAAAAGAAAATTTGGAAGAAAAAGAAAATTTAGGAGAAAAAGAAAATTGGGAAGAAAAGAAAATTTAGGAGAAAAAGAAAATTTGGAAGAAAAAGAAAATTTAGAAGAAAAAGAAAATTTGGAAGAAAAGAAAATTTAGGAGAAAAAGAAAATTTGGAAGAAAAAGAAAATTTAGGAGAAAAAGAAAATTTGGAAGAAAAGAAAATTTTGAAAGAAAGAGAAAATTTTGGAGTAAATAAAATTTGGAAGAAAAAGAAAATTCGGAAGTAAAAGAAAATTTGGAAGAAAGAGAAAATTTAGGAGAAAAAGAAAATTTGGAAGAAAAGAAAATTTTGAAAGAAAGAGACAATTTGGAAGAAAAGAAAATTTCGAAAGAAAGAGAAAATTTTGGAGTAAATAAAATTTGGAAGAAAAAGAAAATTCGGAAGAAAAAGAAAATTTGAAGAAAGAGAAAATTTAGGAGAAAAAGAAAATTTGGAAGAAAAAGAAAATTTTGAAAGAAAGCGAAAATTTTGGAGTAAATAAAATTTGGAAGAAAAAGAAAATTCGGAAGAAAAAGAAAATTTGAAGAAAGAGAAAATTTAGGAGAAAAAGAAAATTTGGAAGAAAAGAAAATTTTGAAAGAAAGAGAAAATTTTGGAGTAAATAAAATTTGGAAGAAAAAGAAAATTCGGAAGAAAAAGAAAATTTGAAGAAAGAGAAAATTTAGGAGAAAAAGAAAATTTTGAAAGAAAGAGACAATTTGGAAGAAAAAGAAAATTTTGAAAGAGAGAGAAAATTTTGGAGTAAATAAAATTTGGAAGAAAAAGAAAATTCGGAAGAAAACGAAAATTTGAAGAAAGAGAAAATTTAGGAGAAAAAGAAAATTTGGAAGAAAAAGAAAATTTTGAAAGAAAGAGAAAATTTTGGAGTAAATAAAATTTGGAAGAAAAAGAAAATTCGGAAGAAAAAGAAAATTTGAAGAAAGAGAAAATTTGGGAGAAAAAGAAAATTTAGGAGAAAAGAAAATTTAGGAGAAAAAGAAAATTTGGAAGAAAAAGAAAATTTAGAAGAAAAAGAAAATTTGGAAGAAAAGAAAATTTAGGAGAAAAAGAAAATTTTGAAGAAAAAGAAAATTTAGGAGAAAAAGAAAATTTGCAAGAAAAGAAAATTTTGAAAGAAAGAGAAAATTTTGGAGTAAATAAAATTTGGAAGAAAAGAAAATTTAGGAGAAAAAGAAAATTTGGAAGAAAAGAAAATTTGGAAAGAAAGAGACAATTTGGAAGAAAAAGAAAATTTTGGAGAAAAAGAAAATTTGGAAGAAAAGAAAATTTTGAAAGAAAGAGACAATTTGGAAGAAAAGAAAATTTTGAAGAAAAAGAAAATTTAGGAGAAAAAGAAAATTTGCAAGAAAAGAAAATTTTGAAAGAAAGAGAAAATTTTGGAGTAAATAAAATTTGGAAGAAAAGAAAATTTAGGAGAAAAAGAAAATTTGGAAGAAAAGAAAATTTGGAAAGAAAGAGACAATTTGGAAGAAAAAGAAAATTTTGGAGAAAAAGAAAATTTGGAAGAAAAGAAAATTTTGAAAGAAAGAGACAATTTGGAAGAAAAGAAAATTTTGAAAGAAAGAGAAAATTTTGGAGTAAATAAATTTGGAAGAAAAAGAAAATTCGAAAGAAAAAGAAAATTTGAAGAAAGAGAAAATTTGGAAAAAAAAAATTGGGTGAAAGAGACAATTTGGAAAAAAATAAAATGTTGAAGAAAGAGAAAATTTGTAGAAAAAGAAAATTTGGAAGAAAACGAAAATTTGAAGAAAGGGAAAATTTGGAAGAAAAAATAATTTGAAAGAAAGAGAAAATTAACGAAAAAAGAGGAAATTTGGAAGAAAAAAAAATTTGGGAGAAAAAGAATATTTGAATGAAAGAGACAATTTGAAAGAAAGAGAAAATTTGAAAGAAAGAGAAAATTTGGAAGAAAAAGAAAATTTAGAAGAAAAAGAAAATTTGGAAGAAATGAAAATTTGGAAGAAAGAGAAAATTTGGAAGAAAGAGAAATTTGGGAAGAAAAAGAAAGTTTGGAAGAAAAAGAAAGTTTGGAAGAAAAACAAAGTTTGGAAGAAAATAAAATGTGGAGGAAAAAGAAAATTTGCATAAGAAAGAAAATTTGAAGAAAGAGAAAATTTGGAAGAAAAATAAAATTTGGAAGAAAAAGAAAATTCGGAAGAAAGAGACAATTTGGAAAAAAATATAATGTTGAAGAAAGAGAGAAAATTAGAAAGAAAAAGAAAATTTGAAGAAAGAGAAAATTTGGAAGAAAGAGAAAATTTGGATGTAAAAAAAATTTGAAAAAAGAGAAAATTTGAAGAAAATTTGGAAGAAAGAGAAAATTTGGAAGAAAAGAAAATTTGGAAGAAAAAGAAAATTTGGAAGAAAGAGAAAATTTGGAAGAAAAAGAAAATTTAGAAGAAAAAGAAAATTTGGAAGAAAAGAAAATTTAGAAGAAAAAGAAAATTTGAAAAAAATTTGAGAGAAAGAGAAAATTTGAAAGAAAAGAAAATTTGGAAGAAAAAGAAAATTTGAAAAAAGAGAAAATTTGAAAAAAATTTGGAAGAAAGAGAAATTTTGGAAGAAAAGAAAAATTTGAAAGAAAAAGAAAATTTGGAAAAAAAAAAATTTGAAAGTTTTCGCACAACGTACCAACTGTGGCTGGATTTAGACCCCCCCCGAAAACATTGTATTGTTGGAAATTTATTGCTAGTCCGTGGTTTTTAACAGCTAAGTCATTAAATGATGAGTAACTGTATGTAACGTCACTGCAATTGTTAATATTGTGTTCACTGCATATGAGTTTTCTGACGATTGAACGTGAGAAATAACAGCCTGATAATGAAAAACGCAGCCATTTACACGGAAATAAATTTACTTTTCGTTTAGTTCACACTCGAAGTCCAGCAGCAAATGAGAACGAATATTTGATATTTAAGAATAAATAAGGAAGTCTATTGAAGAAACACATTTAAAAAAAAGAAATTCACTTCAAGCAAGGCGATATTGCCTCTAAGACGCAAAGGATTACTGTGAGTGAAAGAGAATGAGACGTCTATAATGAGGAGAAAGGACAATAAAACAACAGGAAGATAGATGATGATGTTTAATTATTTAGCAGACTATTATTTTTAGTGGGAAGTGTTTCTCTGCTCTGACTTCCTCTGTTTTAGCTTAGGGGTCAGATACAAGACAAAATAAGCAAGTCGAGTCTGATTGGCTGAACGAGTGTGGGAATGATAGAGATATAGAAAGGTTTTTCCAAGAGTTGAGTCTAAACCGTCAAACAATGCAGACGTGTTTCCTTTCGTGTCTGGAACGGCTTCCCAGTTGGGGAGAACAACCCCACTAGATAGATGGAAATGTACACGTTGAGGTTAATAAAATAGTGAAGTAAAATTCACTGTGTTGAAGTTCTTTTATCTTTGGACTCACCGGCAAAGAGAGAAGAATGTAACAATGATGATTGGTGTTACATTTAAAATTTTTTCAAGACTGTAGTTGGTAGAGAAGCAAGAAACCAGAATGCAGTTCGCCAGGCAAAAATTGCGAGAAAAAGAAATTATTAGAATAGAATTTATCGATTAGTTTGATTTTTAATTTTTTTTTTAATTCATGAGATTTTATATCTGGTCGTAAATCCGCGTCTTGTTAAACAGGTAACTCGTTAAATGAGAAATGACTGTACCGAAACCTTTACCCCAGTTAAATTTTTCTTAAAAGAGTTGGTGATTGTTAATGACAAGCTAATATGAACAGGACATATCAGGAGTAATATTGTTCGTGGGAGATCAAAAAGGAATGACAAGTAATATTGTATATTTAACAACAGCAGGGATATTCTTATGGCCTTGACAACCTGATTAGAAATAATATGAAAAGAGGGCCTACAGCCACATGACGTTGAAACAAGGATAAGCAACGTCGAGGCTGCTCAGTAACTAGATGGGTGGCCGCTTGGGAATATCAAGTGCTGTAAGCTTGGATATGCGGGTAGTATAATGGCTAGGTCCAATTCTAGTTGGGTTCGTTTTATTTACTTACGCTTGGGAAAGGTATGAATCCACCCTTTCTTTCTCCAGCTATATGTTAATTCTTGTATCAGTAAAATTATTATTACCCCCCCCCCCGCGTACAAAATATTTAGATTTCGGCATTAAATGACCCATAGAGTTCTTGATATGCCACGAAACAAAACCAATCAACCAATATAAAAAGAAGCACATGCAGGCGTTTCTATGTAGGTTTTCTTTTTCGTATGTACATTTGTGCAAAATCATATAAAGCATCTTTATAGATTTACATTTAAGAAGAGTTGCTTGTTGGTTTGGTCAAATTAGGTAAGTTTGTATGCAGTCAAGGAATCCTCAGGGACTGTATGTTGTATGGATTTGTGTTGTGTTCAATGTTACATTAGGTTAGCTATCGGAGAAAACACTGGGGAAACGAGATACGTCCTATATCTAACGCATGCTGTGGCTAGAAGAGGCAAAAAAGAAACCTTGCGTCTTTTTCTTCGAAATTACGATTTGGCAACATCATCAAGTGGTCGTTAGAGGAAGTTCTTCGTTAAACAAGTGTGTAATTCCACATAGTCATCATTCAAAAGCTCTGAGTAATTTTGCACGCAATGTGCGCGTTGTTTTTTCTATAACCACAACATTTCTGTTCTTCGTACTTTCTTCTTTGTATATCAGTCGGAAACGATACATTTTATATGCTCTACTAATCAATATAATAACTTACACCAATCCTTAATATATCGTTATGTGACTTGAATGATATCGCATCGCATTCACATACTTGCAAATCAAGAAAGTACAGGATGAAATCATAACGCACACCTCATAGCCGGAACTACTTTTAATGGGTTCCTTTCTGATAATGCTACTTGCCTATTAATTGAGTCACCTTCACCCAAAGAAATGCCGACAAATAAGTCAGAAGATGCATTGCTCTTCTGACGCAATCTATTATTGAATTTATTATGAAAATGCATTGGAAAGTGATTTTATTCTGAAAATGCATTGGAAAGGGATTTTACTCTTAAAATGCATTGGAAAGGGATTTTATTATGAAAATGCATTGGAAAGGGATTTTACTATGAAAATGCATTGGAAAGGGATTTTACTCTTAAAATGCATTGGAAAGTGATTTTACTATGAAAATGCATTGGAAAGTGATTTTACTATGAAAATGCATTGGGGAGGGATTTTACTATGAAAATACATTGGAAAGGGATTTTATGATTAAAATGTATTGGAAAGGGATTTTATTATGAAAATGCATTGGAAAGGGATTTTACTATGAAAATGCATTGGAAAGGGATTTTATTATGAAAATGCATTGGAAAGGGATTTTACTATGAAAATGCATTGGAATGTGATTTTACTATGAAAATGCATTGGAAAGGGATTTTATTATGAAAATGCATTGGAAAGGGATTTTACGATGAAAATGCATTGGGTATTTATTTTATGTTAGGCTATTTGAATTCATGACATGTTGACACATGTTATTTTTTTAATGTTAAGTTTTTTTTATGGGCCATGCAGTAAGCATCGAACTTAATAGTAACGATCGACAAGACTTTACCTCGCCGGGTAACCCTTCCGCTTGTCGTCGTCGCACGTTTAAAAAATGTCTGGATTGGGAGAAACTAAGGTCAAGTAGAAAATGAGTTGGATATTTTGAACAACAGTATATGATAATTCGTTTGTTCTTTTTTTTCCGTATTTAGGTATCCTGTTTATTTACGATTTAGACGGAAAGGACTGGATAAATTACTGGATAGAAATACTCACAGGACCTGAATATTCGATTCCATGTACTTCAGTTCTTTGGTCTCACCTTTCCGAAGACTTAACATCATGCCATCCGGTCCATATCCTTTTTCTGACACCGAAAATGGAATATCATATTTACGACATTGAACACTCAATTTTAAATTATTCGTCTGAGACATCTTTACTCTTGGAGTGCAATGTTGATTCCAGTCGTCTTGACATGATCAATTGGGCCGTCAAACAAAAATTAGAAGATGATATCGAAAGCCAGCGGTTCTTACTAAGCACAATCGTTCAGTTGTACGAAACTGCTGTCAATGATGCCGTCTATGAACACGTCGTTCCTGATGTGAATATTATACCATCGACGATTTTCCCGGTAAGTATTAACCCACATCATATTCTCGCCATGAAGTCAATCAAGGCGTTATGACATAGAGTTAACTTGTTATTTTAATCAAGTATATTATTATATACTAGTGTACTCGAAAAGAAGAGCATCAAGCGTCAGAAAGTTTTCAAGTGTTATCAAGTTTTAGAAAGTAAGATGCAATGAAACAAAAGTCTTGAAACAATGAATTCAGATTCAATAAAGCGGATGTAAATAAT
The DNA here is from genome assembly GCA_964036315.1 of Acanthosepion esculentum. Taxonomy (NCBI): domain Eukaryota; kingdom Metazoa; phylum Mollusca; class Cephalopoda; order Sepiida; family Sepiidae; genus Acanthosepion; species Acanthosepion esculentum. Next base: position 52,732,835 of record OZ038513.1, on the reverse strand, counting down.
TAAAATAACTAAATAGAAGCCAATCAAACGTTTAATTAATCTGCTCCTTTTATATTTTTTAAGCGTTAAATGGTATCTACGATTCATTGATTACTCCTGATATTATATAAATCTCTTTATACTCAATATCGTTTCATATTAAAACATTTGTGTTTAATATAACATTGAAATAGAAATATCTATCGTAAGAAAAATATTCGCAGCAGAACGACAAAGACGGCGACCACAAAGCCTATTTCTAGAGCAAGTTGAAACAAGATGATCACTTTATAAACAAAGGTATCTGACTGTCTCACATGAAAAGCTTGAACTAAAAAGACTGCAATATAAGAAACAGCGGTGTAAAGGGACTGATTAATTAAATGGTTCATTTTGCACGTGAAAGTAATTTTGTATAAATGCACATAAATATTTTATTTTTATAGATTATGAAATCGGCTAGGAGAAGCAATCACTTGTAAATTTACTGACTTAAGTCGATTTACCCCTCTCCCTACTAAAGATGTGAGAGGACATATGTAAATAAATACACCGGAAATATATAAATAATGTACATTAATAACAATAATAATAATAATAATAATAATAATAATAATAATAATAATAATAATAATAATAATAATAAACAATTATTATTATTATTATTATTATTATTATTATTATTATTAGTAGTAGTAGTAGTAGTATTAGTATTATTAATGACGGCAATGGTTAGAAAGTTTTAATAGTGGGATGCAACGAAAAAAGGTCATAAAACTATGTCTTGAGATTCAATAAAGTAGAGATAAAGAATTCAAAATTTAAATAGAGGCCAATTAACATTGGCCTCTATTTTAATTGCGGATTCTTTATCGTATTTCATTTAATTGTGAATACTTTATCTTATTTTATGTAATTGGGAATACCTTATATAATTATATAATATATATAATGTAATATATAATAATATATCTTATATAAAAGATAATTCTTTATCTTATTTTATGTAATTGGGAATATTTTATATAATTATATAATATATATAATATAATATATAATAATATATCTTATATAAAAGATAATTCTTTATCTTATTTTATGTAATTGTGAATAGTTGATATAATTACAAAATATATATAATATAATATATAATAATATATCTTATATAAAAGATAATTCTTTATCTTATTTTATGTAATTGTGAATAAAACTTCATATAATTAGATAATATATATAATATATATAATATATCTTATATAAAATATAATTCTTTATCTTATTTTATGTAATTGTGACTAATACGTTATATAATTAGATAATATATATAATATAATATATAATATATCTTATATAATAGATAATTCTTTATCTTATTTTACGTAATTGTGAATACTTTATATAATTAGATAATATATATAATATAATATATAATATATCTTATATAAAAGATAATTCTTTATCTTATTTTATGAAATTGGGAATATTTTATATAATATATATAATATAATATATAATAATATATCTTATATAAAAGATAATTCTTTATCATATTTTATGTAATTGTGACTAATACGTTATATAATTAGATAATATATATAATATATATAATATATCTTATATAAAATATAATTCTTTACCTTATTGTATGTAATTGTGACTAATATGTTATATAATTAGATAATATATATAATATAATATATAATATATCATATATAAAAGATAATTCTTTGTCTTATTTTACGTAATTGTGAATACTTTATATAATTAGATGATATATATAATATAATATATAATATATCTCATATAAAAGATAATTATTTCTCTTATTTTATGTAATTGTGAATAATACTTTATGTAATTAGATAATATATATAATATATAATATATCTCATATAAAAGATAATTCTTTATCTCATTTTATGTAATTGCGAATAAAACTTTATATAATTAGATAATATATATAATATAATATATAATATATCTCATATAAAAGATAATTTTTTATCTTATTTTATGTAATTGCGAATAAAACTTTATATAATTAGATAATATATATAATATAATATATAATATATCTTATATAAAAGATAATTCTTTATCTCATTTTATGTAATTGCGAATAAAACTTTATATAATTAGATAATATATATAATATAATATATAATATATCTTATATAAAAGATAATTCTTTATCTCATTTTATGTAATTGCGAATAAAACTTTATATAATTAGATAATATATATAATATAATATATAATATATCTCATATAAAAAATAATTCTTTATCTTATTTTATCTAATTGTGAATAATACTTTATATAATTAGATAATATATATAATATATAATATATCTCATATAAAAGATACTTCTTTATCTTATTTTATGTATTTGCGAATAAAACTTTATATAATTAGATAACATATATAATATATAATATATCTCATATAAAAGATACTTCTTTATCTTATTTTATGTAATTGCGAATAAAACTTTATATAATTAGATAATATATATAATATATAATATATCTCATATAAAAGATACTTCTTTATCTTATTTTATGTAATTGCGAATAAAACTTTATATAATTAGATAATATATATAATATATAATATATCTCATATAAAAGATACTTCTTTATCTTATTTTATGTAATTGCGAATAAAACTTTATATAATTAGATAATATATATAATATATAATATATCTCATATAAAAGATACTTCTTTATCTTATTTTATGTAATTGCGTATAAAACTTTATATAATTAGATAATATATATAATATATAATATATCTCATATAAAAGATACTTCTTTATCTTATTTTATGTAATTGCGAATAAAACTTTATATAATTAGATAATATATATAATATATAATATATCTCATATAAAAGATACTTCTTTATCTTATTTTATGTAATTGCGAATAAAACTTTATATAATTAGATAATATATATAATATATAATATATCTCATATAAAAGATACTTCTTTATCTTATTTTATGTAATTGCGAATAAAACTTTATATAATTAGATAATATATATAATATATAATATATCTCATATAAAAGATACTTCTTTATCTTATTTTATGTAATTGCGAATAAAACTTTATATAATTAGATAATATATATAATATAATATATAATATATCTTATATAAAAGATAATTCTTTATCTCATTTTATGTAATTGCGAATAAAACTTTATATAATTAGATAATATATATAATATAATATATAATATATCTTATATAAAAGATAATTCTTTATCTCATTTTATGTAATTGCGAATAAAACTTTATATAATTAGATAATATATATAATATAATATATAATATATCTCATATAAAAAATAATTCTTTATCTTATTTTATCTAATTGTGAATAATACTTTATATAATTAGATAATATATATAATATATAATATATCTCATATAAAAGATACTTCTTTATCTTATTTTATGTAATTGCGAATAAAACTTTATATAATTAGATAACATATATAATATATAATATATCTCATATAAAAGAAACTTCTTTATCTTATTTTATGTAATTGCGAATAAAACTTTATATAATTAGATAATATATATAATATATAATATATCTCATATAAAAGATACTTCTTTATCTTATTTTATGTAATTGCGAATAAAACTTTATATAATTAGATAATATATATAATATATAATATATCTCATATAAAAGATACTTCTTTATCTTATTTTATGTAATTGCGAATAAAACTTTATATAATTAGATAATATATATAATATATAATATATCTCATATAAAAGATACTTCTTTATCTTATTTTATGTAATTGCGTATAAAACTTTATATAATTAGATAATATATATAATATATAATATATCTCATATAAAAGATACTTCTTTATCTTATTTTATGTAATTGCGAATAAAACTTTATATAATTAGATAATATATATAATATATAATATATCTCATATAAAAGATACTTCTTTATCTTATTTTATGTAATTGCGAATAAAACTTTATATAATTAGATAATATATATAATATATAATATATCTCATATAAAAGATACTTCTTTATCTTATTTTATGTAATTGCGAATAAAACTTTATATAATTAGATAATATATATAATATATAATATATCTCATATAAAAGATACTTCTTTATCTTATTTTATGTAATTGCGAATAAAACTTTATATAATTAGATAATATATATAATATATAATATATCTCATATAAAAGATACTTCTTTATCTTATTTTATGTAATTGCGAATAAAACTTTATATAATTAGATAATATATATAATATAATATATAATATATCTCATATAAAAGATAATTCTTTATCTTATGTAATTGTGAATACTTTATATAATTAGATATAATTCTCTCTATATTTTTTTAAACATTAAATTGTATCTAGGATTCATTGATTAACCCTGGTATTATTTAAATCGCTTTTTACTGCGTATCTTTGTATGTTATTTTCTTTTAATCATTTCACCCAGGGGAAATAATAAAGCCACTACGATGCAAGGAGGTTACTGAGTGTGAAATAAAAAAAGAAGAAGAAGAAGAAGCGGAATCAAGAAGACAGAAAACAACGATTGACGCCATTTATATTTTTGAAGATCAAACTTGACTGGAGTGTGAAAATCCATAATAAATTTCAAAATAATAATAATTAATTTTCATGGCCTGGCGATTGTATTTATCATGACTGTCGATTCTGTGTTTTGACTTCAATGTCCACATTTATATTTACATACGCTTTATCTCTGATAAAGCGTATGTAAATATAAATGTGGACATTAAATTTAAATAGAAAATAATTAAAAATAAATTTCTAATAAAAAAAATGTCAGGTTATTGGTCCTGATCTGGCTTTTTGGTTCGCATTCTCCATCAGCATAGTGTAGCTAGCTTGTGATTTTTTTATTATTAATAACTTCATGTTAATTGTTCTGATATTCTTCTGTGTTTGAAACCTTGATTGTACGAATTTAAGCGCAGCTAGGTCTCATCATTTTACGGTTGAAATTGCAAGATATTACCATAAATTCTAAGCTGATAGTTGCTTCTTTTGCACTTCTCGATTGTGTATCTCTCCTATCAATAACGATCTTCATCAATGTAGATGTAACATAAATCGCTGTCTTCATTCTCCATGAAATCCGTTCTTTTATTGTCCTCTTTCCACAATTATGTTTTTCTCAGATTACACTGGGCAACAACAAAAAGATTTTGAAATGCTGTCGAGACACTAAGCATCTTTTTTCGCTAATTTGAAGGTGCTGAATCTTTTTCTTGGTTAGCTACCATTTTTGCTGTACAAAAATGCCTCATTTTTGTTAAAAGCAAAACATCTTTTTCATTTGTCTTCTGTATATATAATATTGACCGATGGCAATATTTCTCAAAATAAAATCGTAGAAACCACTCAATGATTATTTAAACAAATATTGTCTGCTTATTGAGAAATACTATTTTTGCAATAACAATCAGACCCTAACTCTTTAAAAATAACACGATTGAATATTAAACCAACAAGTATTTTCATCAAAACATTTAATAAACAAACAACAGAAATAAAACCTTCGTGAATATAAAAACTTTGGTAAAAATTTTCTCTTTCTTGATTGTCTGTCATGTTCAATGTTAAGTCCCTTTTGATACTCCAGCAGTATCATGTACAATAGAATAGGTGCATTCCATTGGGATGCCTTTAGTTGGAGTTTTCAACCGTGAAAACAAAATGCTCTCAATGTACTTGGTTTCCTTCCGTAGTGATTGGATAAATTTATGAATATCAAGCAGATGATTTTAGGATTTCATTTTTTTTATATCACCTCAATTATCAGGTTTACTAAAGTGTATTATTGATAACGTTTATCAGTTAATTTGAATTTTGGCGATAAATTTGAAAACTTTGACTCAAAAACATTTTTTTCTTTTAAAAATTAATTTATTTCAGGTGGCTGACATAAATTGCTTGGCCTACCTGAAAACTGAGAGGTTTCTACAACTTTTATTAACTACATTTTGCGATCAGCCAAGATTGTAAATTGATCTTTTTTTTGCAAAAATGATCAATTTCGGTAAAGCGAAAATGGTAGCTTACTATGAAAAACTTCGGCCATTTTCTGAATCAGCACCATCAAATTAGCTAACAAACGTGTTTTATTTTTTGCCGTCCAAAATAGTATTGGCCAGTGTTATTTATTTCTGAGCCGCAATTTTACGGACACTGTAGCGAACCATCCTCCTTCCCTTCGCATTCCATTGGGGAGATGTAAATTCCACTCGAGCAGCTTCCTCCTGCTCCTGTCTTCTAAATGGATGCTCTCGCGATCACTACCATCTTAACTTATTGAAGTCTAGGTCAACCATTACATTCGCCACATATCTCCATAAACTGTGCCTCTTACTCTGACCCCACTGCCTTGTAAATGGTCAAATATATTGTAAAAAATTAAAAAGTAGTAACTTTTTGCGAGTTAGTAGCTTTATTAACTTGCTTGGGGTTAAATGATAATTTTTTTTCTCAAAAAATGTTTATTTGAATTTTTTGAAAATATTTTTTTGTCATGGAATATTTGAATTGAAAAATATGAAATCTTTTTTTTTTAGGGACAAGAAGAAGTTTACATTATCTTCAGTAAAGATCCAAATAGTGAGATCATTGTCAAATTGGCTGGCGAAAGACTTAGAACAAGAAAATGTTCTGACCGTATCTATGCATGTGACTTGCCCAGTAAGTAATTGTTTACTTATTTACTGAGTCGCCGAGGTGCAGAGGTTTTAAAGGCAGAGTGCATTATTATTATTATTATTATTATTATTATTATTATTATTATTATTATTATTATTATTATTATTCTTGTTGTTGTTGTTGTTGTTGTTGTTGTTGTTGTTGTTATTATTATTATTATTATTATTTCTGTTCCTTCAGGTTCCCAACCAGAAACCTAGGTCAGAAATGACTTTATGACATTTTCCACATCATTTTTGTTAAAAAAAACAAAAATGGATCGCAGACATTTTACATAGATAAAGGTTTTCGTAATGTGTGAGCTGTACTTGAGTACAAGTTCTTATTTCTTTAACTTATTGGCTATCAGGAATCCCTTCAATAAGTCCATCGGAACCTTTTCCAATTATTATTATTATTATTATTATTATTATTATTATTATTATTATTATTATTATTATTATTGTGTTTTGCTTTTACTTTGCGTAGTATGAATTGTCCCCAAATTTCAACCAGAGACTTCAAGAAACATTGTTTTTTTTATCAGATGATGCAAAAAGTAGATGTGTCATGCAATCAGGGCGAATAAAATATGTAATTGTTGTCAATGTATGAAGAGATATCTACGCAAGATATATGAAATACCCATGAGTATGGTGTTTTGTAATTCATATATTTCGAGACTACTAACAATTTGATCCACATATTTATTTGCTGTTTTTGATATAATTCCCAAAGCTCCAATTACAACAGCTGTTACGATGCCACATTCTACTTGATTATTATTATTATTATTATTATTATTATTATTATTATTATTATTATTATTAATTCCTTTGATTTCTGTTATATACCCATTTCCTTCCGGGTCCCAACAAGAGACCGAATGTCATGTGATCATTTTGCACAGAGCATTAACCCCCCACCCCCCCTAAGAACACACATGTTTTACACAGATAAAGCCCTTCGTATAGTGTAAACTGTACTTGTGAGTATCATTTTTTTTATTACTTTAGGACTTAGTCTATCAGGGATTCATTCAATGAGGCTATGGGAACCTTTTTTTTCCAACAAGTGACTGAATGTCATGTGATCATTTTGCTCAAAGCATTAAAAAAAAAACCTAACCCCCCCTAAGATCACACATATTTTACATAGATAAAGCCCTTCGTATATTGTAAACTGTACTTGTGAGTACATCTTTTTATTACTTTAATACTTAGGCTATCAATAAGTCCATCGGAACCTTTTACATTTTTTATTATTATTATTATTATTATTATTATTATTATTATTATTGTGTTTTGCTTTTACTTTGCGTAGTATGAGTGGAGAGATATCTACGCAAGATATATGAAATACCCATGAGTATGGTGTTTTGTAATTCATATATTTCGGGGCTACTAACAATTTGATCCACACATATTATTTGATCTTTTTGGATATAATTCCCAAAGCTCCAATCACAACAGCTGTTACGATGCCACATTCTACTTGATTATTATTATTATTATTATTATTATTATTTTTATTTCCTTTGATATCTGGCGTTTACACATTTCTTTCCGGGTCCCGCCCAGGGACCAAAGGTTAGAAATGGCGTCATGACACTTTCCACTGCAAAAAAAAAAAAAATAAAAAAATAATTACATAGATAAAGCCCTTCGTAAAGTGTGGGCTGTACTTGTCAGAACAATTTTTTGTATCTCTTTGAGGCATGGACTTCCAGGGATCCCTTCAATCAGCCTACTGGAATCTTTTCCAACCAGTCCAAGGGCTCCAACTACAACAGGAATTGTTGATGTTCCCATGTGCCACATTTTTGAGATTTCTATTTCAAGGTCCTTGTATTTTGACAGTTTTTCGAATATCTTCAAAGACACATTGCAGTCTGCAGGGACTGCCATATCAATAAGGAGGCACTTATTTTGTTTGTGGTCTTTAATAACAATGTCTGGGCGGTTGGCTTTGATTGTTCTGTGTGTATTGTGTAGTTATTATTATTATTATTATTATTATTATTATTATTATTATTATTATTATTATTAATTCCTTTGATTTCTTTTATATACCCATTTCTTTCCGGGTCCCAACAAGAGACCGAATGTCATGTGATCATTTTGCACAGAGCATTAACCCCCCCAACCCACCTAAGAATACACATGTTTTACACAGATAAAGCCCTTCGTATAGTGTAAACTGTACTTGTGAGTATAATTTTTTTTATTACTTTAGGACTTAAGCTATCCGGGATTCATTCAGTGAGGCTATGAAAACCTTTTCCAAACAAACCGAGGGATCCAATTGGAATTATTGATGTCTTTTTTGTGCCCCATTTTTGAGATTTCCATTTCATCGTCCTTATATTTTCATAGTGTGCTTTTGAAGATTTTCAAAGATACATTACAGTTTGCAGGAACTGCCGTATCAATAAGATGTCCGTGCGATTAGCTTTGATTGCTCTGTCTGTATTGTAAAGTCCCATAAAATTGTTACGGGTCCTTATCTTTGCTACCGGGTCTGTGTAATGATCATACCAATTTCTTGCAGTTTTCTTTCCGTAAAAGTTTGCGGATTTTCTAATGCAAATATTGACACACTTTGTCATGCCCGGTTTTATACCCAGTGGGTAGCAATACCGTGCGTCCTGGGTAAGACGTTAAACTAAATCCGCGTCCTGGGTAAGACGTTAAACTACGTCCAGCAGCAAGACCTCTGATCAGGAGGTTTTTAAAAGCGTCGAACCTCCTCTTAATTGCTGGTGTTCCCAGGTCCACCTTGAAGCACCTGTTAGGGTCCCAGCTAAGGGAAAATAGTTAACTATTACCAGCAAGGTTTTTATTGAAAAAAATTATTACCAAAAACAAATTTTTGACAAAACAAAATATTACCAGCAATAAAAATGTCGGAATTAAATGACCCATTGAAGTTGATATGCCGTAAAACCAATCTAAACCAAAGATTACATATTCTATTCAGACGAATCTATCCTAAAAATGTTGTCGGCATTAAATAACCCATTGAGGTTGATATACCGTAAAACAAAATAAACCAAAGCAATCTAAACCAAAGAAAACATATTCTATTCATACGAATCTATCCTAAAAATGTTGTCGGCATTAAATAACCCATTGAGGTTGATATGCCGTAAAACGAAATAAACCAAAGCAATCTAAACCAAAGAATACATATTCTATTCATACGAATCTATCCTAAAAATGTTGTCGGCATTAAATAACCCATTGAGGTTGATATGCCGTAAAACAAAATAAACCAAACCAATCTAAACCAAAGATTACATATTCTATTCAGACGAATCTTTCCTAAAAATGTTGTCGGCATTAAATAACCCATTGAGGTTGATTACTATAACCAAGTAGTACACGGTAACAGTAATCGACTGGTACTCGTCGTAGTCGCAGGTAATATGCTTAGGCAATAGGTATAGACCAATGGCGTAGTCCAATGGGCGTCATCAATGACTTGATCTCTCCTTGGTCCCTTCTTCAGTCTGTATTTATGACTGACATCAGACAATCATATTCCAGTGAGGGGCAACACAGGTGTAGGCATATTCCATTATATCACTAAAACAATTTTTCAACATCTGTCATTGGTAGTTTTTGGTTAGCAAGCATTGGTCCTATGCAGCAAGAATAAAACCCTCGTTTTCAGACTTTAACATTGCGGTACGTAACCACTGATGGGTACGGGGTTTCTGTAATGATCTGGCGTGTTTTATCTTCTTTTGTGATAATAGCAGATCAGGTAATCTTTCTGATATTGGGTGATCTGTTTTAATTGTGTTTATACTGTCAAAATATAGCCACTCGCGGAGTTCCGTTTGTATCCTCTTCCCTACCCACTGATGACTATATTTATATTTCTTCGCGGACAATTTGCTAAACCCCCGCCCTGTTTTTTATTCCCACGTAGCTTACAATTGCTTTCGCCGGTGTTTTATCTTATCCTGGGTCTTACATCATTTTTCTATCTAAAAATCTTTTCAGTAATCTCTTGCGGCCAAAAGAACATCAGCGTATACAAGAAAGATAGCTCATATCCGATTTCTACAACAAGGGTTGCTGTCGTTACAGTGAAAGCACTTTTGCAAAATTTGATTGACAATATGGAAAGTGCACTTGGCGTATCCAGTAATATTATGGAAATCGATGAAGAAACTATCGACAAACGTTTGACAAGTGAGTCAATTTCTACGATTTGCAATATAACACACAAACACACGCACCACACATTCACACACCACAATCTGGCTGATGTGAAACTCAAAAAATAAAATACGATGAACAGATTAACCAAGAAATTGTGGGAATTGTCCTCCTAATAGTAAATGCCTAGTGAAAACGTCATATATAAACTTCGATAAAACTCTGCGAAAGTGTATATCAGTTTTACAAAGGAAAGATTAAAAAATGATTTTACAGTGATAAAACGTCCTTAAACTAGGGAAAAATATAAAAATAGTACTCGTTTTGCGATCTACATGTAGAAAATTAATAAAAAAATAAAATAAAATAAATATAAAATGTGTTATAATGAAAAAGACCTACAGGTTTTTCTTAGGAGGCAAAGTTTGCAGACTATATCAGGAGATTGTGTTGGTATTTATAATAGACGAGAACGACATGCCAAACGATAAAAATACTGTTATTAAATCGCTAGCTGATTTGGTGGTTAATCCCCAAAAGGAGTTGGCCATTTATGTATGGCGTATTGTTATCTAGAGAAGAATCCTGTAGCAACATGACAATCAAGGCTTTGATTATCAAAGTATATTTCATCCGGTTAGTGTCTATAGTAAGGAAACGTGACACGTAGCAGTATACGATGTCCCACCTATATGTCAAGGGAACACCTAGGTGTATATTGAACGCACTTCGGACACAAGTTGTTTTCTCTGATCCTATACATGGAGAACGCAGATTCAACGATCGGTAAACCTTCACTGACGTTCCCAACGACCTAGATGTAAAGGGGAGGCAACTTCCGCTCATTGTGATCAGTAGGAAATCATCATGTGGAGTGTACAGTGAGACTACTCATCGCGCCATCAGCTGTGGTCGGAGCCATCGAAGAATGTTGTCAGGACAAAGTCGTTCCAACGAGGGAGGCTTTTCTCTGGATGGCTCTATTTGAGTTGTGCCAAAGGTCGATGGCACAGGCAGCTGGTGTCCTTTCACCGACCATATTTAATCCAATTAACCAACTATAACTTGTTTGGTTTCCTGGTTGGCGAGTTTAAACGCCTGTGAATCGGAGTCTCGAATAGAGAGACTCGTGGGCGTATATATCTTCAGCATCTCGAGGGGAGATCTCTGTTGTATTCAAGAGATCAATCTTATTCTGATGGCCATGTGAGAGGCGTTTCTTAGCTGGTGAGCTGTTCTTTGATGTCGAAGTTTACATTTATTTTCGCAAATCTGGTGGGCTGAATTGGTGTCCTCTATGTGACCATAAACGATAAGGCACTTCGCAATGACCATACGGAACGGACTGACGTTTTCGTCGGGTCTAACCATTTTTGACGACGTCTCGGCTGATAGTCTGAACGGGTGGTTAGAACGTCCTTAAGCTCAATATAGACCGGGGGTCTAACAATAGAACATGTAACCAATTCGTAATTTTATCGAGATGTATGATTTTGTCGATAGGTTTAGAAATGAGCACCCCCAGAAAGTAGTGTGGGCTTGGACTAATAGGGGAAGACAGACGGTGGTGCATTTTAACTACGTCGACCTGGTTTTAGTCAAGAATTTAGATGTAGAACTTAAGGTATCCAGGTTTCTATTCGATAGTTTACACAGATCATTGTCCTGTCAAGTTTCGTGTGAACTTAGACAAGCCTAAGCTTAGGACGACTGTTTATCGGAAATTAAAAACATCGTCTTTGGATGAGGAGGATTTTCGGGAAAAGAATTGATTTGGTTTGTGGTTTGGAATACCTTGCAGGATCATCTTAAACTCTTCATGAGTTTGGTGCTGACATTTACAGGTAAGTTCACTGGCATCAATTTATCACAGGAAAGGTCTCCACCATTAAACCACCGTGGTGAATTAATTCCACAATTATTAATTATAAAATCTAATGAATTCATACGGTGAAGTTAAACTTTTCTCACGGCAAAATTTTTCCACGGTGAACCTTCCTCGCGGTGAATTGATGGCGATGAACTTTACTGCGGTGAATTGATGACCGTTAGTTTTAATTATTAAATTAATGTAATTAAAAACTAATTTCAGTTATTATTTTTCATTTGTCCTATTTTAAAAATATTTTAGATACGTTGATCAATAGAATTAGAATTCATTAAATATTGTTTAGTGTTTATCCGTTAACGGTGGACTTTTCCTGCAGTGAACATTTCTCACGGTGAATTTTTTCATGGTGAACTTTCCTCGTGGTGAATTTTTCTCAAGGTGATGTTTCTTCATGGTGAACTTTCCTCGCGGTGAGCTTTCCTTGCGATGAACTTTCCCCGCGGTAAACTTTCCTCATGGTGAACTTTTCTCACGATGAACTTTTCTCACGGTGAACTTTTCTCACGGTGAACTTTCCTCGCGGTGAGCTTTCCTTGCGATGAAATTTCCCCGAGGTAAACTTTCCTCATGGTGAACTTTTCTCACGATGAACTTTTCTCACGGTGAACTTTTCTCACGGTGAACTTTCCTCGCGGTGAGCTTTCCTTGCGATGAACTTTCCCCGAGGTAAACTTTCCTCATGGTGAACTTTTCTCACGATGAACTTTTCTCACGGTGAACTTTTCTCACGGTGAACTTTTCTCACGGTGAACTTTCCTCGCGGTGAGCTTTCCTTGCGATGAACTTTCCCCGCGGTAAACTTTCCTCATGGTGAACTTTTCTCACGGTGAACTTTCCTCGCGGTGAGCTTTCCTTGTGTTGATTTTCTCCACAGTAAACTTTCTTCGCGGTGTACGTTTCTCACGATGAACTTTTCTCATGGTGAACTTTCCTCGTGGTGAACGTTTCTAACAGAAAACTTTCCTCGAAGTGAATTTTTCTCACGGTGAAGTTTCTTCACGGTGAACTTTCCCCGCGGTGAGCTTTCCTTGTGATGAACTTTCCTCGTGGTGAACGTTTCTAACAGAAAACTTTCCTCGAAGTGAATTTTTCTCACGGTGAAGTTTCTTCACGGTGAACTTTCCCCGCGGTGAACTATCCTCCTGGTCAACCTTTCTCACGGCGAACCATCCTCGTGATGAAACTTTCCTCATGGTGAACTTTTCTCACGATGAGCTTTCCTCGCGGTGAGCTTTCCTTGTGATGACATTTCTCGAGGAGAATTTTTCTCATGGTGAAACTGCTTTGCGGTGAACTTGCCCCACGGTGAAAGTTTCTCACGGCGAACCTTCATCGCGATGAACTTTCTTCGTGGTGAATTAATGACGATGAAATTACCGGAGACGGGTACTTGACTTTAGCTTTTGACGCAGCCGAGATTTTTGTGTAAAACAAAAAAAAAAAAAAAGGAATTTTTTCTAATATAATCATCCTTTTCTTTTTCAGCCGTGTTTGAAATAGGATTTAATTTTAATCCATTTCATAAAGCATCTGACGATACATTGAAAACATTTGCCAAACAAATTCATCAAATGTACAACAAATCGGTAAGGTTGAGATATTTTATAAAAAAATACAACAATATAATGATTTCTTCATGAAAAAATGCAAGAATATTTCAGCGTCACCCATGTTTTGGGGTGGGGGAGGCTCAAAATATTAAGGACTATCAGTATTCGTGAAAATATCAAGCATTTCTATTTGAAATTTTCGATGTACCATATTGTTTAATGATAGCAAAAGCTCCTTACGAGTTCCACGACCATAAAATACCCGTAAAAAACATCTATTGCAACGTTACATATTTGGTCTTAGTAACGTTAACAAAATATTGCAATAACAATCATACATATAAATTATTTAAAGAAATAAGAGGGTAAAAATGCAAAGATTCAAAATTGACAAGATTTCCATTTCACTGAAGCAGACGTTAAATGTACGAGAGCGTTATTGCCTTCTCTATTTTCTCTTTCTTTCTTTCTTATTATGCATGTTTTATTTTATTTTATAGTGAAACAGGGGTTTCTTTTTAATCTCAAAGGGATTTATTGGATAACACTGAAATACATTATAGTATAAAAAGAAATGGTAAGTTTAATCTAAGGGAAACAATAATTGAAACAAAGCAAGTTCAGTCGACCAATGATGACAATTCCAGAACAACGTAACTATAAACAATTTTTTTTTCTATCCTCTGCCAGCCGCTATGATGGAGAAAGCATTACCTCGAACCGTCGCCAGTCAGACATGCTGCAAGAGCCACTCCGTTTCGCGAGGCTCGTTCCTTAATTGAGACGCAATCGCGCCAATCCTCCGAAGGAACGCCATCGAACGAGGGCCAATAACCCATGAAGTCTCCACTGCCACAGGAGTAAAAAAAATCTATCAGCAAGAGAAGAATATTTAGCTATTTTTTTTTTATCTCTGTGTCGCGGGCGACGAACCCCGGCTCAACCGCGGACCTGATCAAATTACCGGCCGAAAATGTATCTGCACAAGTCACATCCCAAATCAACGACTTACCCATTTTAAAAGGGAAGATGATAAAGCCATCCGGCCGCTTTCCATCACCACGGTCGAGGCCTACGGGTTCGATTTGGGAAGGTTACCCAGCTGCACCCAAACCTCTTTTGATGATGTCGTTAATTGCTGCATACCGTGGAAAACGGCCGGCACTACGACGACAGGAGAGAGGATGCAAACCAAACTCATCGATGGAGGCTCCACATCTGCATCTGTGACGCTCACATAATTTGAGTCTCGCTAAAACCAAACAGAATCTTTTTCCTTCTGTCTTTCCTTCCATTATTTAACTGCGGTAATGACAGAGCGTAACACACGCCATTGCCTTATTAAAATATAAATGGAATTACAATATGATCTTTTGATATGAAAACCATCTAAATAATTTTGCTTGATTTTCGATATGAGAAATTATCAATATACCTGGACTTATTCGAAGCATAGTTCTCATATTGCTATAAACACAACGTTTCGATCAAGTACCATTTGGCCTTCTTCAGGTGTCTATTATTTTGGCTGATATGGAATATCATATGTGGGTTGATTAGACACTGATGGTCGTTCAGTCCTGATGAACAGGTGTATTTTATTTAACTATCTGATCAATTGATTGGATCCAAGACCACGAAATGATAGCAACCAAAGTTCATATAATTATGGGGATTTTTTAAACGTAGCTTGGATGTGGTACACGGCTGAAAGTATGGAACAGCCAGTAACGATCGAACTCACTACTCAGTCATAACTGATCAAGCGAGACAAGCTTGTTAACCATTACACCACATCGAAATGCCCAAGTCTATATATATAATTATGTTGATCAAGTGATCTTTAGTTATCTTCAGGAATTCATCATTATTTTTTTTATTTTAGAGATGAGGAAAGGTCAGTATACTTTAACAATCGATTTATTCCATCTTTTTTTTCTCATTTGGATTATAATAGATGTTTCGGCCAAGTACTCTCTGGCGATCTTCAGATTGCTAGATGATATTGGATTTAAAGTAGGTATGTCCATTTTAGGCCTTTTTAGCGTTTTTTTTTTAGTTGTTTTTTTTTTCAGTTGAAAGACACATTAATTTGGAAATTCTTGTAAAAATTAAGTACTTGTTGGATTTTAATGAAAACTTCAGAACTTATTCAGAAATGAATGAACTTATTTTAGAAATGTTTGTCTCTTTGAAAGTCATGGTATAAATATATTTTTTTATATCTGTTACCCCCCTCGAACTTAATTTTATGAAAACTCAAAAAATTTTTATTTGCAACCTGAATTTATTTTTTAATTAAATGCACAAAACTCTGAAAAATCTAAATCATCGATTTCTTTTGTTAAAAAAATGTCCATAGTGTCCAAACTTTTACCTCAATTGTAAAAATACAAAATCCAATAAGACAATATTTAATTAAGAAAGTTTTTAATGGCTTTTCTGAATAATATATACGAAGGTAATTATTATCTGAAAGAAAAAAATTTTTTTGATGAAAAATGAATTTTTACATTAATTTTTTTTTTGTTTCAATTTTAAATACACAATATTATAAAAGTTTGTTATATATTTATACATTAAGTTCTTTATGCAACCTTATGGAAATGATATATTATGTTCTCTACTTTTTAAAGATCATAAATTTGAAAGCTTATTAAAATCTGACAACCATTGATATTTTAAAAATAATTTTTAATATTCCAAAATTGTATTTAAAATCGTCTCCAACGAAAGTATGGATGCACACCTTGAAATAATGTCACGTGAGTAGTTTCCCTTGATAGAAGCAAGTTGTTTTTTACTTCAGAAATTGCTTTGCTTTCGTTCAGTAACAACACAACAACGCTTGTCAAGTTTTCTGAATATCGTCGTATTATTTTCAATTTTTTTCTTTTCAAATATAATCGAATAGTGGGATAAAAGAAAATATTGACTATTTATAATTACAAAAAAAAAACGCCCTTGGAAGTCCACCCAAATTTTCAAGTTTGAAATCGAATGCATAAATTCATTGTACATTACTTTGGAATTATTATCCACACGACAAATTATCAATTAAAACGATTTTTGGAGTTTAAATTTTCTGGAGTTAGCTCGCTACTACTAAATACTTGTTGAGTCAAAACCAACATAGCATGTTAATTTTATTAATAAATAAAATAAAACACATTACTGCCATATCACAATTATTAATAAATAGAAAAAATCTGCCTTAATAAAAAGAAATAAAATCTCATTTCATTAAGTTAACCTGTTTCAATTAATGGTGTTTCATGTAATTTTTATATTCTCAGAAAAATATTTCATGACTGAAATAATAAACCTCAATTTAAAAAAATGGTTTTACTGTTTTATTTTTACTTGTAAAATTTGATTTTCTTTAAATTCATTGTACATTACTTTGGAATTATTATCCACACGACAAATTATCAATTAAAACGATTTTTGGAGTTTAAATTCTCTGGAGTTAGCTCGCCACTAAATACTTGTTCAGTCAAACCCAACATAGCATGTTAATTTTATTAATAAATAAAATATGTAAAACTCTCATGACTGTCGTCATATCGCAATTATTAATAAATAGAAAAAATCTGCCTTAATAAAAAGAAATAAAATCTCATTTCATTAAGTTAACCTGTTTCAATTAATGGTGTTTCATGTAATTTTTATATTCTCAGAAAAATATTTCATGACTGAAATAATAAACCTCAATTTAAAAAAATGGTTTTACTGTTTTATTTTTACTTGTAAAATTTGATTTTCTTTAAATTCATTGTACATTACTTTGGAATTATTATCCACACGACAAATTATCAATTAAAACGATTTTTGGAGTTTAAATTCTCTGGAGTTAGCTCGCCACTAAATACTTGTTCAGTCAAACCCAACATAGCATGTTAATTTTATTAATAAATAAAATATGTAAAACTCTCATGACTGTCGTCATATCGCAATTATTAATAAATAGAAAAGAAATCTGCCTTAATAAAAAGAAATAAAATCTTATTTCATTAAGTTAACCTGTTTCAATTAATGATGTTTCATGTAATTTTTATATTCTCAGAAAAATATTTCATGACTGAAATAATAAACCTCAATTTAAAAAAATATTTTTTTTTACTGTTTTATTTTTACTTGTAAAATTTGATTTTCTTTCATAATTTAAATGTTATTTTCAGTGCAGAATTCTTCCTCAAACGTAAGGTAAAAAAAACAAAAACATTGTCAGTGAATTTAAAAAAAAAAATCTACTAACCAGATTCACTTAAAATTAGAACGAATTATATCACTTCTGCGCTACCGTCCGATAAATTCCCCTGACGTAAGTTGTCAATATATTGACGTACATCAATTAACGCCTGTCAACGCGCACGAAAATAGACCACCTCGGTTGGAAATATCTCTCTTAAAAAATTTTCTGCTAAAAATGTAAGTAATGTTTCTTTCAAATTACATTAAGTATACTTTAATCATTCTAAATTTCCCAAGATAACAAAAGAAAAAGGTGTAATTGATTTTTCATGATTTTTTAACTAACAAACTATGATCTTTCTGACAGAAATGTCGATAAGTTCGATTTTACAAAATTTTTTTGACTCGAAAAAAAAAACAAGATTTTTTAATAAAATTTTTAACATTTATAGGAAGGATTAAAAAATCTGAAAAAATATTCAGAAAATACTTTGGTCTTTCCTCTTTAATAACAACATAAATATTTAAACGTTAAAAATTGTTTTATCAATTTGGGGACGTTTTTTCGTCAAGGTATACCACTTTTTAGCGAAATATTGGACATACCTAATTTAAAGGCTCCAAACAAGATACCACCGATGTTCTTAATAGCTAGATTGATACTTTACCCTCCATCAGACAAGCGTCTATATACCTATACCTCTAGATAGATAGATAAATAGATAGATAGATAGATAGATAGATAGAGAGACAGACAGACAGACAGACAGACTACTGCATAAAAAAAGAATCATTTAACGACTGGGTTTCGTTTCAACGGCCTGGTCGCTAAGCGAGTCAGTCACTAAGTAAAAGTTATATCTGACCCCTATTTCAGGCATACTACGTGTAAAAAACATAAAAAAATTAGAAAGATTATCAAAGTTACAAAAAGCAATACTGAAAAGTTAGGCATGTTATTTTTCATTTTTCTTTTATGAGATATTAATATTGGGTCGTATGTCCGGTATTGCTAAAGTCGTTAAGCGAGAAGTTACTGTATTGATAATACAACATCCCATGAGTTCAGGTAGGAAGATCCTCTTCACATAACTTTTGTTATTGATGTTTTTGAACTTGGATGATTAAGATTTGGTTAAAACTAGGAACGAATCATCAAAATGCCTATTTAGAAAATTAATATCGCATATACGATGGAGAGGAATATAACGATGGCGACATAATGCGTCACTGTTTTCTTTGCAGTTGCAGGGTGAAGAAAAAAGAGACAGCGGTTTTGCCCAGGAGTGCAAATATCATGGTAGGTATCGATCTTCTTATGTTGATCATTCTGAAAAAAGAGATGAGAGAAAATATATAAATTTAAACATTCTTTCTATGCAACTTCTTCTACGTGCCGTGCCCCTTCAGGACATTGGTGACAATTTTCTGTTCTTTGTAGCTCTCAATAACTTTTAAGGATTTATCAGTTATACAACCAAAACCGGTGTAACTTAAAATCTTTTACTTTCACATGAAACTTTCCCAAATCAACACACGGATAACCACGAAACATAGGTGAATGCTTAATTAACGCACAGAAACTGTTGGGGCGCACCCACCTTCACAACCACAATAGACTGATCCTATTATTATAAATAGAACAATAGTTCTAGAGACTGGGAGTAGTGTAGCAGTGTAGTGCAGTGCAGAGTGAGACTTCTGTAGTGATGAGTTACACTTCCGTTTCTCGACCGGAAGATACCGTTGGACTTTATTACTATTACTTATTGTTACTACTGACCTACGTTCGTTCTACTACTAATCTCTCTGATGTAAATACCTCTCTGAATATACCAGTATTTTTCCCTACGACTGTGTTTGTTCGTTATTACCATATACTCACGTGGAAACACTCAACATCTCAACAGTGGCGACGAAGGATGTTTTATTAATCTCAACAGTGGCGACGAAGGATGTTTTATTAATCTCAACAGAAACGAATACACATACCGCTACGAATGAAACAAATAAACGCATGAATTATACACACGAAGGCTGCTTGACAGGACAGATACATATGAAGTTTGCTTAACCAATGAAAGACAAACAACACAAAAATTAGAAATACTAGAATTTTTCTTCTGCATATTTCATTTTCTGATGAAGGCTTTTAAAAAAGCGAAATGTGTAAAATTTATAAACGCTTCCTATTTGTTCTTTATTCTATCATTATAATTATTCTAATATTTTAATTCATATTTGCCTCCAATGTGTATGCACACACACACACACACACACACACACACACACACACATACACACACACATATACACACACACACACACACACACACACACACACACATATATATATATATATATATATATATATATATATATATATATATATATATATATATACGAGGTGGTATTGTTGCAGTTAGCTCCTCCTCAGTTCTTTAATCCTTCAACAGGGGTCTCTCCCACCCCTGGCTATAAATACTGGCTGACCCTTCTCTCTCTCTCTTTTCCGACTTAGCCCTTGGGCCGCTACCTCGTGCGGAGGCGAGGTAAAATCTCTCTTTTTCCACTTAGGCCAATATGTGACCTCTCACAGGTACAGCGTTTCCCAAATTCTGGGAACACGCTAAAAACAATCCACGTACGTACGAACACTTACAACACACACACATAATTTCTCCATACAAACTCTATATAACAGTCCATATCTTTGTTTAACTTGTTTTGTTATTAATATATATTTGTTTACCCATGTATATCGGTCTTGTTTGTTTTCTTTGTCTTCTTTGGACTTAATCTCCGATATTCTTATGTAGCTGGACCCGCCAGCAGGAAAGTTTAACCTTCTGATATCTCTTTACATCTTCACCCCCACGGTCCGCTACAGTATCAAAAGTTTCTTGGACTAGTTATGTTTAAAAAAAAAAATATTTACCTAAATTTAACATCATCTTCGAAATAGTCACCTTGTGGAGAAATACACAGGTTCCGGCAATTCTGCTTCCTTGGAATAGGCCCTGACGTCGTTTTCCGTGAGTTGAGGACCTTCTGCGATTCGTTTTGGATCTCGGCAACGTTGTTAAAACAACGACCATTGAGCGGCATTTTCAGTTTCTTGATAAGATGAAGTCCGCATGAGCTAAATCTGGCGAAGAAGGGCGAGTGCGGAAGCGATACAATGTTGTTTCTGTAACATACACATAACGCACACACTCAATTAAACTGAAAAAATAAAATCATTCTTAATGATGGCTAAAAGTATAGACGATAGCGCTCTTAACTATAGAACATTTCGACAGTTTCTACACACACTGTGTCCAAAAAACAAAGCTCTTGATCGAATACAAAAAAAATAAATAAAAAGCTTAGCCGTAGTACCTTGTCTGTCGTTTTTAATGAAACAAGCATATATATATATATATATATATATGTATATATATATATATATATATATATATATATATATATATATATATATATATGAAAAAATATAGTCTTAAAGTGTGCTATATTTATGGGATAACCTGCTCAATATCAGAGATAGAGCTGGTGTAAATATAAAAGTGAACCTAGAAGTCAACACTTAGAGGCGACAGTCTATTTCATGCTAGTTGCAATCGTCAGGCCATATATATATATATATATATATATATATATATATATATATATATATATATATATATATATATATATATATATATATATATTTGTGTATATATATATTGTGTAATCCTTCTTTCATACACATTTCATTGAATACGACAGACAAGGTGTTTTTATTTAGTTTTTTATACAATTTCTCATGCGATCTAATTTTATTCGAGCGCTTTCGGCTATACATTTAGCAATTTTCAAGGATTAAATATTCTAACTGTTAAATATGAAATACTTTGTTGTATGCATTTTTTATAAAATATTTTTATTTTTCAAAACACTGTCAAGATATTGTGTCCATGTTCAAAGTTAATATTACTAAGTGTTGTTTTTTTGTTATTTATTAATACGGCTTCCATTATTTTCAACCTTTTTTTCTTATTTAAGAGTTAAAATATTTAATCCTTGAAAATGGCTAAATGTATAGCCGAAAGCGCTCGGATAAAAATGAACATTCGGACAGGTTTTATATAATTTATCATCCAAAAAGAAAACAAATTATGAGAAATTGTATAAAAATCTAAATAAAAGCCCCTTGTCTGTCGTATTCAATGAAATGTTCATATATATATATATATATATATATATATATATATATATATATATATATATATATATATATATCGTTTAATAAAAGGCGGGAAAGTGAGGACTGACAGATTTAGTCGAGATATGACAACAGTACTTCATTTGTCTCTCGTAAAGCAGGAATCATGTACTTTTTATAGTTTTTTTTTAGTTTTTATATAATTTATCATCCCCCCAAAATTATTAGATCGCATGAGAAATTGTATAAAAAAATAAATAAAAGAATGTTGTCGGTCGTATTCAATAAAATGTGCATATATATATATATATATATATATATATATATATATATATACATATATATATATATATATATGTATTAGGTCATCCCATAAGTTATGTCCTAATTGAAATTTTTTGTTAAAATGAACGAAATTTAAAGAGTATTTTATAATGTCTAATGGAGCTGCACATTATTTTTATGTTTAGATGCATTTAAACTGGTCAAATTTTATTTCAGAGAACAATAAAATTAAATTTTGTTTGATTAAAACCCTGATAACATGGGAGTACCCAAGAATCATTTGAGGCACATAATGCTTTATGAGTTCAAGAAAGGAAACTCAGCAGCCGAAGCGGATAGAAACATTCACTCAGTTTATGGAGAGGAATGTGTGAATGAAAGAACTTGCAGAAGATAGTTTGCAAAATTCAGAGGTGGAGATTTCACCTTTGAAGATGAAGATCGAACCGGACGTCCAGTTGAGTTTGATGAAAAGCTTCTTGACGCAGCCCTTGAAGAAAATCTTGCTTTATCAGTTGAGGAAATGGCAGTGGTTCTCAGTTCAAACCATACAACTGTTCATCGTCACCTTCAACAAAAAGTTCCTAAACTTGGAAAATGAGTGCCTCATGAATTGTCTGAAAACAACCTCAAATCCCGAGTTGACATCTGCTCTTCTCTCCATTCTCGCCAACTTTTTTCACCTTTTTTGGATAGACTTGTGACTGGCGACGAAAAATGGATCTTTTATCGAAATGTTAAGCGTCGTAGACAGTGGCTTGGTAAAGGGGAAGGACCCCAGCCACAGCCGTGAAGGGAACTTCATGGGCAAAAGGTTCTTCTTTCAATCTGGTGGGATTGCCAAGGAATAATCCCCTTTGAATTCTTACCACCTAATGCAACAATTAATGCTCAAATATACTGTCAACAATTAGAGCGTCTGAACGAAGCTTTGAGGAAAAAAAAAGACCTGTTCTAGTGAATCGAAAACGGGTGATGTTTCATCAGGACAATGCGCGACCACACACAGCAAGAATCACGTCACAAAAGATCGAAGAACTTGGTTGGAAGAAAATTCCTCATCCACCTTATTCTCCCGAACTTGCTCCTTCAGACTACCATTTGTTTCGTAGCTTACAGAATCATTCGGAAGAGACAGCTTTTTGTAACACAGGAAGAGGTTAAAACTGACATTTGTGAGTTCTTCGAATCAAAGCCAAAAGAATTTTACATTAATGGAATTGGTAAGCTTGTTAATAGATGGAAGGAAGTCATAGATAATCAGGGACAATATATTGTTGATTGAATCTGTAATTAAATGTAACATTTGGTCACTTGTTTTCTTTATTCAAAATTCGGACAGAACTTATGGGATGACCTGATATATATATATACATACTGTTGAGTCTTGACTCAATGTTGAATCTCGCCTAATGCATGGAATAATAATGCAACACAAAATGTACTTAGAACAAGAATGTATTATAACAAGAAAGTGTACACAATAAGTACATATAGTATTTCTGTATATTTCTGGGAAGACGTTCCTGGAGAATGTGTTGACTAGTCGCAGTCGATCAGAGTCTCTAGTTGGATCTCGTGATTCCTCCCCCGTCTTCCGGTACCAACCATTATTTATATAGTTGGTAGTCACCTATGCAGATTAGGTGGATCCTACACAACACATACATACATACATACATACATATATATATATATATATATATATATATATATATATATATATATATATATTTTTTTTTTTTTTTTCAAACATGTAGTGTTGAATGTTAAAGACAACATAGTCTTACATATTTTCTTTTGAATTTTCTCATATTCTCTAATGAGACTTTTTATTTGAAAATAGTTCCGAAATATGTATTTTCCATACGATGACCTAGCGCTTTCGAACATCATTGTTCATCTTCAGGGTCAATATTTTAGTCAAAAATTTTTTTTTTTTTTTTTTTTTTTTTTTTTTAAACAAACATTTGCCAATTATCTTGTAGCGTAATCATGTTGCTACTATTTTTTACAAACTAAAAACGTTAAATATATATATCGTTTAATAAAAGGCGGGAAAGTGAGGACTGACAGATTCAGTCGAGATATGACAGCAGTACTTCATTTGTGGTTTCATATGTCTCTCGTTAATCAGGAATCATGCACTTTATGGACTGTTACAAAGAACGGGACATTTTTTTCAGTATCTTTAGAAATGAATCATATATATGAGATCCAGGAGTGGTCTTGAGGGGAACTTGACATTTAAGGCAAAGGGCCTCATTGCGAATACCACCGTTCCGCATGGCTGGAAAATATTCAGGGGCTGCTCGGTGATAATGTAATGCTCATTGTTCTGTTTTGGAGGTTTTAGCCCTTTTCTCATTTAACCATTCCGCCGCTAATTTAGGCATAAGTTCTTGTGAAGTATTTTCGTAGACCGTAGGTTTCATTGAACATTATTTGTCTCTCTTACAAGAAGAGACGGTTGAAATTTCTAGGGCACGTAATGAGAGAGGAGAGCTTGGAAAAGCTGGACAGATTGAGAAAAAGAGAGACAGAGGAAAGCAGCGTGTAAAATTCTTGATGGATGGTAGAACATGGTTTAGGAGAAATAACAAAACGACAAAACGTATTAAGCGCGATAAGGGACAGGAAGATCGCCATGATCGCCTACTTGCTGAAGGGACACAGCATATAAAAGAAATAAGTAGTATTGTCGTAATTCCCTAGGGTCGCTGAAGGATAAAATTCACTGCAGCCATAGCAGCAGTGGAGTGTCTTGGGCAAGATAACCTGACCATCCCTATACAGGTTGATTTTGGATCTTGAGGTTTCATTCTCTTAGACAAGTTGTCACTTCAAGGAAAGAGTTTGGGGTGGTAGGAAAAATGGATTCATATATTTCCCAAGAGTATATTTGCGAAAGTGTATACAAGGAACTCGGCTGGAATTCGAACTTATGCCTCACCGATTTCCATTTCTCACCCGTTAACTGTTACACTACCCGCACACCCAGAGTAATAAGTATCTTGTTACAAGCAATTACCGAAATATTTATTCCGCTTTTTTCTTTTAAAGACACATTTATGCCCATGGAAGATTTGGAGCTTTCTTTACCTGAAATTCCTGCCCGTATTCGTGGTGAGTATATGATTTTCAAATGAAGCATGTAGCTATTAAATGTACACTGTAAAGCCTGACATAAGATCATGGCAGTGGGACACCTGTGTGGGTCAAATTAAATATACTTATAGATTGAGAAGAAGATTTTGGTTTGGTTTGATTTGTTTTATGGCATATCAACCTCAATGGGTTATATAATGCCGCCAAAATTTTTATTGCTGGGAATTCTTCTTTTATTCAAAAATGTATTTCTGGTAATATTTTTTCTTCAAAAATGTATTGCTGATAATATCTTTTTTCAAAAAATGCATTGCTGGTGATAATTTTTTTACAAAGTATTTCTGGTATTAAAACCTATTTTTACACTATCATCGTGTTTTGAGTCAAGTTGGGGGGGTCAACTATTAGTCCATAGCTTGGACCCTTACAGGTGCTACCACCCCGAGTTAGGTCGGACCTTGGAACACCGGCAATTAAGAGGTGGTTCCACGCACCTCAAAACCTACTGATCAGAGGCCTTGCTGCTGGACGTAGTTTATCGTCTTACCCAGGACACGGATGTAGTTTATCGTCATATCCAGGACGGAGAAGAAGGATAGATAACGATTGATTATTGAAAAGGTTAAAATTGTAGGGAAGCATATACATAGTGGGAGATCTCCCATGTAGGTACTTCCCTAAACCGTAAAATCATAACCTCTTCAAGTCAAAGATCAATCATTATCTATCCTCTTTATTTCTATAATATTCCTAACACCTCCTCTTTCAGTCATATAGCACTACTCAATCTTAAGATTGTAGAGCGTTCTCCCATGTGACTACTTCCTAAATACTACAATGTTAACCTCTTGAAGTCAAGTGTCAATTGTTTTCTGTTTTCCTTAATCTTCCTAATAAATCATCTCACAATCATATCTCACACCTCAATCTTCATAACAATTTTAACAGTAACCCTCTACAGTACAAACTTAATCCATTCAAGTCCTGTGTAAGACAACAAATTATATCAAACAGCAAAAAGTCTGCTCAGGAAGTTTTAAGAATTGTGGAACCACCTTTTAATTGCTGGTGTTAGCTAGGTCCACCCTGATCCGGGCCTGTTAGGGTCCCAGTTATGGGCTAATAGTTAACCCTCAAATGGGGTCAAAACGTGTAAAAATAGGTTTTAATACCAGCAATAAATTTTTGTGAAAAATTATTACCAGCAATAAAGTTTTGGAGAAAAAATGATTACCAGCAATACATCATTACCAGAAATACCTTTCTGAAAGAATATTACTAAAAATACTTTCTGGAAAAATATTACCAGCAATAAAAAATTTTGTTAGCATTAAATAACTCATTGATATTGATACACTGTAAAACAAACGAAACCAAACCAAACGAAACCAAACCAAACCAAACCAAACCAAACGAAACGAAACCAAACCTTCAAGTCAAGGGTCAATCGTTATCTATCATTTAATCTTTATATCCGGTGAATACATTATTACCAGAAATACCTTTCTGAAAGAATATTACTAAAAATACTTTCTGGAAAAATATTACCTGCAATAAAAAATTTTGTTAGCATTAAATAACTCATTGATGTTGATACACTGTAAAACAAACCAAACCAAACCAAACCAAACCAAACGAAACCAAACCAAACCTTCAAGTCAAGGGTCAATCGTTATCTATCATTTAATCTTTACATCCGGTGAATACATTATTACCAGAAATACCTTTCTTAAAGAATATTACTAAAAATACTTTCTGGAAAAATATTACCAGCAATAAAAAATTTTGTTAGCATTAAATAACTCATTGATGTTGATACACTGTAAAACAAACCAAACCAAACGAAACCAAACCAAACGAAACGAAACCAAACATTCAAGTCAAGGGTCAATCGTTATCTATCATTTAATCTTTACATCCGGTAAATACATTATTACCAGAAATACCTTTCTAAAAGAATGTACTAAAAATACTTTCTGGAAAAATATTACCAGCAATAAAAAATTTTGTTAGCATTAAATAACTCATTGATGTTGATACACTGTAAAACAAACCAAACCAAACGAAACGAAACGAAACCAAACCTTCAAGTCAAGGGTCAATCGTTATCTATCATTTAATCTTTACATCCGGTGAATACATTATTACCAGAAATACCTTTCTGAAAGAATATTACTAAAAATACTTTCTGGAAAAATATTACCAGCAATAAAAAATTTTGTTAGCATTAAATAACTCATTGATGTTGATACACTGTAAAACAAACCAAACGAAACGAAACGAAACGAAACCAAACCTTCAATCAAGGGTCAATCGTTATCTAACATTTAATCTTTACATCCGGTAAATACATTATTACCAGAAATACCTTTCTGAAAGAATGTTACTAAAAATACTTTCTGGAAAAATATTACCAGCAATAAAAAATTTTGTTAGCATTAAATAACTCATTGATGTTGATACACTGTAAAACAAACCAAACCAAACGAAACGAAACCAAACCAAACCTTCAAGTCAAGGGTCAATCGTTATCTATCATTTAATCTTTACATCCGGTGAATACATTATTACCAGAAATACCTTTCTGAAAGAATATTACTAAAAATACTTTCTGGAAAAAAAATACCAGCAATAAAAAAATTTGTTAGCATTAAATAACTCATTGATGTTGATACACTGTAAAACAAACCAAACCAAACGAAACGAAACCAAACCAAACCTTCAAGTCAAGGGTCAATCGTTATCTATCATTTAATCTTTACATCCGGTGAATACATTATTACCAGAAATACCTTTCTGAAAGAATATTACTAAAAATACTTTCTGGAAAAATATTACCAGCAATAAAAATTTTTGTTAGCATTAAATAACTCATTGATGTTGATACACTGTAAAACAAACCAAACCAAACGAAACCAAACCAAACCTTCAATCAAGGGTCAATCGTTATCTAACATTTAATCTTTACATCCGGTAAATACATTATTACCAGAAATACCTTTCTGAAAGAATGTTACTAAAAATACTTTCTGGAAAAATATTACCAGCAATAAAATATTTTGTTAGCATTAAATAACTCATTGATGTTGATACACTGTAAAACAAACCAAACCAAACGAAACCAAACCAAACGAAACGAAACCAAACCTTCAAGTCAAGGGTCAATCGTTATCTATCATTTAATCTTTACATCCGGCGAATACATTATTACCAGAAATACCTTTCTGAAAGAATATTACTAAAAATACTTTCTGGAAAAATATTACCAGCAATAAAAAATTTTGTTAGCATTAAATAACTCATTGATGTTGATACACTGTAAAACAAACCAAACCAAACGAAACCAAACCAAACCTTCAATCAAGGGTCAATCGTTATCTAACATTTAATCTTTACATCCGGTAAATACATTATTACCAGAAATACCTTTCTGAAAGAATGTTACTAAAAATACTTTCTGGAAAAATATTACCAGCAATAAAAAATTTTGTTAGCATTAAATAACTCATTGATGTTGATACACTGTAAAACAAACCAAACCAAACGAAACGAAACCAAACCTTCAAGTCAAGGGTCAATCGTTATCTATCATTTAATCTTTACATCCGGCGAATACATTATTACCAGAAATACCTTTCTGAAAGAATATTACTAAAAATACTTTCTGGAAAAATATTACCAGCAATAAAAAATTTTGTTAGCATTAAATAACTCATTGATGTTGATACACTGTAAAACAAACCAAACCAAACGAACCAAACCAAACGAAACCAAACCAAACATTCAAGTCAAGCGTCAATCGTTATCTATCATTTAATCTTTACATCCGGTGAATACATTATTACCAGAAATACCTTTCTGAAAGAATATTACTAAAAATACTTTCTGGAAAAATATTACCAGCAATAAAAAATTTTGTTAGCATTAAATAACTCATTGATGTTGATACACTGTAAAACAAACCAAACCAAACCAAACCTTCAAGTCAAGGGTCAATCGTTATCTATCATTTAATCTTTACATCCGGTAATCTTTACATCGTAGCATCTGTAGCCCCCTACAGTATAATCTCGACTTCTTGATGTCAAGAGTCAATTTTTATCTGTTCTCCTTATATTCATAATCTTCACTTCCTAACGCCTACTGTCTCAATCATATCGCACGCGCCGTTCATTATTATTGTTTTTAAAGCACTATCTTGAGTGCCGCGTGATTTCCATTGGAGAAAGTAGTAAGACAAAGTTAGACAATTTCTTCACAGATGAAAAGCACACCAGAAATGTGCTTCTACAGGAGAATCCAGTGAATACCGTGAACGGAACGTGTTAACAACGAAAACGTTTCCAGCAAAATGGAGAAAAAAAGTCACTTACACGTAGAATCAGAGAGAAACAGTTGAATGTCTCGGACACATGATGACGAAGGCGGACTTGGGGAATTTAACACTCGCAGGAAAGCGAAAGGGACAGCCAGAGGCAATAGGTCACAAGGAGAGGGCTGAGAAGAAATTGTGGAGAGCCATGATCGCTCAATTCCTGAAGGGAAACAACAGATAGAAGAAGAACGAGCCTGTGTTAATGGCTGTGAGAACAAGTATTAGTAGAGATTGCAAAAAAATATATTTATCTAAGTGTTACCAAGAAAAGGAGATTGTGGAGAGCCATAATCGCCCACTTCCCAGAGATACAGCACATAGATGAAGGACGAGTTTGTGTTGTGTATGGTAGAACAGAGGATTAGGAAAATAAGCAAAAAGACAAACATTACTGAGAACTGCAAGGGGGCAGGACATTGTGGAGAGCCATGAACTAACTCTGTGAATGGATACGGCGCATCAATCGAAGATCGAAATAAGTACAGAAGTAATGGAATACGTGTCTATTTAATTCAATTTGTTCAGATGTATCTCGGCCTGTCAGTATCTATGAAATAAGAAAAGCTTTATAAATTCGCCATATTTGAAGATATATTTAGCTTCATAGGAAATTTGCGGGAATTGGGACAACGCGGAGATTTTGTCAGTATTTTGAATTCTAGGGCGATTGTTTTCATTGGTCAAATAGATGTCATATGTTTTACCTAATTCAATCTGTTCGTATCTACCCATCTCTGTTCGGAATTCAGTCTCAGCCTCTTCTCACCTGTCTATTATGCCTGTTTTAATTATTAATTTAATCAATGAAATATTCCAATTTAGTTTTGCACCTGATCAAATATATATATATATATTCGTTTTTGTTTTACAGGTGAACATCAACGTATGAATCGACGTGCCTCAGGTGTGTAAATTATATCTAATGGGAGTATTTGAAAAAAGAGAATATAATAGGGCTGCTTGAATAAAAGATAAAATATGAAGTTCCTCATTGTAGGCATTAGTATACTAAGAGCTTAATAAAAAAGAAGGAAGGACTAGGATAGCTGAATGAAAATAAAGACAAATATACATTATTCTATATAGAATTACCAAGGAGAAAAAATTGTAGAATTACCAAGGAGAAAAAATATAAAAATAAAAATAAAAGATATATATGCTATTTAATTTATATTTTCATTGAAATTAAGTTGAAAGTTGTATTCGGAATCCCAGACAGAGATGTATACATTTTCAGTTTCATTTCAACATGTCAGTCGCCTCTCACGTGAAATCATTCGAACAACGGCATGTTAAGCGCTCAGACGTATTTAGATATATACATACACATACAAAAAATCAAACCACACATAGGCAAATGCACTATACTTACACATACACATCGATACACACAGGCACATACATCTACATTCAATATGATCTAGACGGTCAGATGTCGAAGCTATTCGTGGCTTAATATGTTATTAAACGAATTTAAACTTGAAAAATTGCTAAACCGGTCAAATATACATAGATAAAATTTAAACAAATAACTATATATAAATATATATATATATATATATATATATATATATATATATATATATATATATATATATATACACATATATACACATATATATATATATATACATTTTTGAAAACATATAGTTTTCGACACATTTACAGACAAAAGTAAATAACCACCTCCACATATAATTGAACACTCGCACATCCGCATATAAATTAATACATGCACCCGCATACACACATATAAGCATAATAGGTACGCATATACAGACCTACGTACATAAACATTCACATAGATAAGCACATATAAATATATTGACCCATACGTCGACGCAGAAAAGTAAATAAGGCAAGTGAAGAAATACATATAAAGATGCAACTATATACAAGCACACACATACATACATACACATCTAGATGTACGTACATAAGCACGCATGCATATATGCATATAAACTAAATATATACATAGACATTTACAAATACAAGTGTATACATGAAAAATTAAACAAACGTAAATTAAAACGACATGAGTATAAAAATGCATATACACATCCGCTAGTACATATATATACACACATACATACGCAACTCCACATAGATATATACACATATATATCTACAGACATACATATACATACATACATACACACATACAAACATACATATTCACAAATATATATACGCATATATACACATACATATACATATATATATATATATATATACACACATATATACATATATACACATATACATACACACACATACACATATACGCACACACACATACATATACAAACACATATATACATAAACATATAGACACATGCATAAAAAAGGAAAAAGAAATAAGCATACATAGACCAACTTATATTCTAATAATATTCCAACAACATTATGATAAAATATATTAAAAGTTAATCATAATTTAAGAAAAGAACAACGGTCTGTAAGCAATTAAAGGTACTTTATCAACAAAAGTAGATTTTAGTTTGTATCTATGATACACTCCAAGACACTAAAGCATACATACAAATACACATACAATGACACACCAACATATATATATAAATATCTAATCATATATAAATACCCATATCGACACATCCAGATAAACAATACACAAACAGTCGAGCGCAATCATATAAAAACCCACACATACATATAAATATACACCCATATACATACACATATACACAAACATATACATATTTAAACATACATATATATACATATATATGCATATATAAACTTATACATACACATAGAAACATATATACTACATATACATACATATATGCACACTCACATATACATATACATACATATGCAATATGCATACACATACCTACACACACACAAGTACACATAAATATCTCTATATACCCATACATATACTCACACATTTAGTGGTAGACACTTACCAGAATTTACACCCTTACTCATACACATAAACAGGTTAACCTATGATAGATGCCAATATACATAACCATATACCTTCATAAAAAAATAAAACATATATATACCCCTATATACACATATACATATTCTACAGTAGAAATAACTCTACATAACATAAAAATATATACATCTAAATACAGACACGTATGATACTTTGTAAGTACCCAGTACACATTCATATCGATAAGGCGACTATCATGCGAAAAAGGTAATAGTCTATTAAGTTTAATTTATCCTTATCATAGAAAGTATATGATTTCTATACTAAGTTAAATTTAAAACGATGCTTACAGTTAACTGTTAATTCATATCTTTGATTTAAAAGATCAGTCTTATTTTTAAATCTAATTATTTCAAGTTTCTCGTTAAGGCATAGGTAACACGGGGCATATAGTGAGTTACATGTCCGGGCCTTTCTAATTAATTTCCATTTAACCTTAGGTGTTTTATTTTTCTCTTTTAGACTCCAAAAGTATTTGGATAATGAAGTCATATATTTATAGTTGCTATTATTAAAAGATTGCAGATGACCCCGCCAGCGTTCCTTGAATGGTCTCATGGTACAACCTATGTAGAATTTCTTTATATTTAGATTTTCTAGTGTTGATATAGTACTGAGATAAACTACAGAGCTAGTTAAACAATTATTATTTAGTGGACAATTATTGGGATTCCTGCAGTTACATGATTTATTATTTGTGTCATTTTGCTTAATGTTGCTTTGTGCAACCTTGTGGGTTGTCAGGCTCTCCGAATTTATATACTTGCTGAATATACTATTGTTATGTTTTTTAATTATTTTTTCTAGGTTATCAGCACAACTATAGCTTAACTTAAGAGTATTAGAGTTAAATATTTTACTGAGTGAGTTGGTTCCAGATTTGGGGAAATGTTTTTTAATGAGGTTTAGAAACAGGTGCCCCAATTTAGTTTCAACCATAATGTTAAAAGGGGGAGTATACCATATGATTTTTCTAGATCTCTTTCTACCATTATTGTTGCTATTTATAGGGCTTTTATATTGAATATTAATATTTTTATATCCACTATTTTTAAGTGCGGAATTGTAAAGGTCTCTATGCTTATTAAAAATATCACTGTTTGAAGAGTTGTTACTGATCCTACATTCAATAGAATAGGGTATGTGTTTGATGATTGCAGGGGGGTGGTTAGAATTTGGATGAACGTATATTTGATTGGAATTAACTTTTACATATGGTTGGTATGTGTTGCTAGTGAGGTCTAGGGTGACGTCTAGGAAGTCTACTTGTTTAACATTAGTGGAAACTATTACTCTGAAACCTAGATCCTTAAATACCTTATGTATCATTTTTCTAATACGATCTTCTTTAATTTTAGTGGAATTCCTAACTACTAATAACCCGTCGTCCCTATATAATCCTACACTATCAGAATCTAGGCAATCAAATGCACTTAAATTATACAAAAGAAATAATCCAACAAGATCAGTAGCTTCAGAAGAATCCAGAGAACCCATCGAAATGTCAAATTTTTCGTTACAGGACTTTTTGGTCCACTGTTCATCTTTGTAGATTAGAACCGAATTTCGGCACTCCATGATGGTATTCACTTCTCTTTCAGAAATGTTGGAGTATTCCCGAGCGAAATCCAGGGCACAAGTGAACAGATTTTTGGATATAGATGGATAATAGTCTGTAATGTCAAACTGTATGAAGGTACATTTATCCTTAAATCCGATGTTGGTAAACCAGTTGATGACATCCGCAGTGTTAATCCATTGTAGTAGTCCGAGGGTTTTCTTTATGGAGTGGTTGGTTCTTTCTAAGATGTTCTTACTAGTCCTGCCGATTTCCGGTCTAGTTGGGTTTATAATCCTAGTTGATGGCTTAGATCTGAAATCGGGTTTGTGATCTTTTAATAAAATATAGGCTTCTTTAGATTGTAATTTACTAACTCGATCACTTATCTTTAGTTTATCAGTAATTGATTTGCTAATAGAGTTAATTTTATCAATTTGGTTAAAATTGTCCGTATCAATTTTTTTGTAACTACTGGTTAGACTATTTGTTACTAATTTGTCATAATTCCTAGGGGATAATTTATAAAAGTTGTCAGTCTTATCAGATTTAACATATAGGTCTTCTGATTTATTGATATCTTTGACAATGCCTACTTTTGTCGTGATTTTATAACATATTTATGTTGTAATATTCAAATAAATAATTATATCTGCTCTACTCTGTATTGAGCACTCTTTAAAGAATATTAATTGTTGGTTATTGGATTTCACTCCGTATATACCAATCCTAAACTTGTATGTATATATATATACAGGGTGTCCATAAATTTCGTGTACACTTTAAAAATTTTATAACTTTATTTGTATTTGCGATAGAAATAATCTGTAAAAAATGTTATAAAGTTTAATGTCCCTAGTTTTAAGTATAGCTAAAATAACTAATGTGATTTCAGGCATTACTGTAAATCAGTTGGCAAATGTTTTCCGTGAACTGCAAAATCGTATTACCCTTTGTATTGCTAATGATGGAGGACATGTGGAAACTTATATAAAATTTCAATAAAACCTTAAAAATTATAGATTTACTTCTTTCTAATCCTTTTTACAAATTATTATTATCCCGTGAGATACAGCACATAGAAGAAGGACGAGCTTGCGTTAATGGTTCGGTAGGACAGATATTAGAAAAGAACAAGAAGAATTAGTAAGAGTTACAAATGGCAGGAAATTGTGGAGAGCCATGATCGCTCACTTCCTGAAGGGAAACAGCAGATAGAAGAAGAGTGAGCCTGTGTTAATGGCTGGGAGAACAGGTATTAGGAGAGATAGCAAAAAATATATTTTTCTACGTGTTACAAAGAAAAGGAGATTGTGGAGAGCCATAATCGCCCACTCCCGAGAGATACAGCACATAGATGAAGGACGAGTTTGTGTTGCATTTGGTAGAACAGAGGATTAGGAAAATTAGCAAAAAGACAAACATTACTGAGAACTGCAAGTGGTCAGGATGTTGTGGAGAGCCATGAACTAACTCTGTGAATGGATACGGCGCATCAATTGAAGCTCGAAATATGTACAGAAGTAATGGAATACGTGTCTATTTAATTCAATTTGTTCAGATGTATCTCGGTCTGTTATTATCTATGAAATAAGAAAAGCTTTATAAATTCGCCTTATCTGAAGATATATTTATCTTCATAGGAAATTAGCGGGAATTGGGGCAACGCGGAGATTTTGTCAGTGTTTTGTATTCTAGGGCGATTGTTTTCATTGGTCAAATAGATGTCATATGTTTTACCTAATTCAATCTGTTCGTATCTACCCATCTCTGTTCGGAATTCAGTCTCAGCCTTTTCTCACCTGTCTATTATGCCTGTTTTAATTATTAATTTAATCAATGAAATATTCCAATTTAGTTTTGCACTTGATTAAATATATAATTCGTTTTTGATTTACAGGTGAACATCAACGTGTATATCGAGCTGCCTCAGGTGTGTAAAATCTTTCTAATAGGAGTATTTGGAAAAAGAGAATATAATATAGGGGTACTTGAATAAAAGATAAAAATATCAAGTTCCTCATTGTAGGCTTATAGGTATTAGTATACTAAGAGCTTTATAAAAAAAAGAAGGAAGTACGAGGATAGCTGAATGAAAATAAAGACAAATAAGCATTATTCTTAAAGAGATTTTATAAACTACTGTGTCATATAATATATATATATATATATATATATATATATATATATATATATATATATATATATATATATATATATATATATATATATATATATATATATATATGTGTGTATATATATATATATATATATTTGCAACAGTGCAGAAGCGTATCAAGGCATAAAAAACAAATTTTTTATTAAAGGCCATGATAGATTTAAAATAAAACACCAGTTAACCGGTTTCGTTCCCTCTCATCAGCACTGTTAATGGGGGAATAGAAATTATTAAGAAAATATCTGTTATGGATTACATGAATGAATGGGCAGGGAAGAAAGAGATAAATAAAAATAAAAAAAAGGAAAAAATGTATATAATCAAAGTAATACCACAAAAGATGCTAGAGACCCAGTACAGCAAGCCCAAGCAAACAGTCCCTTTGTTTGCAATGAGACGGTCGCCTGGACCTGATGCACAAAGTCTCCAACACCCTGAGATGGAATACTGAGTGTGCCCTGGCCAAAACAGAAAACCAGGTCACACTGAAATCCAACGCACAAGTAGGATTATTTATAAGATGATCCGCAATCGACGACCCATACGTATTCCGAATGGAATCGCCCAACAAAAGTTTTTCAGTGTATATATATATATATATATACACACAAACGCACACAGAGACACACACATATACATATATATATATATATATATATATATATATATATATATTATAGATACAGATGGTCAGAACAAAACATACATATGATGTACTAAAGGTAGTTTAACAGGAAGATATATATATAGAAGATACACACACACACACACACATAAATATATATTATACACACACACATATATATATATATATATATATATATATATATATATATATATTATAGATACAGATGGTCAGAACAAAACATCCATAGGATGTACTGAAGGTAGTTTAACAGGAAGTTATATATATATATATATATATAAGATACACACACACACACATACATACATATATATATATATATATATATATATTCATATTCATTCGTTTTTGCTTTACAGGTGAACATCAACGTATGAATCGACGTGCCTCAGGTGTGTAAATTCTATCTAATGGGAGTATTTGGAAAAAAGAGAATATGATAGGGGTGCTTGAATAAAAGATCAAATATCCAGTTCCTCATTAAAGGCATTCGTATATCACAGATATACTAAGACCTTAATAAAAAAAAAGAAGGACGACCTGGATGTCTGAAAGAAAAGAATAAGAAATATGGATTATTCTCAAAGATATTTTTATAACCTGTTGTGCCATCTGCCAGTATTTGTCGTACACAGAGAATCTTATAATACACATGAATACAAGCAACAGTGCAAACGGTATTAACAGGAGGATTTTGTAATATTTCCTAAAGGGAAGTGGGTGATGTTTCTCGTGTTCCTTGTTGAGCGGGGAGCTTGTGGGTTCGTATGTCTTATAACCGTCTTCATTTATGTTTTCCTCGGTATCAGTTACCTCAGCAACTGTGGTTCGTCACCCGTCAAGCTAACGCCATTTCCTTTTACCAAAGAGCGGATAATTGTCCGCCACGTTCATAGACGTGTGTGTGTGTGTGTTTCTTTTCCCTAAATTCTGAAATTTTATATAACTGTTTATACATGAATGATATTCTTTTCCCAACTGA
This sequence comes from Acanthosepion esculentum, assembly GCA_964036315.1. NCBI lineage: Eukaryota > Metazoa > Mollusca > Cephalopoda > Sepiida > Sepiidae > Acanthosepion > Acanthosepion esculentum. The sequence goes on along the minus strand of OZ038513.1, from coordinate 52,693,983 downwards.
TATATTTATGTTACATTTGAACAATCTTTCAGTTACTGGTAATGTAATATATCGAAATACATTTTTTTATCGTTTTTAGCCAGTTTCATAGACGTGTGTGTGTGTGTGTTTCTTTTCCCTAAATTCTGAAATTTTATATAACTGTTTATACATGAATGATATTCTTTTCCCAACTGATATATTTATGTTACATTTGAAGTATCTTTCAGTTACTGGTAATGTAATATATCGAAATACATTTTTTTATCGTTTTTAGCCAGTTTCATAGACGTGTGTGTGTGTGTGTTTCTTTTCCCTAAATTCTGAAATTTTATATAACTGTTTATACATGAATGATATTCTTTTCCCAACTGATATATTTATGTTACATTTGAACAATCTTTCAGTTACTGGTAATGTAATATATCGAAATACATTTTTTTATCGTTTTTAGCCAGTTTCATAGACGTGTGTGTGTGTGTGTTTCTTTTCCCTAAATTCTGAAATTTTATATAACTGTTTATACATGAATGATATTCTTTTCCCAACTGATATATTTATGTTACATTTGAAGTATCTTTCAGTTACTGGTAATGTAATATATCGAAATACATTTTTTTATCGTTTTTAGCCAGTTTCATAGACGTGTGTGTGTGTGTGTTTCTTTTCCCTAAATTCTGAAATTTTATATAACTGTTTATACATGAATGATATTCTTTTCCCAACTGATATATTTATGTTACATTTGAACAATCTTTCAGTTACTGGTAATGTAATATATCGAAATACATTTTTTTATCGTTTTTAGCCAGTTTCATAGACGTGTGTGTGTGTGTTTCTTTTCCCTAAATTCTGAAATTTTATATAACTGTTTATACATGAATGATATTCTTTTCCCAACTGATATATTTATGTTACATTTGAACAATCTTTCAGTTACTGGTAATGTAATATATCGAAATACATTTTTTTATCGTTTTTAGCCAGTTTCATAGACGTGTGTGTGTGTGTGTTTCTTTTCCCTAAATTCTGAAATTTTATATAACTGTTTATACATGAATGATATTCTTTTCCCAACTGATATATTTATGTTACATTTGAAGTATCTTTCAGTTACTGGTAATGTAATATATCGAAATACATTTTTTTATCGTTTTTAGCCAGTTTCATAGACGTGTGTGTGTGTGTGTTTCTTTTCCCTAAATTCTGAAATTTTATATAACTGTTTATACATGAATGATATTCTTTTCCCAACTGATATATTTATGTTACATTTGAACAATCTTTCAGTTACTGGTAATGTAATATATCGAAATACATTTTTTTATCGTTTTTAGCCAGTTTCATAGACGTGTGTGTGTGTGTGTTTCTTTTCCCTAAATTCTGAAATTTTATATAACTGTTTATACATGAATGATATTCTTTTCCCAACTGATATATTTATGTTACATTTGAAGTATCTTTCAGTTACTGGTAATGTAATATATCGAAATACATTTTTTTATCGTTTTTAGCCAGTTTCATAGACGTGTGTGTGTGTGTGTTTCTTTTCCCTAAATTCTGAAATTTTATATAACTGTTTATACATGAATGATATTCTTTTCCCAACTGATATATTTATGTTACATTTGAAGTATCTTTCAGTTACTGGTAATGTAATATATCGAAATACATTTTTTTATCGTTTTTAGCCTGTTTCATAGACGTGTGTGTGCGTGTTTCTTTTCCCTAAATTCTGAAATTTTATATAACTGTTTATACATGAATGATATTCTTTTCCCAACTGATATATTTATGTTACATTTGAAGTATCTTTCAGTTACTGGTAATGTAATATATCGAAATACATTTTTTTATCGTTTTTAGCCAGTTTCATAGACGTGTGTGTGTGTGTGTTTCTTTTCCCTAAATTCTGAAATTTTATATAACTGTTTATACATGAATGATATTCTTTTCCCAACTGATATATTTATGTTACATTTGAACAATCTTTCAGTTACTGGTAATGTAATATATCGAAATACATTTTTTTATCGTTTTTAGCCTGTTTCATAGACGTGTGTGTGTGTGTGTTTCTTTTCCCTAAATTCTGAAATTTTATATAACTGTTTATACATGAATGATATTCTTTTCCCAACTGATATATTTATGTTACATTTGAACAATCTTTCAGTTACTGGTAATGTAATATATCGAAATACATTTTTTTATCGTTTTTAGCCAGTTTCATAGACGTGTGTGTGTGTGTGTTTCTTTTCCCTAAATTCTGAAATTTTATATAACTGTTTATACATGAATGATATTCTTTTCCCAACTGATATATTTATGTTACATTTGAAGTATCTTTCAGTTACTGGTAATGTAATATATCGAAATACATTTTTTTATCGTTTTTAGCCAGTTTCATAGACGTGTGTGTGTGTGTGTGTTTCTTTTCCCTAAATTCTGAAATTTTATATAACTGTTTATACATGAATGATATTCTTTTCCCAACTGATATATTTATGTTACATTTGAACAATCTTTCAGTTACTGGTAATGTAATATATCGAAATACATTTTTTTATCGTTTTTAGCCTGTTTCATAGACGTGTGTGTGTGTGTGTTTCTTTTCCCTAAATTCTGAAATTTTATATAACTGTTTATACATGAATGATATTCTTTTCCCAACTGATATATTTATGTTACATTTGAAGTATCTTTCAGTTACTGGTAATGTAATATATCGAAATACATTTTTTTATCGTTTTTAGCCAGTTTCATAGACGTGTGTGTGTGTGTGTTTCTTTTCCCTAAATTCTGAAATTTTATATAACTGTTTATACATGAATGATATTCTTTTCCCAACTGATATATTTATGTTACATTTGAACAATCTTTCAGTTACTGGTAATGTAATATATCGAAATACATTTTTTTATCGTTTTTAGCCAGTTTCATAGACGTGTGTGTGTGTGTGTTTCTTTTCCCTAAATTCTGAAATTTTATATAACTGTTTATACATGAATGATATTCTTTTCCCAACTGATATATTTATGTTACATTTGAAGTATCTTTCAGTTACTGGTAATGTAATATATCGAAATACATTTTTTTATCGTTTTTAGCCAGTTTCATAGACGTGTGTGTGTGTGTGTTTCTTTTCCCTAAATTCTGAAATTTTATATAACTGTTTATACATGAATGATATTCTTTTCCCAACTGATATATTTATGTTACATTTGAAGTATCTTTCAGTTACTGGTAATGTAATATATCGAAATACATTTTTTTATCGTTTTTAGCCTGTTTCATAGACGTGTGTGTGTGTGTTTCTTTTCCCTAAATTCTGAAATTTTATATAACTGTTTATACATGAATGATATTCTTTTTCCAACTGATATATTTATGTTACATTTGAACAATCTTTCAGTTACTGGTAATGTAATATATCGAAATACATTTTTTTATCGTTTTTAGCCAGTTTCATAGACGTGTGTGTGTGTGTGTTTCTTTTCCCTAAATTCTGAAATTTTATATAACTGTTTATACATGAATGATATTCTTTTCCCAACTGATATATTTATGTTACATTTGAAGTATCTTTCAGTTACTGGTAATGTAATATATCGAAATACATTTTTTTATCGTTTTTAGCCTGTTTCATAGACGTGTGTGTGCGTGTTTCTTTTCCCTAAATTCTGAAATTTTATATAACTGTTTATACATGAATGATATTCTTTTCCCAACTGATATATTTATGTTACATTTGAAGTATCTTTCAGTTACTGGTAATGTAATATATCGAAATACATTTTTTTATCGTTTTTAGCCAGTTTCATAGACGTGTGTGTGTGTGTGTTTCTTTTCCCTAAATTCTGAAATTTTATATAACTGTTTATACATGAATGATATTCTTTTCCCAACTGATATATTTATGTTACATTTGAAGTATCTTTCAGTTACTGGTAATGTAATATATCGAAATACATTTTTTTATCGTTTTTAGCCTGTTTCATAGACGTGTGTGTGTGTGTGTTTCTTTTCCCTAAATTCTGAAATTTTATATAACTGTTTATACATGAATGATATTCTTTTCCCAACTGATATATTTATGTTACATTTGAAGTATCTTTCAGTTACTGGTAATGTAATATATCGAAATACATTTTTTTATCGTTTTTAGCCTGTTTCATAGACGTGTGTGTGTGTGTGTTTCTTTTCCCTAAATTCTGAAATTTTATATAACTGTTTATACATGAATGATATTCTTTTCCCAACTGATATATTTATGTTACATTTGAAGTATCTTTCAGTTACTGGTAATGTAATATATCGAAATACATTTTTTTATCGTTTTTAGCCTGTTTCATAGACGTGTGTGTGTGTGTTTCTTTTCCCTAAATTCTGAAATTTTATATAACTGTTTATACATGAATGATATTCTTTTTCCAACTGATATATTTATGTTACATTTGAACAATCTTTCAGTTACTGGTAATGTAATATATCGAAATACATTTTTTTATCGTTTTTAGCCAGTTTCATAGACGTGTGTGTGTGTGTGTTTCTTTTCCCTAAATTCTGAAATTTTATATAACTGTTTATACATGAATGATATTCTTTTCCCAACTGATATATTTATGTTACATTTGAAGTATCTTTCAGTTACTGGTAATGTAATATATCGAAATACATTTTTTTATCGTTTTTAGCCTGTTTCATAGACGTGTGTGTGCGTGTTTCTTTTCCCTAAATTCTGAAATTTTATATAACTGTTTATACATGAATGATATTCTTTTCCCAACTGATATATTTATGTTACATTTGAAGTATCTTTCAGTTACTGGTAATGTAATATATCGAAATACATTTTTTTATCGTTTTTAGCCAGTTTCATAGACGTGTGTGTGTGTGTGTTTCTTTTCCCTAAATTCTGAAATTTTATATAACTGTTTATACATGAATGATATTCTTTTCCCAACTGATATATTTATGTTACATTTGAAGTATCTTTCAGTTACTGGTAATGTAATATATCGAAATACATTTTTTTATCGTTTTTAGCCTGTTTCATAGAGGTGTGTGTGTGTGTGTTTCTTTTCCCTAAATTCTGAAATTTTATATAACTGTTTATACATGAATGATATTCTTTTCCCAACTGATATATTTATGTTACATTTGAAGTATCTTTCAGTTACTGGTAATGTAATATATCGAAATACATTTTTTTATCGTTTTTAGCCTGTTTCATAGACGTGTGTGTGTGTGTGTTTCTTTTCCCTAAATTCTGAAATTTTATATAACTGTTTATACATGAATGATATTCTTTTCCCAACTGATATATTTATGTTACATTTGAAGTATCTTTCAGTTACTGGTAATGTAATATATCGAAATACATTTTTTTATCGTTTTTAGCCAGTTTCATAGACGTGTGTGTGTGTGTGTTTCTTTTCCCTAAATTCTGAAATTTTATATAACTGTTTATACATGAATGATATTCTTTTCCCAACTGATATATTTATGTTACATTTGAAGTATCTTTCAGTTACTGGTAATGTAATATATCGAAATACATTTTTTTATCGTTTTTAGCCAGTTTCATAGACGTGTGTGTGTGTGTGTTTCTTTTCCCTAAATTCTGAAATTTTATATAACTGTTTATACATGAATGATATTCTTTTCCCAACTGATATATTTATGTTACATTTGAAGTATCTTTCAGTTACTGGTAATGTAATATATCGAAATACATTTTTTTATCGTTTTTAGCCAGTTTCATAGACGTGTGTGTGTGTGTGTTTCTTTTCCCTAAATTCTGAAATTTTATATAACTGTTTATACATGAATGATATTCTTTTCCCAACTGATATATTTATGTTACATTTGAAGTATCTTTCAGTTACTGGTAATGTAATATATCGAAATACATTTTTTTATCGTTTTTAGCCAGTTTCATAGACGTGTGTGTGTGTGTGTTTCTTTTCCCTAAATTCTGAAATTTTATATAACTGTTTATACATGAATGATATTCTTTTCCCAACTGATATATTTATGTTACATTTGAAGTATCTTTCAGTTACTGGTAATGTAATATATCGAAATACATTTTTTTATCGTTTTTAGCCAGTTTCATAGACGTGTGTGTGTGTGTGTTTCTTTTCCCTAAATTCTGAAATTTTATATAACTGTTTATACATGAATGATATTCTTTTCCCAACTGATATATTTATGTTACATTTGAAGTATCTTTCAGTTACTGGTAATGTAATATATCGAAATACATTTTTTTATCGTTTTTAGCCTGTTTCATAGACGTGTGTGTGTGTGTGTTTCTTTTCCCTAAATTCTGAAATTTTATATAACTGTTTATACATGAATGATATTCTTTTCCCAACTGATATATTTATGTTACATTTGAAGTATCTTTCAGTTACTGGTAATGTAATATATCGAAATACATTTTTTTATCGTTTTTAGCCAGTTTCATAGACGTGTGTGTGTGTGTGTTTCTTTTCCCTAAATTCTGAAATTTTATATAACTGTTTATACATGAATGATATTCTTTTCCCAACTGATATATTTATGTTACATTTGAAGTATCTTTCAGTTACTGGTAATGTAATATATCGAAATACATTTTTTTATCGTTTTTAGCCAGTTTCATAGACGTGTGTGTGTGTGTGTTTCTTTTCCCTAAATTCTGAAATTTTATATAACTGTTTATACATGAATGATATTCTTTTCCCAACTGATATATTTATGTTACATTTGAAGTATCTTTCAGTTACTGGTAATGTAATATATCGAAATACATTTTTTTATCGTTTTTAGCCAGTTTCATAGACGTGTGTGTGTGTGTGTTTCTTTTCCCTAAATTCTGAAATTTTATATAACTGTTTATACATGAATGATATTCTTTTCCCAACTGATATATTTATGTTACATTTGAAGTATCTTTCAGTTACTGGTAATGTAATATATCGAAATACATTTTTTTATCGTTTTTAGCCAGTTTCATAGACGTGTGTGTGTGTGTGTTTCTTTTCCCTAAATTCTGAAATTTTATATAACTGTTTATACATGAATGATATTCTTTTCCCAACTGATATATTTATGTTACATTTGAACAATCTTTCAGTTACTGGTAATGTAATATATCGAAATACATTTTTTTATCGTTTTTAGCCTGTTTCATAGACGTGTGTGTGTGTGTTTCTTTTCCCTAAATTCTGAAATTTTATATAACTGTTTCCGGAAATAATATTTTACCAACTTTTTTTTTTTTTTTTTAATCATATCGCCCCAAGCAAGGCCAGAGGCCACTATCGCGCAAGGGGTTAAAGAAGGGTTGGAGGAAGAGCAGATAAGAGTGGCAATGGAGGGGATGAGGAAGAAGAGAAAGACAGTGGGTCGATCAAGGCAATCGGGCCACAAAAGATTCGGAGCGAGAGCAGATAGGAATGAGAAAAGAAAGGATGTGGAGAAGGGAAGCGGATAGATCAAGGCAATTGGAAATGTCGATTGACGCTACACTTAAACCTTTGGAGATTGTATTTGTCAGGGAAACAGTAGTAGGGAAGGGAGTTCCATAGGCGGGATGTGCGAGACATGAAGCTATTGGAGTAGAAGAGACGTCTACATCTGACAGTTTTCACGGTGTAGGGGTGGGAGCGGGATTCCAGCCTGGTGGGGGCGTTTAAATTCACGAGGCCTGGGGACAAGCGAACGCAACTCCTCAGAGCAATTACCGTGGAAGTATTTGTAAAAAAGGCAGAGCGAGGCAACATCGCGTCTGTGAGAGAGCGACTGCAGACGAGATGACAGATCAGGGCCAATCACATTGCCTATCCGTCTCTGGATCTTATCAAGAACCCCGAGGCAAACAGCAGGGGCTCCAGACCATATATGGCAGCAATACTCCATGCATGGGCGAATGGTGATATATTTATGTTACATTTGAACAATCTTTCAGTTACTGGTAATGTAATATATCGAAATACATTTTTTTATCGTTTTTAGCCTGTTTCAAGGTATTAAAGCCACTAAGACACGAGCGGTGACTGGACGTGGAAGAATTAGGAATAGAGACTATAATAATGAGCGGGAAGAGAAAATAGTAATCAGGAGGCTAGCAGATAACGATTAACATTGAATTTATATTTTTACACATTAAACTTGACTGGAAAGAATGGAGCCGGAAGGCAGTTCCACAAGCGAGAGGTGCAAGAAAATAAGTTGTTACAATAGAATTTACGGGTACATCTAACCAACTCAACTGTAAATTGATGAGATCTTGACTTTACTCTCGTATTTTGCTTAGATTCAAAAAGTCTAGGTACCATAGTGAAGAGCTAAAAATTGCCATGAAAGTATTTTTTAGAAAAGACTCAGGGAGGCAACTTCACGGCGGTGAAAAATTGACTGAAGCCGAGCTGCCATATCAGCGCCAATAATATTGCTGATACTTCTTTGGATTTATCAAGGAGCTCAAGTTGAATATCAGGAGCACCAAACCATATGCGGCAACAATATTCTAAACATGGACGAATGGTAAACTTATAAATATGTATGATAGATTCTGGAGTCAAAAATTGTCTCGCACGACACAATGAACCAACTTTCTTAGCAGCTGACCTAGCAATGGATTCAATATAGTCTTTACATTTCATATCAGCCGAGAACGTTAGCCCGACAAGGCGCAACTTGTCACGTTACTGGAGGTTAGCATCGGCCATGCTGATTGAAGTCAGAGAGCGGTCTCTCGGATGATTAATGGAGAGACGTTTAGTTCTTTTTTGGCAGGGTGTGGGTGGGTGTTAAAATTAACAAGCCATTTTTGCCTCAGTTAATATCGGGCTTGAGGTCGTTTTGAAATCGGCTGCCAGTTTTTTTTTTGGCGGGGTGTGGGTGGGTGTTAAAATTAACAAGCCATTTTTTGCATCAGTTAATATCGGGCTTGAGGTCGTTTTGAAATCGGCTGCCAGTTTTTTTTTTTGGCGGGGTGTGGGTGGGTGTTAAAATTAGCAAGCCATTTTTGCCTCAATTAATATCGGGCTTGAGGTCGTTTTGAAATCGGCTGCCAGTTTTTTTTTGGCGGGGTGTGGGTGGGTGTTAAAATTAACAAGCCATTTTTGCCTCAGTTAATATCGGGCTTGAGGTCGTTTTGAAATCGGCTGCCATTTTGACCGTGTCCTACCGATTAGCCTTACTATTGAGACAGCAGTAAATGGTTGTGTCATTAGCGTAGATAATTTGAGAGTTGATGTCATCGGGAATTTCATTAATGAAAGTGAAAAACAAAGTAGGACGCAGGATATATCTTTTACTCAACGTAGAGAACTAAGTGTGTTTTTGTATGGCTGATGCTAACCTCCAGGGCAGTGACTCATTGCGCCATTTCTGGCTGATGTTTACTACTGACATCAGCTGGAATTGAATCAATTGTTAGGTCTGCTGTTAGGAAAGATGGTACACAGTGTCGTGCTAGATATTTTACTCATCAGAATTTATCCTAAATGTTTATAAGCCTACCATTCGTCGGCATTATAAAACGAACCAGAGATTATATAACACATATGAATTTAACAAATTGCGTGAACGGGTTTAATCGAGAGAATCTTGTAATATTTACAGAAGAGAAAATGGCCAGTCGGTGGTGGCTTCTTGTTGTTTTCATGTGGTTTCTTATGTCCTATAAGCGTTGCTTGTATTCTAGACAATTTAAAGCTTTTTGTCTAAATTCTGAAATTTTATATAACTGTTTCCTGAGATTTTCTTTTACAAACTGACTTACTGGAGTTTAGCATCAGCCATGCTGACTGAAGGTAGAGAGTTGTCTCTTGGATGATTATGGGTGAGAAAATTATTTTTTGGCGGTTGTGGGTGGGTGTTAAAATTAACAAGGCATCTTTGCTTCCGTTAACATTGGACTTATGGTCGTTTTGGACATCGGCTGCCATTTTGACCGTGTCGGATTGATCAGCCTTAATATCGAGACAGGAGTAAATGATTGTGTCATCAGCGCAGATAACAATTTGAGAGATGATGTCATCGGGAATTTCATTAATGAAAATGAAAAACAAAGTAGGACCAAGGATATATGTTTTACTCATCTTAGATCACTGGTTTTTGTATGGCTGATGCTAACCTCCAGGGCAGTGACTAATTGCGCCATTTCTGGCTGTTGTTTACGGCTGACGTGAGCCGGAATGATTATATCGAATCAATTGTTACGTCTGCTGTTAGGAAAGATGGTACACTGTGTCGTGCTAGAAACCTTTCTAGCCAGAATCTATCCTATATGTTTATAATTCTAACATTCGTTCATGTATTGAATATTGCTCTTATATCTGGCCTGCTGCTTCTACTCCGTATATAGAGATTCTTGAAAAAATCCAAGTAAGAATATGCAATGTTATTGATTCTAACCAGGCATCTCAGTTACTTTCCTACAGCCTTAACTTAACTTGCTTGTGCCTTTTCTATAAATATTTTCATTGTAATTGTTCTGTTATGCATTACTCTTCGACACCCCGACTTTATGAAGATAAGCGCAGTACTAGATTGGCAGTTTGGTCTCACATCTTTAAGTATATCATTTGTCCATACATTGAATATTGCTGTTGCGTATGGTCTGGTGCTTCTGCTATGGATTTAGACAATCTTCATAAAAATCAAAGAAGCAACTGTTGTCATCCTGTCCTGTCATGTCAGCTTCAATTACTTTCCCATCGCATAATGTAGCTTCCCTGTGCCTTTTCTATCAATATTTTCATGGTAATTGTTCTGATGAGCTTTCCCATTTCGTACCTCAACTTTAGGAAATTATGCACAGTGCTACATTGACAGTTAGGTCTCATCATTTTAGAATGGAAATTGCTAGATTTATTGTAAATTGTAGCTGTATGCTCTATGCTAACTGTTTCTTCTATCGCACTTCTTACTTGTGGAACTCTCATTTGCTTTCTTGCTTTCCCTATAATTTCGATGTAAAAAAAACATACATATCTTACATAATAGATATATATTAAATAAATTATAATATTTATATATATGTCACAATATATATAAAAGATATACCTATATATAAAGATATATATATATATTTATCTTCATTAAAATATAATATATATATAATTCATGTAATATATTTATATTATATAAGGATTTTATTTTGCAACATATATATATATATATAGTCAAACCTAATGAGCCAGACAAACCTACCAAGGTTTCACTTAGGTAGGGTCAGCTGACCCTATCGATCTGCCTAAGTGAAACCCTGGTAGGTTTGTCTGGCTCATTAGGTTCGACTAGGTTTGCTCTACGTTTGTATCGAGCTCTTTAGTTAGTTGTTTACTAGTATAGGGTTTTTTTCTTTGGGCCTTGAACCTGTATCTGTGCGATTATTTTCGACAGACTTTCATGTTCCTGGCTCTTTCTTTTTTAAAAACCTTTTTTTCCTTTCGAGATTGATTTGGCTATTGTTAAATCAAGAATTCGAAGGTTTTTCGACACGAGTATAGTTACCTATATATATATATATATATATATATATATATATATATATATATATATAGGTAACTGGTTAAAACATTTCATTGTTCACGCTTCTTCAAGTAGGAAAATAAACGTAACAAAATATGTACATTTGTTTATAGACACACATGTCATTCTTTATCTCTGTCTGTCTGTCTGTCTGTCTCGCTCTCTCTCTCTCTCTCTATATATATATATATATAGTATATTTTCACCTACGGGTATGAATTTATTTTTTTTTAAAGCATTCAACCCCAAGCAAGTCAGGAAGCCACTAGGACGCAAGGGCTTACAGAGTTGGAGCGAGAACAAAGAGGAGTGATAGAGGAAAGGATGAAGAGACGGTTAGGGGATAGATCAGGGCATCTGGAGACGTCGATTGACGT
>OZ038513.1:52627095-52674595 GCA_964036315.1 Acanthosepion esculentum | reverse complement strand
CTACCAGTGGCCCTAAACATACCAGTAAATGAAGTTAGGCTATAGTATACGATAACGTGTGCCCAAACTACATAAGACCACACCACTGACTTAAATATTAAGACACTAGCCATAATGGAAATAACCACTACATATTTATTGCAGACTATGTGCGTATACCAAAGTAGCTTAGGAGAAAGGCGTCCGGTTATCATGTTAACAGCTATTGTTGAAGTAGAAGTTCGTTTCAGTCATCGGAGAACTTCTTTAAATAGCTGTAATTTTCTTGCTGGCATTATTCCGCCCAAACCTGATGCCACTGTACATGTTTGCGATATCGGAGCAGTGGTACATGCTGCCACTTGAGCAACATGGCAGACGAAAATGTTTATAGGTTTTGAATTTGACATTTATATAGTCAAAGTCACGTGATCCTTACAGTGGCACTGATTGGTCTTTAATTTAGCCATTCAGTATGTTCGTCTTATTCACTTCTTGTCTTATTTTCCAATTGATTATTCGAAATTTCAATAATATACTCAACATAGTAGTCATGGGAAATTGTAGCTAACCTCTTTATTTTGATAGCATTAATTGGTAAGAATAATGGGAATATTAAAGGTTTCCCTATAAGGAAACATTTGGCATACGTTGAATGGGCAGTCAGTACTGTTTTCTGTTGAAAAATTTTAAAAACTTTCTCATAAAACACATTTTCAGAAAAATAGGTTTCTCAAGTCCAGTAGCTGTTATCGCTCTTTCCACGACTGATGGGCGTTTCCTTCATAACCTTATATTAGAAGTGTTATGGAATGTCAACATATTGATTATGTCATTACGTTCTCTTCGATTTACACGTGATTTACATTTTAACTGTTGCTGCTGTTAAAAGACCACAGGTGATATGTTACACACACACACACACACACACACACACACACACACACACATATATATATATAAATATATATATATATATGAACAGAATGAGATAGATTGAAAGATACATAAATATGAACAGAATGAGATAGACAGTTATGAACAGCATAAGGTTGATAGATAGCTAGATAGGTAGATAGATATGAACAGACTGAGATAGATAGATAGAGAGATAGATAGATATGAACAGACTGTGATATATATATATATATATATATATATATATATATATATATATATATATATATATATATAAACATGGAAAGGGATGGTAACAGTAATGGTGATAATAGCCGTTTCCTTATAAGGAAACATTTAGCATTCGCTAACCGAACAGCCAGTACTGCTTCCGGATGAAATTTATAAAATTTTTCTCATGAAACACATTTTTAGGAAAATAAGTTTTACATGTTCATTAGCTGTTATCGCTCTTACCACTACTGATGGGCGTTTCCTTATTCACCTTATGTTAGAAGTGGTATGGAATGTCAACATATTGATTATGTCATTACATTCTCTTCGATTTACACGTGATTTACATTTTAACTGTTGCTGCTGTTGAAAGACCACAGGTGATATGTACACACACACACACACACACACACACACACACACACAGATATATATATATATATATATATATATATATATATATATATATATATATATATTAATACCAACAGAATGAGATAGATTGATTGATAAATAAATATGAACATAATGAGATAGATAGTTATGAACAGTATAAGGTTGACAGATAGCTAGTTAGGTAGATAGATATGAACTGACTGAGATAGATAGATAGATATAAACATAGAAATGTATAGTAACGGTAATGGTGATAATAGCCGTTTCCCTATAAGGAAATATTTGACATACGTTGACCGAGAAGCCAGTACTGTTTTCGGTTGAAATTTATAAAACCTTTCTCTTGAAACACATTTTCAGGAAAATAAGTTTTACATGTTCATTAGCTGTTATCGCTCTTTCCACTACTGATGGGCGTTTCCTTCCTCACCTTTTATTTGTAGTAGTGTGGAAGATTAACACCTTCATCTTTTGTCATTTTCTCTTCGAGTTACATGTGATATGAATTTCAGTTTTTTTCCGTTGTTGGTACACCTCAAGAGGTGAGGTTTCTGTTATTTGCTAGAGTTCTTTGAGATTGTGTAGCGCCAGTCTACAAGTTTCGAAAATGAATGGTCTCTAGAATTTGTTGTAGTTCCAGTTTGCGTGGAGAAGATAAAATATTTTCTTTTCTTGTATCTGAAACCATACATCTCTCTTTATTTTGCAATCACTGAGAATAAAAATTGTCTCTATCACATTTATCGAACAATTTTAATGTTTTCTTCCTTTTTCATTATAGAAACTTTTTAAAATGTTTGGCATGAAACGGTCGAGCGCTGATAAATCAAAAAACAGTGAAAATAGAGGAAAAAGCGTAAGTATACAGTTTTTGGTTTCACCTTCATTATCTATAAGTATCCACCTTTGGTTTCACCATCATTATCTATAAGTATCTACCATTGGTTTCACCATCATTATCTATAAGTATCTACCTTTGTTTCACCATCATTATCTATAAGTATCTACCTTTGTTTCACCATCATTATCTATAGGTATTCACCTTTGGTTTCACCATCATTATCTATAAGTATCCACCTTTGGTTTCACCATCATTATCTATAAGTATCCACCTTTGGTTTCACCATCATTATCTATAGGTATTCACCTTTGGTTTCACCATCATTATCTATAGGTATTCACCTTTGGTTTCACCATCATTATCTATAGGTATTCACCTTTGGTTTCACCATCATTATCTATAAGTATTCACCTTTGGTTTCACCATCATTATCTATAAGTATTCACCTTTGTTTTCACCATCATTATCTATCAGTATCCACATTTGGTTTCACCATCATTATCTATAAGTATCCACCTTTGGTTTCACCATCATCATGTATAAGTATCCACCTTGGGTTTCACCATCATTATCTATAAGTATCCACCTTTGGTTTCACCATCATTATCTATAAGTATCCACCTTTGGTTTCACCATCATTATCTATAAGTATTCACCTTTGGTTTCACCTTCATTATCTATAAGTATCCACCTTTGGTTTTACCAACATTATCTATATGTATCCACCTTTGTTTTCCCCATCATTATCTATAAGTATTCACCTTTGGTTTCACCTTCATTATCTATAAGTATCCATCTTTGGTTTCACCATCATTATCTATAAGTATCCACCTTTGGTTTCACCTTCATTATCTATAAGTATCCACCTTTGGTTTCACCATCATTATCTATAAGTATTCACCTTTGGTTTCACCATCATTATCTATAAGTATCCACCTTTGGTTTCACCATCATCATGTATAAGTATCCACCTTGGGTTTCACCATCATTATCTATAAGTATCCACCTTTGGTTTCACCTTCATTATCTATAAGTGTCCACCTTTGGTTTCACCATCATTATCTATAAGTATTCACCTTTGGTTTCACCTTCATTATCTATAAGTATCCGTCTTTGCTTTCACCATCATTATCTATAAGTATCCACCTTTGGTTTTACCTTTATTATCTATAAGTATTCACCTTTGGTTTCACCTTCATTATCTATAAGTATCCACCTTTGGTTTCACCTTCATTATCTATAAGTATCCACCTTTGGTTTCACCATCATTATCTATAAGTATCCACCTTTGGTTTCACCATCATTATCTATAGGTATTCACCTTTGGTTTCACCATCATTATCTATAGGTATTCACCTTTGGTTTCCCTATCATTATTTATAGGTATTCACCTTTGGTTTCACCATCATTATCTATAGGTATTCACCTTTGGTTTCACCATCATTATCTATAGGTATTCACCTTTGTTTTCACCATCATTATCTATAAGTATCCACATTTGGTTTCACCATCATCATGTATAAGTATCCACCTTGGGTTTCACCATCATTATCTATAAGTATCCACCTTTGGTTTCACCATCATTATCTATAAGTATCCACCTTTGGTTTCACCATCATTATCTATAAGTATTCACCTTGGGTTTCACCATCATTATCTATAAGTATTCACCTTGGGTTTCACCATCATTATCTATAAGTATCCACCTTTGGTTTCACCATCATTATCTATAAGTATTCACCTTGGGTTTCACCATCATTATCTATAAGTATCCACCTTTGGTTTCACCATCATTATCTATAAGTATCCACCTTTGGTTTCACCATCATTATCTATAAGTATTCACCTTTGGTTTTACCTTCATTATCTATAAGTATCCACCTTTGGTTTCACCATCATTATCTATAAGTATCCACCTTTGTTTTCCCCATCATTATCTATAAGTATCCATCTTTGGTTTCACCATCATTATCTATAAGTATCCACCTTTGGTTTTACCTTTATCATCTATAAGTATCCACCTTTGGTTTCACCTTCATTATCTATAAGTATCCACCTTTGGTTTCACCTTCATTATCTATAAGTATCCACCTTTGGTTTCACCATCATTATCTATAAGTATCCACCTTTGGTTTCACCATCATTATCTATAAGTATCCACCTTTGGTTTCACCTTCATTATCTATAAGTATCCACCTTTGTTTTCACCTTCATTATCTATAAGTATCCACCTTTGGTTTCACCTTCATTATCTATAAGTATCCACCTTTGGTTTCACCATCATTATCTATAAGTATCCACCTTTGGTTTCACCTTCATTATCTATAAGTATCCACCTTTGGTTTCACCATCATTATCTATAAGTATCCACCTTTGGTTTCACCATCATTATCTATAAATATTCACCTTTGGTTTCACCTTGATTATCTATAAGTATCCACCTTTGGTTTCACCTTCATTATCTATAAGTATCCACCTTTGGTTTCACCATCATTATCTATAAGTATCCACCTTTGGTTTCACCTTCATTATCTATAAGTATCCACCTTTGGTTTCACCTTCATTATCTATAAGTATCCACCTTTGGTTTCACCTTCATTATCTATAAGTATCCACCTTTGGTTTCACCATCATTATCTATAAGTATCCACCTTTGGTTTCACCATCATTATCTATAAGTATCCACCTTTGGTTTCACCTTCATTATCTATAAGTATCCACCTTTGTTTTCACCTTCATTATCTATAAGTATCCACCTTTGGTTTCACCTTCATTATCTATAAGTATCCACCTTTGGTTTCACCATCATTATCTATAAGTATCCACCTTTGGTTTCACCTTCATTATCTATAAGTATCCACCTTTGGTTTCACCATCATTATCTATAAGTATCCACCTTTGGTTTCACCATCATTATCTATAAATATTCACCTTTGGTTTCACCTTGATTATCTATAAGTATCCACCTTTGGTTTCACCTTCATTATCTATAAGTATCCACCTTTGGTTTCACCATCATTATCTATAAGTATCCACCTTTGGTTTCACCTTCATTATCTATAAGTATCCACCTTTGGTTTCACCTTCATTATCTATAAGTATCCACCTTTGGTTTCACCTTCATTATCTATAAGTATCCACCTTTGGTTTCACCATCATTATCTATAAGTATCCACCTTTGGTTTCACCTTCATTATGTATAAGTATCCACCTTTGGTTTCACCATCATTATTTATAAGTATCCACCTTTGGTTTCACCATCATTATCTATAAGTATTCACCTTTGGTTTCACCTTCATTATCTATAAGTATCCACCTTTGGTTTCACCTTCATTATCTATAAGTATCCACCTTTGGTTTCACCTTCATTATCTATAAGTATCCACCTTTGGTTTCACCATCATTATCTATAAGTATCCACCTTTGGTTTCACCTTCATTATCTATAAGTATCCACCTTTGTTTTCACCATCATTATCTATAAGTATCCACCTCTGGTTTCACCATCATTATCTATAAGTATCCACCTTTGGTTTCACCATCATTATCTATAAGTATTCACCTTTGGTTTCACCTTCATTATCTATAAGTATCCACCTTTGGTTTCGCCATCATTATCTATAAATATCCACCTTTGGTTTCACCATCATTATCTATAAGTATCCACCTTTGGTTTCACCATCATTATCTATAAGTATCCACCTTTGGTTTCACCATCATTATCTATAAGTATCCACCTTTGGTTTCACCATCATTATCTATAAGTATTCACCTTTGGTTTCACCTTCATTATCTATAAGTATCCACCTTTGGTTTCACCTTCATTATCTATAAGTATCCACCTTTGGTTTCACCTTCATTATCTATAAGTATCCACCTTTGGTTTCACCATCATTATCTATAAGTATCCACCTTTGGTTTCACCTTCATTATCTATAAGTATCCACCTTTGGTTTCACCATCATTATCTATAAGTATCCACCTTTGGTTTCACCATCATTATCTATAAGTATCCACCTAGGGTTTCACCATCATTATCTATAAGTATTCACCTTTGGTTTCACCTTCATTATCTATAAGTATCCACCTTTGGTTTCACCATCATTATCTATAAGTATCCACCTTTGGCTTCACCTTCATTATCTATAAGTATCCACCTTTGGTTTCACCATCATTATCTATAAGTATCCACCTTTGGTTTCACCTTCATTATCTATAAGTATCCACCTTTGGTTTCACCTTCATTATCTATAAGTATCCACCTTTGGTTTCACCATCATTATCTATAAGTATCCACCTTTGGTTTCATCTTCATTATCTATAAGTATCCACCTTTGGTTTCACCATCATCATCTATAAGTATCCACCTTTGGTTTCACCTTCATTATCTATAAGTATCCACCTTTGGTTTCACCATCATTATCTATAAGTATCCACCTTTGGTTTCACCTTCATTATCTATAAGTATCCACCTTTGGTTTCACCTTCATTATCTATAAGTATCCACCTTTGGTTTCACCATCATTATCTATAAGTATCCACCTTTGGTTTCACCATCATTATCTATAAGTATCCACCTTTGGTTTCACCTTCATTATCTATAAGTATCCACCTTTGGTTTCACCATCATTATCTATAAGTATCCACCTTTGGCTTCACCTTCATTATCTATAAGTATCCACCTTTGGTTTCACCATCATTATCTATAAGTATCCACCTTTGGTTTCACCTTCATTATCTATAAGTATCCACCTTTGGTTTCACCTTCATTATCTATAAGTATCCACCTTTGGTTTCACCTTCATTATCTATAAGTATCCACCTTTGGTTTCACCATCATTATCTATAAGTATCCACCTTTGGTTTCATCTTCATTATCTATAAGTATCCACCTTTGGTTTCACCATCATTATCTATAAGTATCCACCTTTGGTTTCACCTTCATTATCTATAAGTATCCACCTTTGGTTTCACCATCATTATCTATAAGTATCCACCTTTGGTTTCACCTTCATTATCTATAAGTATCCACCTTTGGTTTCACCTTCATTATCTATAAGTATCCACCTTTGGTTTCACCATCATTATCTATAAGTATTCACCTTTGGTTTCACCATCATTATCTATAAGTATCCACCTTTGGTTTCACCTTCATTATCTATAAGTATCCACCTTTGGTTTCACCATCATTATCTATAAGTATCCACCTTTGGTTTCACCTTCATTATCTATAAGTATCCACCTTTGGTTTCACCATCATTATCTATAAGTATCCACCTTTGGTTTCACCATCATTATCTATAAGTATTCACCTTTGGTTTCACCTTCATTATCTATAAGTATCCACCTTTGGTTTCACCTTCATTATCTATAAGTATCCACCTTTGGTTTCACCTTCATTATCTATAAGTATCCACCTTTGGTTTCACCATCATTATCTATAAGTATCCACCTTTGGTTTCACCTTCATTATCTATAAGTATCCACCTTTGGTTTCACCATCATTATCTATAAGTATCCACCTTTGGTTTCACCATCATTATCTATAAGTATCCACCTTTGGTTTCACCATCATTATCTATAAGTATTCACCTTTGGTTTCACCTTCATTATCTATAAGTATCCACCTTTGGTTTCACCTTCATTATCTATAAGTATCCACCTTTGGTTTCACCTTCATTATCTATAAGTATCCACCTTCGGTTTCACCTTCATTATCTATAAGTATCCACCTTTGGTTTCACCTTCATTATCTATAAGTATCCACCTTTGGTTTCACCATCATTTGCAAGGGGAAAAAAACAATCCTTTCTTGTAGTTCTTTCTCCTGCCCATGAATTCTCTTCCGGCTTCTCCCTTTCCTGTCAACTACAGTATTCTAAAATGTAAATGCAACGTCAATCGTCAACTTCCTTGCAACCTGTTCTTTTATTGTCCTTTCTCATTAATAATGTTTTCTCACTTTTCTTCAATCTTAGTAATCCGTTGTGCTTCAGCGTTTTTATTGACTTGCTACGGATGAAATGATTGCGCACACAGACACACACAGACACACACACAGTCCGCTCAAAAAATGTATACACACTTCATGAAAAGAAAATTGTCTCAACGCTAC
The DNA here is from genome assembly GCA_964036315.1 of Acanthosepion esculentum. Taxonomy (NCBI): domain Eukaryota; kingdom Metazoa; phylum Mollusca; class Cephalopoda; order Sepiida; family Sepiidae; genus Acanthosepion; species Acanthosepion esculentum. The sequence goes on along the minus strand of OZ038513.1, from coordinate 52,666,134 downwards.
CATAAATGAACTTCATGGAAATAATGAATTTTTTTTTAATGACGCAGCGTACCGCCACACTACTAGCAAGACGAACTTATCTGAATGAGAATTTGCAATGACGCTTGCTAGGACGAAGCAGTGCAGTCGTTCTCCTGATTTAACACCTCAGACTTTTACCTATGAGAGACCCTAAAAGATGTGTATCGCAGAAAACCGATTACGTGCATAGCACTTGTAAAAGAAATTGAAAATGCATGTCTGGAAGCTAGAGGTCACCATTTTTAGCATTTCTTGTGATTGTAAAGCCCAAAGGTAACTTGTATGAATCTCGTGATGTCTGAATAAATTTAGTATTACAATATCTATACAAGTTTTTACTTTCCGGAAGTGCTTATATATTTTTGGCGGATATATATATATATATATATATATATATATATATATATATATATATATATATATATATATATATATATGTTTCGTTGAATAAGCTAGACATATTATGTCTGTTTATTTTTATTTTAATCCTCTCAATTTCCGTATAAACTTCTTAGTGTCGATACAAAACTGAGTGAGAACAACGCTGTAATTATCTATATGATTGCTATTTTCAAGTACTTTCAGTCTCATCTAGGGGTGAATTACTAAGACAAAGAATTAATGTAAGTTATGAATATATGAGCATGACCAATTTACCCCTGAAGATCTTTTCAGGTTATATGACGGTTTCCGTATGGGATACAGGTTCGATTCTTATCGGAGAAGGCATATTTCCTACGAAATTTCTCAAACATCTGTTAATCTCACTGATCATATTGCTTTTGTAATTTTAAATTACATTTACAACAGCTGACCGCTGGAGCCATTCCCAATATTTAATCATATATTGGCCGAGTAGTTAAAACGTTCGTTTTCTGACCATGATCGATTTGTTAGGGAGATGTCTTCTTGATGTTATCGGACTGGGGGAAGCAACCTTTGGAAAGTGGCGGAAAACCATACCACGGGTTGACCTAATCCTTGCGAGTGAAATTGGATAGACGGAGATCTTTGGTAGCCGTTGATGGTTGCGCTAGTACAAAATCACAAGTCTTCGTGACCGAGGGTCTGAGCGTGGTGGTCTTGTTCAGACTTTTGATTAGATAAGGTAGATGACGCGCTCTCCCCAGAAAATGTAACTACGGTATAAACTCTGTAGGTGTTGAAAAAATACAAATGTGGCTTAGCAGGCGACTGCAACACTGACTGGGTAGCTGCCACAGTCGACGGGGCACCCTCGGATACGGGTAGCCAGCCATTATATATATATATATATATATGAAGAAATATAGCCTTAAAGTGTGCTATATTTATGGGATAAAGTGCTCAATATCAGAGATAGAGCGTGTGTAAATATAAAAGTGAACATAGAAGTCAACTTAGAGGCGACAGTCTGTTTGATGCTAGATGCAATTGTCACGTTGCCTGACGATTGCATCTAGCATGAAACAGACTGTCGCCTCTAAGTGTTGACTTCTATGTTCACTTTTATATTTTTATATATATATATATATATATGATTCGTTAAAGACGGCTGACAAAGTACTGTGATTAACTTTTTATTGTGACCAGGTACTTTTGTGATAATGTACGTTTGTGTCAAGTTACTGTGATTAAGCTTTTTATTTATTTTTTTGTGTTTCGGTAAAGTGTTTTCTGGACAAAAAATGTGTAAAAACTGCAGAAAAGTTCTGCTATTCTTTTTTAACCCTTATCAAGGACGATTTTTAAAAATATTTTTAACTAAATATGTTTTTTTCATGGTCTAAACTTATATGAAGAGTTTAGTTTACGAACACGGTCACCACATTTTGGCCGCGTTCATAGTTAATATTATTGAGTGTTGGCTTTACCTTTTTTATTATTAGGGCTTCCATTATTTTTAATCTTTTTTATATGTGGATGAGGTTATTATGTTTGTATTTTCTATTAGTATGTTTCGGATTAGTTTTATTATGTGTTTAAATGAGTCCTATTAGAGTGGGATACGGTAAGTCGTCTCGGTATGTATGTAGTAGTATGACCAATGTAATTAATAATGAGTCTTGTTTGATCAGGAACACAGTTCCTTAAGGGGCATTTGAACTTATAAATAATGTTGGTCCTTTGTAGTTTTGATTTTGCGGGTGTGATATTATTTTGATGATAAAGTTAGCTGTTTTAAATCTATGTAATATATAATTAATTTAATTTTCTTGCTCAGGTCGACAAGGAATGTGTATTTCTTTATAATATTTCTAAGAGAAAATTTGTCTTGCTTATAGTTGACATGCCTTTTTTTTTTTCTCTATGTTAATGTTACAGTTTTTACTCACTTTGTGTCCAGAAAAGAAAACACTTGAACGAACACAAGAAAAATTAAATATAAAGTTTAATAGTGGTACCTTGTAAGGCGTCTTTAACGAACCATGTATAAAAGAGGAATTGCTGCTTAAATACACAATATATATATATATATATATATATATATATATATATATATATATATATATATATATATATATATATATATATATATATATAAACTACATATGAAGTTCATTTTCTCCATTAAGTCATTCATTTCTGTAGTTCATTGCTACTAACAAGCAGAATTTTTTTTTCTCCTGATGATGGCTATGTTGGCCGAAACTAGTCGAGGAATCTAACTGAAATAATAAAAACGAAAAAATATTAATATACAACCCAGTATGTCTGAAGATTTGATTTCTTAATATATTTTATTGTTGAAAACTCACACGCACACACACACACACGCATATATATATATGTATGTATATAACTGAATAGAGATTTTCTGTCTATTAAATTTATTAAAGTTTTTTCCTAAAATGCGATTTCTCAAATTTGGCTATTGAAGTTGTTAAAAATACTCTAAATTTACGCTGAGACAAACTTTTTGATTGATATGAACCTTCTATAAGATTGTGTAAAAAAAATTTAAAAAAATGTTTGATCCTAACATAAATTTCTGATCCTAATATAAATGTTTGATCCTAACATAAATTTCTGATCCTAATATAAATGTTTGATCCTAACATAAATTTCTGATCCTAATATAAATGTTTGATCCTAACATAAATTTCTGATCCTAATATAAATGTTTGATCCTAACATAAATTAAAGTCATAAAAATTGATTCGCACTGTCGAAAGAAAAAAAGGAATCATGAAACGTCCATTCTTTTTGGTAAGACTCGTTTTCAAGAACAACTGCTGCAAAAGTTTACAGAAAGTACGATACGATCTCTTTAATCCGGCATTCTTTGAACCACTCCGCTGCCGGACTACAGAAATGCCGCATGACAAAAATAAGGCCAAAACAAATAAATGTAAACCTAGTCTTACCGCTAGTTCCACATATATATTTGCTGCGTTATCAGGTATCAAAGGTTGAAGAAATCTTAAAACAGGAAATAAAAACAATTATTTATGTTTTCAAAGAATTTTTAAAATTTTTCATGCAATGCAAAGACTAAAAATGTCTAAAGCCAAAAAGTAATATATACACCCTTGTGCAAATTAATTGAAACAATAACTTTAATTTTCTTTCTTTCACCATACGGTCAGTTTAAGACCCACTAGAGTGACAGTGTGTAATCGATTTCTATATTTTCCTCAGATTAGGTGATTCACAGTGGGGTGCAGTAATATGAATGTATTTTCGAGGTGTATGATGGAATTTGTTTGGTTTTGGAAAACATTGCGTCATCCATAATCGCATCAGAATTTCATCACACCCAGACACTATTGTCTTGACTGTCGATTAGTTGTCCTAAGGCCATTGTCTGCGATAGACGTTACTCCAAGAAAGCGCACAAAAATTATATCGAAGACACTGATGAGCATTATCAGTGAGCAAATAAAAGGACTATAAACTGGATCGGAAACACTCCTTATTTAAATCCAATTGAGAATCTGTGGTCAATCTGCAAGGAAAGACTTCGTGGAATGGATATACGAAAAAAGTGAATGCTAACGGAATTATACGTTTTGTTTCAATTAAATGAAATGAGCAAGACTGTATCACCAAAACACTGTCGGCTGCTTTGTAAACAATCTGTGAGTGCGTTGTCCTTACAGCCGCTCAAAGAACTAATGGTGGGTGATTAAAAAAAACACACCACAATTACCAGAAATTGTAATGCCGGATTAAAGCGATCGGACTGTGTTGAAATGTGTGTGTGTGTGTCTAAAGACGTCTTGTCTTGCTTTTTATATAGAAAACAAAATTTATTGAATCTTTTACGTGTATAAAATCTATTTTGAACGATCGCACTTTAATAGTAATGTGTAAATATTAAATTTTGTTTTAATTTCTTTCAGCGAATGTCGAAACGGATGGTGAATGCATCACAGCAATTTATAACTGATATGCCACAGTTACCTGTAAAGAGTAACAGGAGAATATGACCCCTAAAATGACTTTTGCTTCATGATGCAACATAAAAAATACAACCAAAAAAGAAAAAAAAAGAATTGTCAGCAAGCAGTGGCTGCTTGTTTCCCACAATCGCTTCGAGAGAAATGATTGAAAAAAAGAAGAGAAGTGTCCACCGTAAAGCCATTACCAAAACTGATATTATAATCATCTACTCACACGACACCAAAAAATAAATATAATAACCAAAGGTTTCTACTTAATTGCATTTAGAATTTTCAACCCTCAATATTTACACGATGGAAAAATACACTGAATATAATTTCACGTATAATAAAATAATAAATAAAATTTTTAACTTACCTATTTTAATAAACACATCGACGTGTAAATTTTTAGTCTATCCAATTTGTAATTTGCATAGAAAAAAAAAGAATCGTCAGCAAGCAGTGGCTGCTTGTTGCCCAAAATCCTGATTACCAAATACACAAGACAAGAATTTTTTTTAAAATGGTATACAATATTTTGACAATTTTTGAACAATTTTCAGACGCTAAATCTAAAAAAAATAATCGTTGGCCTGGTTCTCCAACTATATATTTCGAGATTCTTAACATCATTCAAAGAAGGGTTTGTAATATAATCGATCATGACCTTGCATATCGATCTCAGTCGCTTCCCTCTGTCTTTTCTACAAATATTTTCATGGAAACTGTTCTGATGAGCTTTCTCACTAGATAGCTCAAATGCAGGAATTTAATCGGGCTACTTGATTGGCAACTAGGTCTCACCGTTTTACTGTTCAACTAGCTTGGTGCAACCATCTCTTCTACTCTGTTTCTTTTCACGCACTTCTCAAATGTGGAACTCCGTTTCGATTTTATTTTGCATATATAGATTCAACAGAACCATTAATCAGATAATTCTACTTTTTTCCGTCAGTACTATTACATAGCTTCGCCTATTGTCCGGTGCACACCCTCCCCTGTACATTGAACAGGATTAGAGGTTTATCTCTTGTTTCCTGTTTAGGATTGGGCTTCCGGTTTCTTCTAAAAAATAAAGTGTTTTTTTTACGGATGGAGCTGACTTAAGGTCTAGGATCAGTATACTGTACCATGAATCTATGATAAAAATGCCGGATGAAGAATTTATAAGGAGATAAACTACATCCCGACTTTGATGAAGATATTTGAGGATTGTGATTAGCGTAGAACCACCTCTTAATTGCTTTTGTTTCCAGGTCAACCCTGACTCGGAGTAGTAGGACTCGTGAGGGTCCCAACCATGGGAAAAATAGTGAAACCCCATACAAAACAAAACACTACGCAAGTCTAAAAATACATGTTTATAGTAAGAAATACTAGCAATACATTTTTATATGAATAAAATGACCAACAATACCTATTTATACTAAAATGACCAACAATACCTATTTATAGTAAGATGACCAACAATACATTTTATATGTAGTTGAAGGCATACAAATGCGTTCTAAATATATTTAGCTAGAATCATAAAATTGTGTTAAAATATTTAGATTTCAGCATTAAATAACCCATAGAGGTATCGATATGCCGTAAAACGTAATCAACCAACCATCCAAACAACCAAAATGACCAACAATACATTTTATATTAGTTGAAGGCATACAATTGCGTTCAAAATATATTTAGCTAGAATCATAAAATTGTGTTAAAATATTTAGATTTCAGCATTAAATAACCCATAGAGGTATCGATATGCCGTAAAACGTAATCAACCAAACGGCCAATCAACCAAAATGATCAACAATACATCTTATATTTAGTTGAAGGCATACTATTGCATTCAAAATATATATAGCTGAAGTCATAAAATTGTGTTAAAATATTTAGATTTCAGCATTAAATAACCCATAGAGGTATCGATATGCCGTAAAACGTAATCAACCAACCATCCAAACAACCAAAATGACCAACAATACATTTTATATTAGTTGAAGGCATACAATTGCGTTCAAAATATATTTAGCTAGAATCATAAAATTGTGTTAAAATATTTAGATTTCAGCATTAAATAACCCATAGAGGTATCGATATGCCGTAAAACGTAATCAACCAAACGGCCAATCAACCAAAATGATCAACAATACATCTTATATTTAGTTGAAGGCATACTATTGCATTCAAAATATATATAGCTGAAGTCATAAAATTGTGTTAAGATATTTAGATTTCAGCATTAAATAACCCATAGAGGTATCGATATGCCGTAAAACGTAATCAACGAACCATCCAAACAACCAACAGGAAATTACTCTGTTATGAAAGCAATGCATATAATCCTACGATCTTTTTAAAGAAATCAAATTGTATTCCTCAATAGAACTTGAACAAAACTCCAACATAAAACATATCACCACCTCTAGTAATTATGTCCACATCAACATGTATATGCACAAAAGCTGAGTATCATCTACCATGGATTCAATTGTGAAAGCAGAATAACTTGTATCATGTTTTTATTACTGCAAAGCTCCCAAGAAAATTAAATTTCGGTATTAAATTATCTATTAGTTGATATGCCGTTAAACAAACAAATTAAACAATCAAGAATTAATAAATACCAAACACTTCAAAGAAATCTGTGTATGGATCGGGTATAACAAATTTAGTATAGGAGATAAGGAAACTGAACAAGGAATAGACTGCGCTAGAGATAGTTTTGTCCACCAACTTAAGATGCTACAAAACCAAAACATTAACCTTAGAACTTAGAGTCAATTTCTTAAATAGCCTCGTCAGATCGAGACGTATAGATATATGAGAGTCACGTATGGCGACCCACCCGTCCAGAAATATCTAAACTGTCCACTGTACACAACCACTTTCTCAGGTCAATAATTAACAATGGGTTTTATAGCGAATCAGCCCGACAGGATTTCAGTGAATCTCTGGAATTGGTACCAGTGAATCGTAAAGAACTGTACCTAACAACAGAAACATGTCGACTTTCAGCAGCAACAACAACTGAAATCAGATTTAACTGACGAGAGAATAAAAACATTATAACGACTAAAATGGATACAACACTTCAAAGTCAATTTTAAGTAAGGAAACCTACGTCGATACCAGAAAGAGTCATAAGAGAGGATTTGAGAAACCTATTTTCCTGAAGAACTGTTTGAAGAGAAAGATTTTCTGAATTTCAACCGAGAGTAGCACTGGCTGCTTGGTCAATGAATGCCGAATGTTTCCCTATAAGGAAACGGCTAATATTACCATTACTATTAATATTAGCAAAGCTGAGTGAGAGTTTTAACTCATCGTATTTTGCCGGGGAGTCAACTCGACACCGCCAACACAACACCACCGACTCAACATCGCCGGCTTAAGACCGCTGACTGAGCGCCGGGATTAAGGACTGAGACAACTCAAGACCGAGACAACTCAGCACCAGAAAAAAATTAACTTTTTTTTATAACCGAATAAAAGTAATTAGTGAATATTTCAAATAAGACATTTGAAAATGCATTATGCAAAATATGAAACAGTGTTTATTTTAAAGTTGTTTTTTTTTAATAAAGTAAATCGTAATGTTATTTATTTTTAACAAAGTAAATGGGAATTCTAAAATTGTTTTTAAAATAAATTTCTGTATGATTTTATAAATATCTTGATTAAAATAATTAAAGACAAAAACATGCTTCATTTTGTTCTGTATTGTTTTAATTTACTTTATTAAAAAATAATTAACAACAAATGTGTTTTATTGAATTATGTTTTATATGCCAATTTACTTTATTAAAAAATAAATTTCTTTATAATTTAGTTTATGTGTGTAACCGAGTCTAGGTACTGTTCATACCATTTTCTTGCAGTTTCCTTCCCGTAAAAGTGACATATTTTCCAATGCAGATATTGGTCCACTCTGTCATGCCGAGTTCTATATTCAATGGGTGCTAACACCGTGCAGCCTGATAGACGATGATCGATTGTTTCTGGATATTTATCACAGAATTTGCATTTCAGATTAACACAATTTTTCTATATGTGTTCTTAGGTAATTTCTAGTTAGCAAGCATTGGTCCTGCACAGAAAGAATAAAACCTTCAGTTTCAGCTTTTAGCCCTGCGCTATGTAATCACTGATGGGTATGGGGTTTGTCTACATCAGCTTGTTTTGGTATCGGAATAGTAGTGACCATGAAGCGGTTTACCTTGCCAAAGTTTCTGCATTTGGTACGTTGCATTTGCTTTCTTTTTAGGTTCTTTGCCGTTGTAGTGGGTGTATTATGTTTCTACTCCAACAGTTTCTTTTTCTCGCACTTCCCGCTCGTGGAACTCCCTTCCGTTTACTTGCTTTCCTGATAAATAAAATCTCCAAAAAATTAAATGCAAGGTCAATCGCCATCTTCTATCTTCTTGAATCCCGTTTATCTTTTGTCCTTTCCTCAATCGTCCCTATTCTCAGACTTTCACTCCCTGTAGCCCCCTGTCTACTAGAGGCATTCCCGCCTTGCTTCGGAGTGAAATGATCAAAAAAAAAATTATATTTGATTTAAACAAAAAATATTCACCATAAAAAGAGACAACGTGTACGCATGATCCATGTGTGCTTGCAGGATGCATAATGGTACCCAAATAAAAAATGAAGATAACGAGATAAAAGGGAAAAGCTACAAACGACGCATTTCACCGAGAATTGCGTCTGCTCTCGGCTTCTTCGGTTAGTATGAAAGACAAGACTGAATGTAAGGAAAATGCATTGGTTCTATGAAGTTGAGAGGGAGCTAGAAATCAAATTACCTTATCACATCAGATGACCGGAAACCAGAAAGTGTCTGTCTGCCAGTTTGTTTTATATATATATATATATATATATATATATATATATATATATATATATAGGCAAATATGTGGATGTAGATCCTACGGTATGATGAAAAAATATGGAAAAGACAAAGCGAAATCCGAATATGTAAGTTTACTGTTTTAATTTTGTTTTGCTGTCGACGTCAGACGTTTCTGTCTAGTAGACCATCTTCAGGACATGGTTATTGGAGACATATTTATATTTAAGTTAACATGAAGAGACGATAGACACAAGACTGGTCAGAAACAGAAAAACTGAAATTCTGACTAGTCTTGTGTCTATCATCTCTTCATGTTAACTTAAATATAAATATGTCTCCAATAACCATGTCCTGAGGATGGTCTACTAGACCGAAACGTCTGATGTCGACAGCAAAACAAAATTAAAAGAGTAAACTTACATATTCGGATTTTGCTTTGTCTTTTCCATATTTTCTCATCATATATATATATATATATATATATATATATATATATATATATATATATATATATATATATATATATATATATATATTTTAAAAACGTTGTTGTCTTTTGGATTTTGGATTTTAAATCAACCACTGAAAAAAATCACTCCGGTTTCGATGGGCTGATTTAAAGTCCAACTGACACCAAGGATTCTAATATGTATTAATATAGATACTCGAAAGACACGTGAAAATTTCACGGTTTTCCAGTTTAAATTTTCTGTTAAATCTTAATTCTTCAGTTAATGATTGAATGTGATCATGGTGAATTCTAAGAGAATGAAATATCCGTAGAAATTCTCCGATCGCATTTACGGTTTGCCTTGGAATCTCATAATTTTCTTCGATCTAGTAAGTTTAGTTTGTTTGCGACGTCGATATCTGTGTGTTGTCTAGCGATTTTGTCGTGTATTCAGCACACGGGGCTCGACAGGCTGGTTAAGCGTACTCTGAATACGAGTGTGGTGCTTGTCCATGTCGATTTCTGGAGTGGGGCAGTTGATTGTGGCTGATATTGCCATAAAGATTGGTTCGTTTCGTCTCGTTTTAGTTTATGCGTCCAAAGACCAGACAGAGCGTGATTCGTTCTTCCGTCAGTTGGAGCCGTTCCTGGTGGATCCGGTGCGCCTTGCCTTAATGAGGGACTTGAATGCCATCCTGGATCCCAAGTTAGATAGGGGATAGGGTGCTAGCGGGAAGTTGAGTGATCGTAGCCTGGTCGATCTGATCGACGTGTTTGGTTTCGTCAAAAGATAACGGGTCGATCACCTGGAGTGGGAGATGTAGACGTAGGCTCTCAAGTGGCTCCCATGATAGAATATTAGTGAAAAGGGTCGATCTAGATTTGCTAGATTTCTCCATGTTTCACTGGTTAGGGTATTCGTACTAGAAACTCGTTTGTGCCCTGATAGCCTTAGACTCTAGGCTTAGATTGGCTGGAAGTTCGATGTATACTTATTGGACAGGAAGGACTTCGGGATACAGCTGACTAGATTAGTACAGCAAGAGTTAGCGTGGAGGAGGCGGTTATTGGGAGTGTGATGGGAGAATCTTAAGGTTAGGATTAGGTCTTTCACCACAGAATTTACCCAACGCCTCGCCTTAGATAAGGCTAGGAAGATGAAGTCAAAGTTAGTCTGGCACGAGCGGAAGCTGGGTGGGGTTCTCCTAGAGATAGCCATAATTAGACAGACCCTGTGGTGAGCGACTAGTGAGCAGGGCCAGATAGTTACACATAGGTTAAACAATATCTAACGAAGCCGTGAATATGGGCTCAGAATTGCGCAAGAAGGAAATTAGTCGATGTTCCGATCGTTACATTCAGCAGGTCGCAACGACATGTGCGAGGCTTTTCGGCAGCATTTCCTGAATCGGTTTACCAAGGAGTCTGGTATGTGTGACGAAGAGTTTGTCAGTTATTTCGCCAACTTACCTCGACTCTCGTTGACTGCAGATGCTGGTTGCGACGGGGTGATCATAGAGGACGAAGTCCACTAGGTATTGAAGAGGGTTGGCAGTGGCAAATCTCCGAGACTTGATGGCATGCCCTACGAATTGTACTTGGGGCTTTCGCAAATGTTCGTTCCGATTTTGACAGTTGTATTCAACAACTGCTTCAGACAGTCCCCAACCGAATCACCAGGAGCGTGATCACACTGTTTTGAAAAGGACAAGCATGTTGGTAGGATTTAGACGACGATAGGCCCACCATTCTACTAAAAACAAAGTTAAACATTTTGGCCAAAATCCTAACGGAGCGTTTGCAGTCAATTGTTGAGATTCTGTTGGAACCAGAGCAGACGTGCTATAAAGGACTGGACAATTCAGAGAAACCGACTTCTGATCGGGACGATCCTAGAGGGTTTAGAAGACGATGATGAAGCCGCACTGTTGAATTTGGATCAGTCCAACACATTCGACAGTATCAATAATTAGTACATGGCGACTGTCCTGCATGTTGCAGTTTTTGGGTACCCTGGTGCACTAGTGAGCCAGCCAAAATGAGCAGACTCATTTTATAGTTCACCAATAGAAGTCTTAACCAATCAGAAGGCTCAAAATATTCAATCGGACGTGTATAAAAGCGTCCATGTTTTTTCCGGAAAATTCACTGCTAGCCTTTGATATCGAAGACTGAAGAATTTCGGAACAGCTGCTGGTGGTATTAGCGATATAGTCAGATTCAGTGGAGTGTCTGACTCGTCAGTCTTAATCTTTAACGTTGTTTCATTGAACAGATTACGTACTGCGCTGGATTCTATATTCATAGACTATGGTGAACATGGTCAACACTGCAGACCACCAGATTGCAATCCGACTTCTGCAAGTGGAACAACCTGCTGTATTGCTCCCCCAGTGGCTGCTGTCGCCTCTATTTTAGGCTTTGTTGTTGGAACCACTTTTGCGCCGGGTGAGGGACAGGGCGTAGTTCGGCAGTACGCGAGATCGGTGACACTGGTAGAGCTCAAATAGGGTTTCAGGAATTAAAGCTAAAATAAAAGTTTCAAGAAAATTTTACATTTTTAAAAATGCATTTTTTGAGGCCTCTAATATAAATTATAACATTTATTTTACATTTTCATTCAGCCCCAACAGAGGCAACGTGATAATATGTAGACATGTTTATAATTAAGAAAAAAGTATATTAGCTGATTTTCCTTTATACTTCACCGACATTTTGCAAAAAGAATCTTCGAGGTGATGAAGGATATTATCATTCTTGGAATAGAGAAACCAAAGCTGGAACTGAAAATCAAATCCAGTATCTGTCTATATTTCTGAGATGAGGTATTATGTACACTATTTACATTATTCAGACTATTGTTCTCATCATTGTCGCCATATTTATTACAACGTTTCGGCCTTTCAGTATCTTTCTATATTTCTAAGATGAGGTATTATGTACACTATTTACATTATTCAGACTATTGTCCTCATCATTGTCGCCATATTTATTACAACGTTTCGGCCTTCTGTATCTGTCTATATTTCTGAGATGAGGTATTATGTACTCTATTTACATTATTCGGACTATTGTCCTCATCATTGTCGCCATATTTATTACAACGTTTCGGCCTTCAGTATCTGTCTATATTTCTGAGATGAGGTATTATGTACTCTATTTACATTATTCGGACTATTGTCCTCATCTTTGTCGCCATATTTATTACAACGTTTCGGCCTTTCAGTATCTGTCTATATTTCTGAGATGAGGTATTATGTACATTATTTACATTATTCGGACTATTGTCCTCATCATTGTCGCCATATTTATCACAACGTTTAGGCCTTTCAGTATCTGTCTATATTTCTGAGATGAGGTATTATGTACTCTATTTACATTATTCAGACTATTGTCCTCATCTTTGTCGCCATATTTATCACAACGTTTCGGCCTTTCAGTATCTGTCTATATTTCTGAGATGAGGTATTATGTAGTCTATTTACATTATTCAGACTATTGTCCTCATCTTTGTCGCCATATTTATCACAACGTTTCGGCCTTTCAGTATCTGTCTATATTTCTGAGATGAGGTATTATGTACTCTATTTACATTATTCAGACTATTGTCCTCATCTTTGTGGCCATATTTATCACAACGTTTCGGCCTTTCAGTATCTGTCTATATTTCTGAGATGAGGTATTATGTACATTATTTACATTATTCGGACTATTGTTCTCATCTTTGTCGCCATATTAATTACAACGTTTCGGCCCTTCAGTATCTGTCTATATTTCTGAGATGAGGTATTATGTACATTATTTACATTATTCGGACTATTGTCCTCATCTTTGTCGCCATATTAATTACAACGTTTCGGCCCTTCAGTATCTATCTATATTTCTGAGATGAGGTATTATGTACTCTATTTACATTATCCGGACTATTGTCCTCATCTTTGTCGCCATATTCATTACAACGTTTCGGCCTTTCAGTATCTGTCTATATTTCTGAGATGAGGTATTATGTACACTATTTACATTATCCGACTATTGTTCTCATCTTTCTCGCCATATTTATTACAAAGTTTCGACCTTTCAGTATCTGTCTATATTTCTGAGATGAGGTATTATGTACACTATTTACATTATCCGACTATTGTTCTCATCTTTCTCGCCATATTTATTACAACGTTTCGGCCTTTCAGTATCTGTCTATATTTCTGAGATGAGGTATTATGTACACTATTTACATTATCCGACTATTGTTCTCATCTTTCTCGCCATATTTATTACAACGTTTCGGCCTTTCAGTATCTGTCTATATTTCTGAGATGAGGTATTATGTACTCTATTTACATTATTATTATATGTCACCATATTTATTACAACATTTACGTTGTAAGCTCCGGCCTTCTTCAGGTGGTTGAAATGTCGAAGTGAACCCTTTACGAACTGAACCCTTTATTTCGCTCACTGGTGTAGACTGTTCTAGTTCCACGTGCCATGTTTAATGGATGTCAATTATCAGTTATCTCCTGTTAATTCCCCTCTCCAAGTTCTGCACTGCTTTAACCGGGTATTGAACTCACACTCTTTGGGTCCTGTCACTGGATCTAACTAACGCCTTTATCCACGGTGTCATGTGTCCTAAAGGTTTCTTCGTTGTTATCATTATTCCAAGTATGAGGCATGTGTGGATGACGGGATCGTCCATTCTCAAGAAATTATTCTATTTCCCATGTTTGATATTTTGTCATCATCAGAACACATTGACAGCTACTGGCTAATAAGTTTTGAATAATTTGATTGAAACACTGACAAGACACAGGAAATCCCATAACAATCTGAATTCCAGCATTACTTTGAAAAGCTTTGACCGAAAAATGAATTGATACAGCGATCGATCATTGGAAAGCAGCTTCGATTCAGTTGTTTAAAAGATGAGAGAGCGCTTTTTCTCACATTAAAATTTCTTACTAACATATTCACAGACATGGGTGTGTCAATAATATCCTATTACGAGATAGGATTTCTTTGGTAAAAAAGAAAATTGTACTGAGCTGCTATCTGTCCTCCTTTACGGCAGCGAAAGTTGGACAGTCTCCCCAAAGATGAAGAAGAGACTCGAAGCGGCGGAAGTATGGTTCTACAGAAGGATGATAAGGATATCATGAAACGAGCGTGTGAGCAACGATGAGGTTTTGCAGAGGATGCAAACAAGGAGGAAGCTTATACTTAACACCCGAAAGGGGTGGCTGGAATTTCTGGAACACCACGTAACGAGAAAGGAGGGCTTGGATAATCTGATACTCACAGGTCGAATAGAGAGAAAGACAGACAAGGGAAAGCAACGCATGACATACCTAGCGGGCCTAAGCAAGTGGTTGACAGAACAGGGCCTGGGGGAAGTAGCAAAGGGAGAAAACTTATTGAGAGCTACAAAGGATAAGGGAAGTGGAGAGCCATGGTCACGTACGTCATGAAGGACACGGCACATAAAATGAAAGCAGAATAATATCCTAGTGGGGAGAGAGTAAGTTTCCACTACCCACGGTTTGCCCTGGCGAGTGAACTGTATCATGAAAAGCAGGCCCTACTTTCAAAGTTACCCTTCGCTATTACCATTCCAGCAGTCATCTATTTGCAACTTTATATTCAGCTGGTAACTGAAATTACCCGTTTTTATTAATAACTGAACTGGATCAGATAACAAGTCCGTGAATCTTCTCTTGTCTATTCGTCATATCTAATACTATATCTATCTTTCTTATCGGGTATTTCCATTTGTAGCAGTATGTATTTCCTCGGCGTCACAGTCTAAATATCACGTGCCTTCTGAATTAGTAACGCATATATTTGAAAAAACAAAACAGCAATGGCCTCAAGCAATGGTAAGTATCAATTGATATGTTTAATAGCCTTAAATATTTGTACATACATGTTTATACATACACACATACATATAAATAATATTATATATATATATATATGTATATATATATACATATATATATATATATATATATATATATATATATATATATATATATATATATATATATATATATATATATATATATATATATATATATATACTATTTTACACGGAGACATATACATTTTATATAAAACATAAGTAGAATATACGTTATTATATCTCGAAGACTGCAAGCAGGTTTCTAAGTTTGTTTACCCTATGTATCAAGATGTTATATATATATATATATATATATATATATATATATATATATATATATATATATATATATATATATATATATATATATATACTTTCTTTGTTCACAGTTGGTCATAACATAAAAAATGAAAATCAAATCTGATAAAATATAAACGTTATGATACTGTTTTAAGTTTTTGGTTAAGTATTCTATCTATCACACACATACACACACATATATATATATATATATATATATATATATATATATATATATATATATGTATATATATATATATATATATATATATATATATGTATATATATATATATATATATATATATATATATGTATATATATATATATATATATATATATATATATATATATATATATATATATATATATATACAGAGAGGGAGAGAGAGAGAGTGGTGTATTTTCCGAGCATTCTCTGAATAATACATGTTTAATTAAATATATTTGACGAAGTGCTTCTGCTAAATTCTTCTTTTTGTGAACGAATAAGTTATATTTTGGGGGGCGTTGTATATGTAAAAGTTCTCCAAAAGTATTTTTCGTCGCGAGCACATTCGGACAGTCTATTAATTGTTGTAAAGTGTGCAGGTTGTTGGGATAGAGACATATTTTTATTTCTCGAAGGAACTCTTTAAATTATAAGGAAAGCATACCATCTTCGATACTTAAAATACTTGTGCAAGCCAAATAGTGTAATAAACATGTATATCAAAAACGAAAAGTAACCCTGAAAAACATCAGCTACAAAGATGACCATCATATACTATGGCTATTCGAGAATTACAACCATGTTTAATTATCTGCAAATGACAGATCTATCTTGTAATAATAACAGAAGCAGCCATCATCAAAAACAAAAACAAAACCTTAAAAACATCACCTACAAAGGCGAACATAATGTAGTGTCGGTATTCGAGAATTATAAACATATCTATGTATCTGAAAATTACATATCTATCTTCGTTTCAGTCTATTCATATCTATCTATCTTTTTCGGGTGCAAGTAAAAGTGCATCTTGTATACTGATTTTAAAGGTAGAAATTAATTATTTCTGATGCAATAATGTGATTTTCAAAGCATAGCTTAGATGTGGTACAAGACCGAAATTTTTTTTGGGTCAATGACAATCAAACTCACTATTCAGTCGTAATTGTTCTACAAGCTTGCTAACCATTACACCAGGTCGAGGTGCCACTTCCTAGAATGGCTTGTATTCATCTGTCCCTTGTTGAATTAAAATAATATATATATATATATATATATATATATATATATATATATATATATATATATATATATATATATATATATATATATATATATATATATATTACTACCAGCATACTGTAAATATCTGTCTGGCCTCGCGATTTCTCAACCTATTTAACTTCCAGCCGATTTAGTTTCTTCAGGTGTTTTTAATATTTCGAGATCAAGTCAATACATGCATTCCTACTGCTGAGTTTTTTTTTTTAATACTTAACTAAAAAAAAATGTTGGCTGGATTTGATATTAACAACGAAAATAACATGGGCATAAAAGGAATGCTGATCATTTATCTAGAATTAAGTCCTCAAGAAGTTTACATTAACCTTGTCTTTCTGTCATATTCTCTTTCTTTTTAATACGCTCCCTCTTTGTTGTTGTCGCCGTTTCTAGCTGTAAGATTTAAGTCAAGCATTATCAAATCTCCTCTCTAATAAAATATATCAGTTGTAATAATGTTTAAATAAAATGTAAAGTTTATAATAATATTAATATATAATATAAAGGTGGTAATGATTTTAGAATAAAATATAAACCTTTCAATAATGCTTATATATAATATAATAGTTGTAATACTTTTTATATAAAAGCTGTAATAATGTTTATATAAAATATAGAGGTAGTAATGATTGAAAAATCAAATATAAATCTTTTAATAATGTTTATATATAATATAATGGCTGTAATAATTTTTATATAAAGTATAAAAGCGGTAATAATGTTTATATGAAATATAAAGGTAGTAATGATTTAAAAATAAAATATAAATCTTTTAATAATGTTTATATATAATATAATGGCTGTAATAATTTTTATATAAAGTATAAAAGCTGTAATAATGTTTATATAAAATATAGAAGTAGTAATGATTTAAAAATAAAATATAAATCTTTTAATAATGTTTATATATAATATAATGGCTGTAATAATTTTTATATAAGGTATAAAAGCTGTAATAATGTTTATATAAAATATAGAGGTAGTAATGATTTAAAAATAAAATATAAATTTTTAATAATGTTTATATATAATATAATGGCTGTAATAATTTTTATATAAAGTATAAAAGCTGTAATAATGTTTATATACAATATAAAGGTAGTAATGATTTAAAAATAAAATACAAATATTTTAATAATGTTTATATATAATATAATGGCTGTAATAATTTTTATATAAGGTATAAAAGCTGTAATAATGTTTATATAAAATATACAGGTAGTAATGATTTAAAAATCAAATATAAATATTTTAATAATGTTTATATGTAATATAATGGTTGTAATAATTTTTATATAAAGTATAAAAGCTGTAATAATGTTTATATAAAATATAAAGGTAGTAATGATTTAAAAATGAAATATAAATATTTTAATAATGTTTATATATAATATAATGGCTGTAATAATTTTTATATAAAGTATAAAAGCTGTAATTATTTTTATATAAAATATAGAGGTAGTGATGATTTAAAAAATCAAATATAAATCTTTTAATAATGTTTATATATAATATAATGGCTGTAATAATTTTTATATAAAGTATAAAAGCTGTAATAATGTTTATATAAAATATAAAGGTAGTAATGATTTAAAAATTAAATATAAATCTTTTAATAATGTTTATATATAACATCATGGCTGTAATAATTTTTATATAAAGTATAAAAGCTGTAATAATGTTTATATAAAATATAGAGGTATTAATGATTTAAAAATAAAATATAAATCTTTTAATAGTGTTTATATATAATATAATGGCTGTAATAATTTTTATATAAAGTATAAAAGCTGTAATAATGTTTATATACAATATAAAGGTAGTAATGATTTAAAAATAAAATACAAATATTTTAATAATGTTTATATATAACATCACGGCTGTAATAATTTTTATATAAAGTATAAACGCTGTAATAATGTTTATATACAATATAAAGGTAGTAATGATTTTGAAATAAAATATAAACCTTTTAATATTGTTTAAATAAAATGTAAACGTTGTAATAATATTTAAATCAAATATAATCCTTGTAATAATGTTTATATAAAATATAAACCTTTTAATAATGCTTACGTAAATTAAAAAAAGCTTTTAATATTGTTTAAAGAAAATATAAACGTTTAATACATTTTACCTTAAATATAAACGTTGTAATAATTTTAAAATAAAATATAGAATTTGTAATAATGATTAGATTTTGTGGTTAAATGCTCTCTCTTTTTCTCTCTCTCTCACACACACATATGTGATATATCAAAATTTCAAAAGGATTATTTATTAATCCGACAAATCTTTAGCACTAAAACTTTATTTTTACTGGATGCCCATGTTTGAGTAGACGCTCCGGTTTTTTTTTAAACAGTATCTTTATTATCGTCTACCTGAATGAATATTCAAGAAACCGATTTCGCGAACATTGAAGCATTTTATACCTCCTCAATTGGCGACATTGAGTAAAAGAGAGCCCCACTTTATTTAATCTCTTCCTATACTATGCCTATATATATATATATATATATATATATATATATATATATATATATATATATATATATATATATATATATATATATGCCTTAATATTTACAGATTTGATGAGATGAGTGCTGAACATTTAAAAAATCTATGCTGCATCCCAAACAAATCTATCAATAAAATACAATATGGAATATATATAATGAAAAAAAAAAACTCCCAAAAATTGCTTACCTCTCTAATAGGCAACTGTATACTTGCTTTTCGACCTCCAGGCAGCATATAAACATATCAAAGACAGTTTCTATTTTCATCAGAGACCGCCTTCTACGCTCCGATCCCGCTGAATGCATCGATCTAATAGAGAATCCTACATGTCTTGTGGGGACCCCAATACGGAAACATTTCAGAACTCATCAGGAGGACGACAAAGAGACAATGAGAGCCACGGTCTATTTAATCTCTTCCTAGACTATGCCCTTGATGCATTTATAAACAGAGATCTGATGAGATGGACACTGAACATTTAAAACTTTTGTACAGCATCCCAAATGAATCTACCAATAGAATACAATATGGCATATATATATATAATGAAAAATTCAGGGAAATTGCTTACATCTCTAAAAGGAAACTGTTTGCCTGCTTTGTCGACCTCACAGCAGCCTATGACGACATCAATAGAAACTCCCCCTTCTCATCCATTAGAAACCCCCTTCCATGTTTCGAATCAACTGAATGTATCGATCTACAGAATGCTAGAGGTTTGTTGAGGACCCCAATGCGAAAACATTTCAGAACTTCATCAGGAGGACGACGAAGAGGAAATGAGAGCCGCAGTCTCTTCCTAGACTATGCCGTTGATGCATTTATAAACACAGATCTGATGAAAGGGGCACTGATCATTTTAACATTCCATACTGCATTCCAAACGAATCTATCAATAGAAGATAACGATCCTGTTTTCCCTCACGGTGATGAGATGGTGGTGGTTTATGGTGGGGTCTATGATGATGACATAGGTGTTCATAGTTGGTATAAAATGATCTTGAACAGAAAATCAACATCCTCTATCAAGTGTTTCAAGAAATGGGACTCGATAAACCATTCCAAACTATGATCTAGAATTGGAATAGAAAAAAAAAGGTGTGACCCTGAATCCATTAAAAAATTCGGGATTTGGAATTAGTAATACTAAACACTTCAAACACCTCAGTGTATGGATCATCTATAACAAATTAAGTATAGGAGAAGAAGAAACTGAACACAGGATGGACTGCGTCAGAGTTAGTTTCGCTCATCACCATATAATTTAATGGCTGTAATAATTTTTATATAAAGTATAAAAGCTGTAATAACGTTTATATAAAATATAAAGGTAGTAATGATTTAAAAATAACATATAAATCTTTTAATAATGTTTATATATAACATCATGGCTGTAATAATTTTTATATAAAGTATAAAAGCTGTAATAATTTTTATATAAAATATAAAGGTAGTAATGATTTAAAAATAACATATAAATCTTTTAATAATGTTTATATATAATATAATGGCTGTAATAATGTTATATAAAGTATAAAAGCTGTAATAATCTTTATATAAAATATAGAGGTAGTAATGATTTAAAAAATAAAATAAAAATTTTTAATAATGTTTATATATGATAAAATGGCTGTAATAATTTTTGCATAAAGTATAAAACCTGTAATAATGTTTATATAAAATATAAAGGTAGTAATGATTTAAAAATAAAATATAAATCTTTTAATAATGTTTATATATAACATCATGGCTGTAATAATTTTTGTATAAAGTATAAAAGCTGTAATAATGTTTATATAAAATATAAAGGTAGTAATGATTTAAAAAAAAAGATAAATCTTTTAATAATGTTTATATATAACATCATGGCTGTAATAATTTTTATATAAAGTATAAAAGCTGTAATAATATTTATATAAAATATAAAGGTAGTAATGATTTAAAAATAAAATATAAATCTTTTAATAATGTTTATATATAATATAATGGCTGTCATGATTTTTATATAAAGTATAAAAGGTGTAATAATGTTTATATAAAATATAAAAATAGTAATGATTTTAAAAAATATTAACCTTTTAATAATGTTTATATATAATATAATGGTTGTAATAAATTTATAATAAGTATAAAAGCTCGATAAACCTTTCCAAACTTTGATCTAGAATTGGAATAGAAAAAAAAAGGTGTGACCCTGAATCCATTAAAAAGTTCGGGATTTGGAATTAGTAACAACTAAACACTTCAAACACCTCAGTGTATGGATCATCTATAACAAATTAAGTATAGGAGCAAAAGAAACTTAACACAGGATGGACTGCGTCAGAGTTAGTTTCGCTCATCACCACAAATTGCTACAAAACTAAAACAACAATCTGAAAACTCTAGACTTGTCCGCAAATAGCCTCGTCAGATCGAGATCTTTATGTGGATGCCATGCATGGTGCCGAACCCGTTCAGAAATATTTAAACTATCAGTTTTATACAGCAAGCTACCTAGGATCAATGTTAAAAATGTTTTGACCATCGTGGACTGTCTTTACAGAATCACAAAGAAAGAACTGTTCTACATAACAGACACCACATCTGAAAAGAATAGCAAACGCAAATCAAAGCGAAAATAATATCATAATTAAGATGTTAACATTCCACACGACTTAAATAAAAGGTTAGGAAGGAAACTCCCATCAATACTGGAAAGACCGATAACGGCTACTGGACTTGAGAAACCTGATTTAAGAGAAGATTTGATAAATTTCAATATAAAACAGTACTGGCTCTTCGATCAATAAATGTCAAATATTTCCTTGTAGGGAAACGGCTAATATTGGCATTACCATTCCTAAGAAAGAAGAGTACATGAAAAAAAAATGTCAAAAACATAATAAAGACAAAATTTTATCGTCGTAATATTTGTGTCATTATAAATAGGAAAGATCAAAGGTTGTTTTGACGGAAAACTTATTTTATTTTAACTCTTTTTAAAATTGGAAATCTTTGGAAAATGAAAATCTATCTATCTATCTATCTATCTATCTATCTATCTATCTATCTATCTCAGTTTGGTCATTTCTATCTATCTATCTATCTATCTATCTATCTATCTATCTATCTATCTCAGTCTGGTAATTTCTATCTATCTATCTATCTATCTATCTATCTATCTATCCAAGTTTATTCATTATCTATCTACCTATCTCACTCTTTTGATTATCTATCTATCTATCTATCTATCTATCTATCTATCTATCTATCTATCTATCTATCTATCTATCTATCTCAGTCTGGTCATTTCTATCTATCTATCTATCTATCTATCTATCTATCTATCTAAGTTTATTCATTATCTATCTCACTCTTTTGATTATCTATCTATCTATCTATCTATCTATCTATCTATCTATCTATCTATCTATCTATCTATCTATCTATCTTTTGTGATGTCAACAAACACCCGTTGCCACTTTTGTGATGTCAACGGATACTCTTTCTAATTTATCAAGTGTCATGAATCTTATCTCCGCGTCCCTATCAGAAGTTAAACCCTGTACGAATATTAGGCATTTAAATAAATCCGGAGTTAATTCATTTAGCCTGAACTTCTCACATTCTCGATTCACGACTCCTGCATAAGTGACGAAATCTTCATCTTCGGACTTTACCAAGTTAAGACATTCCCATCGTGTATTAAATAATGAGCCCCTATCACCAAAATGTTTGGATAGAATTAGAACAGTTTCATCAAAATTTATCTCACCTGGGTTTTTTCGGCAAAATATAATTCACATAATTTTCATATACCGCAGAGGACAAGTTCCTTAAAAATAAAAGAACTTGCTTTTCATCATTCTCATGCGAATAATCCCTTTTGAAGATCCATTCGTATCTTTTATAATGAGTTGGAAAAGTTATTCCTTCGCCTGGACTGTACACAAACTCACTGATCGAATTAGCAACAACATCTGGAATTAATGAATCTGAAGTCTTTTCTTTCAACTCAAGAGACTTCTTGTAGTTTCAATTGCAATTGTTGTTCGTGTTGTCGTTTTTGTTGCTTCAAATGTTATTCTTGTTGTAAATTTTGTTGCTGAAACTGTTCTTGTTGCTTCTGTAGCGCCAACATTTGAACCAGGATAGCTTTTAGTTCTTTCATTTTGCTGTACTCTGCTGAACGAAAATCGTGTAAGCCAACAGAAGTCTTGCGAATCCTTGTCGCCACTCGTTGCCTCTTTTGTGCTGTTAACGAATACTCGTTGTCACTTTCGTAATGCTTGTTGTCGTAGAGACTTCGTCATTAGGCTAAATTAATTACACTTCGACAAAATAGATATTCTATAAAATTAAACCAGAACATTATGAGATATCAATTACGATTGGACAAAAATATTCTCTTCTGTAGAATTAAAGATCGAATTGCTAGGCATTTTCGTAAAGGTAAGACTAAAATATATGCCATATACTGTAAAAGTAAGCCAAAATGGTATGTAATATCGATTACATGGGACAAAAAGTGTTATGCTATAAAATTAAACATCGAATTACTATGTATTTTCCTAGAGGTAAGATTAAAATATATACGATATTTTCTGAAAGCAAGTTATGCAATATAAACCACTCTTAGACTAAAAAAGCTATTCTATAAAATTAAACACCGACTTAATATGAATTTTCAAGGTAAGACTAAATATATGAAATATTACCTAAAAGTAGGCCAAAAGATTCTATAAAAGTAAGTATTTTCCTAAAGGCACGACTAAAATATATGCGATGTTCCTTGAAAGTAAGCCAGAAAGATATGGGATACCAATTATATTTTAACATAAAAAAATGCACTTTCATGAAAGTAAGACTAAAATGCATGCGATAATCCCTGAGAATAAGCTGAAGTCTTAGGCTGAATTAATTACACTTCGACAAAATAGATATTCTATAAAATTAAACATCAAATTATTATCCATTTTCCTAAAGGTAAAACGAAAATATATTTGCGATATTCCCAGGAAGTAAGCTACAAATAGAGCAAATCTATAAAGTTAAACATCGAACTGCAATGCATTTTTCTGAAGGAAAGACTAATTTATATGCAGTAAACACTTGACAAAAAAGCCAAATGTTGTTATATCAATGATACTGCAATAAAAGTACTATTTCCTGAAATTAAGACTAAATTTTATTGAGACTTTTCCTAAAGCTAAGACTAAAATATATGAAAAAGAACTATTCTATAATACTAAGCATTTTCCTAAAGCTAAGACTAAAATATATGAAAAAGAAATATTCTATAATACTAAGCATTTTCCTAAAGACTAAAATATATGAAAAAGAACTATTCGATAATACTAAGCATTTTCCTAAAGCTAAGACTAAATTATATGAAAAAGAACTATTCTATAATACTAAGCATTTTACTAAAGCTAAGACTAAAATATATGCGATGATGCTTGAAAGTAAGCCAGGAAGATATGTGATATCGCTTTCACTTCGAAAAAAAAAAAGAAGAAATATTCAATAAAATTAAACATTTTCCTAAACTGAAGACTACAATATATTTGATAATCCCTGAATATAAGCGACAGAGTTATGTGATATCAATTACACTTCGACAAAAATGAGTTATTTTATGAAATTAAACATTGAAAGAATATACATTTTTCAAAGGATAAACTAAAATATATCCGATATTCGCTGAAAGTAAGCCAAAAAGTTTTGAGATGTTGGTTGACACTTTTGTAATGTTAGCGAATACTCGTTATGACTTTTGCAATGCTCGTTGTAGTAGAGACTTTATAATCTCAGATATATAGTAAAGCCGTTGAACAATACTGGTGGCAGACGCTTTCGAATATCACTCGAACC
Source organism: Acanthosepion esculentum (assembly GCA_964036315.1). Taxonomy (NCBI): domain Eukaryota; kingdom Metazoa; phylum Mollusca; class Cephalopoda; order Sepiida; family Sepiidae; genus Acanthosepion; species Acanthosepion esculentum. Next base: position 52,640,597 of record OZ038513.1, on the reverse strand, counting down.
AATAGAACTTGCTCGATAATACTCGCTCGAATAGTAATCCGTATAGTGATCTGAATAGAGACATAGTATAGTGAATAGAGTAAAGAATTGTGGTCCGTATAGTAATAGAGGATAGAATAGAAATGGCGATCAATTAGACGTTACGCCACTTCCTACTTATGTGTTTCCTCTATGGTCGTGAGGTCTACTTAATTCAATAATGGGATCGCCTGCGTTTTCTCACTGGCGATCTATGTTCAAACTCAAGTCTCGGCAGTGACACTTTATTCCTATATTACAGTGTCTATCTAAACCAGTTTGTTCATATCTATGTTCATTTCTTTCTTTCTATTTTGTCACTCCGAAGAAATATTCTACCATTGTGCTATTACTGTTCTGTTTTCTCCCTTTTGTAGATATGAATGGGATCCTTTTCGTCTTCGAGTCAGACGGCTATGACTGGGCTAATCATCTTTCAACACTTCTTATTAACGAGTACAACATCCCGTGTTTCGCAGATCACTGGTGGAATCTCACTGAACAGATTGCCGCATCCTACCCCGTGCATGTACTTTTGCTCTCACCCCTCATGGAACCCCAAACCAGACACAAGAAATTCTCTTACCTTAGAAACGAGTCACAATCGTCGTTACTCTTGGAATGCAATGTCGACTCGAATGATCTTCATATATCTCACTGGGCCAGAATAAAAGCACTTGATGTCACTGCGGAGGCACAGCGGGACATATTAGTAACACTTGTGGAAATGTATGAAATGGAAACAAATGACCATGAAAGTTTTAATTCGGAAGAACTTGTTCACATAGATATTGTCCCAACGCATTTATATCCGGTAAAAATCGATATTTTGTTCTTGCAAATGCTTCTACGGTTGTTTTGTTGCTTACTTTTGCTTAAATATACTAATTTCTTTGCCTGTTAACAAAGAGTACATTAATTCGCTTTTTAGTTAACTGAATATGGTCTAAGTTCTAAATTGTAACATAGAATTACAACCATTAAGCTGTTATATATTTAGAGATTCTTGATAAAAACCCCAGAAAAATCAGCAATGTTATTTGTCATGACCTGGCATTCCGGTTTCAGTCACTTTTCCACCATCGCAATGTAGCCTCTCTCTTTTTTTTCTATAAAAACTTTCATGTTATGGGGCCTAGATTTATGAATTTTGGCGAAGAATTAGATTGGCGGCAAATGTCTCATTTTACATTTAAAATGGCTAGATATAAACGTAATTTCTTGAAAAATGAGGCATGAGTTTTCATTTTCTCTGGTGTTAATTGATATCTTTAGTGAAGTTATTAGTTTAGAAAGAAAAACAGGCGTATAGGAAGATTGGACAGAAACAAATTCTTCTTTGGTCTTAATTGATATATTTAGTGGAGTTATTACATTGGAAAGAAAGTCCTATCGCATTTGAAGATTGGAAAGGAAAAATGATCATATGGCCTCACTTGATATCTCTAATGAAGTTATTTGGTTGGAAAACTCCTGTTAACACATAATATGATCTTCACTAAATAAATGGCTTCACGGAAGTGGCTTTTTCCAAAATTAGAAGAAAATAATCAGCTAACAGTTTATTTTCGCTCAGCGTTATTTTCTGTCAGCTTTGATCTTCAAAAATTTAAATACAATGTCAATCGTTGTCTACTGTCATCTTTAATTCAAGTTCTTTTATTGTTCTTGTTCCTTATTAATCTTTTTCTTTTTCTTTTATTCTTTTACATTCAGAGACTCCATATGTCGTAGTGGCTTTCTTGCCTTAATTGGAGTGAAAATGAAAGACCCCCCGCCCAAAAAAAAAACAAAAGCTAGGAAGAAAAAATTGTTGCATTTTTAGAATGAAATAAACAAATGCTTCTTTGATTTTAATTAATATCTCTATTGAAGTTATTAGGTTGGAAAGAATGTATATATATATATATATATATATATATATATATATATATATATATATATATATATATATATATATATATATGTGTGTGTGTGTATATATATATATGTGTGTGTGTATGCGTGTGTATTTAGGCAGCAAATTCTCTTTTAGGCATGTCTGATTGAATAAATTAAAGACATTATGCTTGCTAATTTTTAATAAAATCCGTTCACACTCACGAATAACCTTCCGTATACTGATGTTAAATTGATGAGAGAAATGTATTATAGCTGTTTAAATTTCTTTTATTTTCATTTACCAAGTACTTTCGGTCTTCTTCCATGATCATCTTCATGGGTGAAAGTAGTACAAAACTATATGTTGTTCATTAGTACAAGTATTTATACAAAGTTGTGCGTTGTTATCCACCGGGCTTAGATTTATGAATTTTAGCGCAGTACTAGATTGGCGGAGAGGTCCCATCATTTTACATTTAAAATGGCTAGATATAAACGTAATTCCTATGATAACAGTTTATTTTCGCACATTTCTCGCTTGTGGAACCCTCTTTAAGCTTTCCTTTCAACTTTGATCTTCAAAAATTTAAATACAATGTCAATCGTTGTCTTCTGTCATCTTAATTCAAGTTCGTTTACTGTTCTTGTTCCTTATTAATGTTTACTTTTCTTTTATTCTTCTACATCCAGAAACTCCTTATGTCGTAGTGGCTCTCTTGCTTTCTTGCCTTGCTTGAATAGAATTGAATAAAAGAAAAAACGAAAAGCCAAGGAGAGAAAAACATTATGCATTTTTAGATTAGAAGAAACATACGCTTTTTTGCTTTTAACTGATATCGTTAGTGAAGATATTAGGCTGGAAAGAAAGTTCTGTCTCATTTGAAGATGGGAAGAAACAAATGCTTCTTTGGTCTTAATTGATATTTTCAGTGAAGTTATTACGTTGGAAAGAAAGTCCAGTCGCATTTGAATATTGGAAAGGAAAAATGATTATTTGGCCTCACTCGATATCTTTAATGAAGTTATTTGGTATTGGAGTAATATTTCCACTTTCACAATATCTATTCAGTTAGTGTCACAGGCCAGTGATCACCTGGATTCTGAAGCAGTGAGTAACATATATTCCTGTGAAAAAATGAGTCGACAATAACCCCAAACATTGTTAAGTTGATATATTTCACATATTTAACACATTATACATAAATACATGCATATTATATGTATGTGTGTGTGTGTGTGTGTGTGAGTGTGTGTGTGTGTGTGTGTGGATTTAGGCAGCAATCCTTCTTTCATGCACATTTCATTGGATACGACTGACAAGGTGCTTTTAGTTTTTTATAGAATTTCTCATGCGATCTAATAATCTTTTTTCTTTTCGAATGATAAATTATATGAGAACTGTCCGAATGTTCTTTTTATCCGAGCGCTTTCGGCTATACATTTAGCCATTTTCAAGGTTTTAACTGTTAAAATAAATAGTTTGTTGTATGTATGTTTTATAAAATGTCTTTTATTTTTCAAAACACAGTCAAGATATTATGCCCATGTTCAAAGATGTATGTATGTATGTATGTTAACATACAAATATACACTACAGTTCAAACGTTTGTGGTGATACCTAGTAATTTTTTAAAATGGCCCAAAGACTAGTTGAGAAAATTATTATACATGGCTAAAAAATGAGGCATGAGTTTTCATTTTCTCTGGTGTTAATTGATATCTTTAGTGAAGTTATTAGTTTAGAAAGAAAAACAGGCGTATAGGAAGATTGGACAGAAACAAATTCTTCTTTGGTCTTAATTGATATATTTAGTGGAGTTATTACATTGGAAAGAAAGTCCTATCGCATTTGAAGATTGGAAAGGAAAAATGATCATATGGCCTCACTTGATATCTCTAATGAAGTTATTTGGTTGGAAAACTCCTGCTAACACATAATATGATCTTCACTAAATAAATGGCTTCACGGAAGAGGCTTTTTCCAAAATTAGAAGAAAATAATCAGCCCCCTTTCTTGCATGCATTGCTAGAACGAACACCTTTGGGGATTCTTACCAGTGTTTACCGTAAACTCACCTTTTCTGGGCTTTACTTAACTTGTGACTCATTAACTCCCAGATCCAGGAAAATTAGCCTTATTAGTACCCTTACTCATCGTTACTTTGATATTTTAATTCCGAGTGCAGACCAGACGCTGAGTTAAAGAAAATTAAACAGCTGTTATTAATGAATGGTTTACGCCGAATATTTTGTATCAACTACCATTGACTAAAAATTTCACTGAGGTTAAGAAATATAGTCCTTCTAAATGTCCTGTATATGCGAGACTCCCGTAGATCGGTCCCAGGAGTCAAACATACGCTGGCAAAATTTCAAATTCTATTAAACGGTGTTTTAATGCCGTTAAGGTCCGGAGTATTTTTACAACTAGAAGCCCCCCACAACCCGCTTGCCGTAAGGATGTCTTGCCTACCAATCAACAAAGTTTAGTAATATTTCAATATATGTCGATGTGAGATCAATTATGTGGGCAAGAGCATCCAGAGTTTGGAGTTTAGGATGGCCCAACATGTCCCGGGCCAAGTGAGGAGACACGAGCCTGTGAGATGAAGGCGTTGGCAGACTCATGACTCTGCGATCGGTGAGTACCTTTTAAATGCTGTTGCTTGCAGGACGAATTCATTTCCTGAGTTCTTTTCTGTCTTGCACAGGGCACAGACGAAACTCCATTTAGACATCTTGGAGTCTATTATAATTAATATGTAACGTCCTGCAATGGGAGTTGAAATATAAGTGACCCTATTCAGGGAATCGGTTGCCTGACTGTTAAAAAAAAAGTATTTTGTTTTTGTTCCACCCCTCCAATTGACTACTCCAGCTTGGTAATTAATATCTTAGTATTAGTTGTTGTTACAAATTTTCTTATCAACTAATCGTTTTATATTGTCGACGATTTTGTTTCTGAAGAAGTGCCGGCCGAAAGGTGCCTTAAATTTAAAATCTTAAACAGGATAATTTGGTATCTGTTTTATTAATAAAACGATGATCCTTGTCCTTAAAATTATTTTATCCTGGTGCGGCAAAAAATCCTGTTTAAATATATATATATATATATATATATATATATATGTAAACACTAATATATATATATATATATATATATATATATATATATATATATATATATATATATATATATATATATATATATATTTATCTACATCAGTGAGTTCTTTTTATCTATCTATCTATCTATCTATCTATCTATCTATCTTAGTCTGTTCACGTCCATCTCTCATTCTGTTCATATCTATCTAGGTATCTATATTTCTATCCCAGTATGTTCTTATCTATCTATCTATCTATCTATCTATCTATCTATCTATCTATCTATCTATCGAAATTTCGTTTTTAAATATGCGTTTGGGTATATAGTCTTGACTATTCGATTTAGTTTCTTTTTGTTTTTGCTTTTATCACATTTTTATTTTATATACCCTTTGCAAAATGCTGTCTTAAAATTGTTCTTGACAATTGAAAATGTAGATATAAATTCCCTATCTATCTATCTATCTATATATATTCTCTGTAACCATAGGACTGTGCCCCCCCCCCCCGGAGCCACGACTACTATCAACAAGCCGCTCAAACTGAAGTATTAGAAGCCGGATCAAGCAATGATATACACATGATAGAAATTCTTAGGAGGATTTGTTAATTATAATTAAGTAATTCATTGCGTCTGAATATATATATATATATATATATATATATATATATATATATATATATATATATATATATATATATAGTAATGCTTTGAGATACGAGTTTAATACATTCCAAGACCGAGCTCCTAAATCAAAAGACTCTTATCTCAAATTAATGTTCTCCATTGAAATTAATGGGAATATTTCCGATTCACTCTAGGCCCGCTAAAAATCACCCTTATTTTCCTAAAAGTCACCCCTGTTTTTGTATTTGTGCATTTCTTACAAGCAAAAACGTGTGAATAAACAAGAAATGTTGTTTATAAAACAAAAGAGAAAAAACAAATTGTAAAGAAATACGGTGCTAAATCATGAAGTTCAGACGAGTCATTGGCGAATTAGTGGAGGAGACAGAGAGAGGGACAACCACAGCCAACCCAGCAACCTCTAACCTAGCCTAACAACGGCTAGCCTAATCTAAGATAGTAAAGATTAACTTCATCACTTAATTTTAATTTTTTTTCAAACGTTTACATTTTATCCACTAGAGTAACTAATTTCTTTTTAATTTTTTTTTAATTTTGTAATTTTTTTTATTTATCGTGGATATAAAACGCTCATACTGTCCCGTCATATCCATCACTCGTACGGCTTACCCATGTTTTTTTAAAATAATTTCTCGCTTTACCTCAAGCGAAATCATGCGTTTTGGCTTTTCACCACTGCTCTTTACACTTACTTTCATCGCATCCATGGTGTCACTAAAGGAATTTTCCAAAATAACGATAAAAAGGACACAACACAATATAACCAAGATCCCTTCAGAGCGAGGTGAACAGGTTCACTGCGAGTGGAAATAGTCTCGAAGCTTGGCGCTCACTGTGCCAACAAGTGGATGCTTCACTGAAACTGACTAATATCTCAAAGTTAATCTCGTTTCTCCAGGCAAAATCATATTGCAAACAACTCGTATGTAGGTACACTCGTATCTCAAGTCATTACTATATATATATATATATATATATATATATATATATATATATATATATATATATATATATTCAGGCATTACTATATATATGTATTCAGACGCAATGAATTACTGAATTATAATTATCAAATCCTCCTAACATGTGTATATCATTGCTTGATCCGGCTTCTAATGGTTCAGTTTGAGCGGCTTGGTGATAGTAGTCGTGACTCCGGGGTGGGGGGCACAGTCCTATGGTTACAGTGAATCTCAGTTGAGTTCCACCACGGAATATGTAAGCGAGCTATATTTAGTCTTGATTGGCTATCTCTTCGTCACCGTTGGGACAGTTGGTATGATGTTTGCATGACAACCTAACTGTCAGGTTTCAATTCTCGGTAGTGGATGCGCACTTCTGATGAGTCCCAAATATAGGACGAAACGGCCGTCCAGTGCTTTCTGCATTTTGTTGATGTTTCTTTCAGACGCAATGAATTACTTAATCATATATATATATATATATATATATATATATATATATATATATATATATATATATATGAAAAGTCTATGTATATAAATATATATATGAAAAGTCTGTGTATATAAATATCAATATATATATATATGAAAAGTGTGTGTATAGAAATATATATTTCTATACACATATATCTATATAAATATATATTTCTATACACACACTTTTCATATATATATATATTGATATTTATATACACAGACTTTTCATATATATATATATATATATGAAAAGTGTGTGTAATAAAATAATAAAAGTGTAATAAAAGTGTGTTATAATATATATAATATATTACACGCACACACACAGATATATATATATATATTTGTATTTCTCTACACACACTTTTCATATATATACACATACTTTTCATATATATATATATATATATATATATGAAAAGTGTATGTATATAAATATAAATACATATATATATATATTTCTATACACACACTTTTCCTATATATATATATATATATATATATATATATATATATATATATATGAAAAGTATGTGTATATATATATATATGAAAAGTGTGTGTAGAGAAATAGAAATATATATATATCTCTGTGTGTGTGTAATATATTATATATATTATTATTTATATATTATACGCGCAGTATTTATTATTAGAAAGCGCTAAATATCAAAGATTGAGCTAACATATTTGGTTGGGTTGATATGAGTTTGTGACCCTGGGTTTCACGCTTTTGCGATCGTCAGACAAAGTGATTCATTTTTAAAAATTTTGGATTTGACAGAGCAGTGGCACTTACTTCCTGCCGATGGAACACGGAGGAAATATGGGTGTTTTACTACAATGTAAGTGGCTTGGCGGGTTCTAACCGTGAAGGATAGACTTTGCGGAACCAAGGAATGTAGTTCGTCCGAGCACTTTCCATAGAAGTAGCGATAGAGCAGTGAGAGACTCTCCCAATCCCGCCTATAAAAGAGAGGTTGAAATGTGGAAAATAATTCAGCTAAGGACACTGCATATTCATTGTTGAAGAATAATTTGTATCGCATATTTTTCTGGCTTACTTTCAGCGATTATCGGATATATTTTAGTCTTATCTTTTGAAAAATGCATATTATTTCGATGTTTATAAAATAACCGATTTCAGAGAATATTTTTTAGACTTACCTTTAAGAAATTGCATAGTGACTGGATATTACATTTAATATATTTATATATAATATAATTTAGTCTTAAGTTTAGGCAAATGTATATTAATTCGATCTTTAGTTTTACTGAATAGCTTTTTTTTGCTGAATTGTAATTGATATCACATACATTTCTGGTTTACCTACAGGGATTATCGCATATATTTTAGTCTTACCTTTACGAAAATGCATATCTTCTGTCGAAGTATCATTGATATCAAGTATCTGACTTACTTTCAGGGAATATATTTCAGGAAAAGTCGTATTTCTTGTCATAATTGAATTGATACCACATACTGTTTTAGTTAATATAGTTTAGTCTTATCTTCATAAAAATGCATATTAATTTCGTATTTAATTTTATTGAATAGCTATTTTTATCGAAATATAAATGATAACATAATTTTCTGACTTACTTTCAGTGAATATCACATATAATTTAGTTTTAAGTATATGAAATTCATATTAATTCGATGTTTAATATTATTGAATAGGTTTTTTTCTAGAAGTTTAATTGATATCACATAACTTTCTGGCTTACTTCCAGGGAATATCTCATATAATTTAGTCTTTAAGTTTTAAAAATTCATATTGATTCGATGTTTAATATTATTGAATAACACATTTTTGTCGAAGTGTAAATAATGTCGCATACCTTTTTTTTCTTTCAGGGATTATCGCATATCTTTTAGTCTTACCTTTAGGAAAATGTATATATATGTAATATAATTGATATCACGTATCTATCTGACATACTTTCAGGGAAAATCAAATATATTTCAGGAAAAAACGTATTTCTTGTCAAAATTGAATGGATATCACACAATCTTTTTGTCTACTTTCAGTTAATACAACATATATTTTAGTCTTATCTTTATAAAAATGTATATTAATTCCATATTTAATTTTATTAAATAACTATTTTTTGTCGAAATATAACTGATATCACATAACTTTGTGGCTTACTTTCAAGGAATATCGTATATATGTTAGTCTACCGTTAGGAAAATGCATAGTAAGTCGATGTTTAATTTTATTGAATGTTTTTTTTTAATTTGATCTCCGGTTACATCTGCTTGGCTGAGAGGAAGGGTGTGTAAATATGACCGATACAAGTCGAAGTCGTTGTAAGTGGCACATATTATAAGACTGGTGTTACGCTTCAAGTAAACATAAGTTTCTGGTTATATCTTCAATCATATATAGAATCATTGAAAACAAGGGACCCAACTCGAGAACAGTTCATTACACTTTTCTCTGCATTCGAGATTTGTCTTGAAATGATTCCACGACTGTTTTGCAAGAAGTAGTCTTCTCAGTTCATTTAAAATTACTGCTCCCTTCTGAACCTCACGCATTTATCCCAGAAACCATTCCACTTTTCAAAACAGACTCTACTTGCCATGTTCTATCATTAAAAGAACCAAATCAAACCAAAAATAGAGTATCTAGATTCATGTGATGCTAAGTTTTGCATTCTCTCACAAAAAACATCCCGATTACATACCGAACCAATACCGTGTATAACAGATTCAAATTTAAAGTTGTGTATTATTCCTTAAATTTGAAACCCAAAATATTGTATTCTTTGAAATTATTTTCCACCCAAAATACCCTTTCTCACAGACAAAACGCCGCAGGCCTTTTGCCACTCTTTTTCCATGGAATGTGTTTGGACGAAATACATTTCTTAGTTCCACCACTTCTAAAACTTCACGGCCAAGACTCACCATGCCACTCACATTGTAGCGAACCACTCTCATTCCTTTTATATTCCATTATTGAGGTGTAAGTTCCATTCGAGCAGATTCTTCCCACAAACTGCTGCTTTGTATAACCGACTCCCAAGAGGATATTTCCCCGTTCACTAGAATCTTGCCCTGGTCAATCGTTTTCTTCCACAAGTATCTCCGTAAACTGTGTCTCTTACTCTATAACACTCTACCTCGAGGGGCTATTGTTTTTTTTACAGGGTGAACATCATTGTAAAAAAATTAAACAGCAAAGATTATTTTTGCCAAATAATAGCGAACATCGAATGATACACGTGTCTGTCAGGCAACTTTTATTCGAATCGGCTTGTCACTAAGATTTTCTTTATTTCAGGGAGAGAAAACAGTTCACATATTATTCAGCCAAGTACCTTCAGACGATGTCGCAATTAAGCTGGAAGGAATACCGAAACACTTGCCAGCAAAGAGGTACACACAAAACACGTATACGTGTGAATTGCCAGGTAAGTAAAAAGCGGTATATATATGTTGTGTATTTAGGCAGCAATCCTTCATTTAAACATGTTTCATTAAAGATGACAGGCAAAGTACTGCGATTAAGCTTTTAATTTAATTTTTTTTGTGTTCGAACGACTGTTTTCTGGAGTGTGTAGAAACTGTCCAAATGTTCTGTAATTCCGAGCACTTTCGGCTATACTTTTAGCCATTATTAAGGATGATGTATTTTTGCTTTTTAACTGGGTGTAGGATTTGTGTGTGCGTTTCTAGAGTTATAGGGACGTTTTAATTTTTAACCACAAAAGAAGCGTCTGGTTAGCAAGGTCGGTTTTACTGCTTTTAAACTACAAATTTCACATGATTTCCATCGAGCGTCCATATCTGCTCGAAGCGTATCTTAACGTAAACAAATGATGTCACATGCTACGAAATGGACTAAGTCCGACAATCATTTTAATATATTTATTGTTATACGTTATTTATATCTACACAAATATTGAAGTAAATGCTCTATTTATAATAAACAGTATTAACAACATTTACCGGCCTGAAATAAACTATTATTTGCATGTCAGGCTATATGACTGTTCCGTAGAGAATACAGGTTCGATTCCTGTCGGACGACGCATAATTTGTATGAAAATTTCTCGGACGTTCAAGCCGGTAAATGTTGTTAATACTGTTTATTATGAACAGAACATTTACTTAAATTCAGGTTTTTAAAGTTGATTTCAACATTCTATTGAAATGAAATTTAATTTTATTACAATTCAGTTAGATTTTTCAATTTGTTCGTGTTATCATTGGTCTGGTTTACAAATTCATATTTAACGTTTTACTGATTGTTTACAGCATTTAATAGGAAGAGAACTTCCGGGATAAACTTGAACTTTAAAACAGATTAATTTAAAAATAATTTTTTAATATGATCCCAAAATATTTTAAAATTATAGTCACTTGAAAATATTTATTTAAATATGACAAATATATTTTTAAATATTTAAAATATTGTTTGGTTTAAGAAAACTAAAATATAAATAATTATTCTACAAGCAACTTGAAACAACAAAATTTTCACAGACGGTCAGGTAGTCTGGTGGAGTTCTTAAAACTTTCCAGCTTGAAAGTCGAGATGTGATTGTACCAACTTCCTGTTAAACTACCTTCAGTACATCCAATGTATATTTTTTCTGACCATCTGTATCTATAATATATATATATATATATATATATATATATATATATGTGTGTGTGTGTGTGTGTGTGTGTGTGTATCTTATGTATATATATATATCTTCCTGTTAAACTACCTTCAGTACATCGTATGTTTTGTTCTGACCATCTGTATCTATAATATATATATATATATATATATATATATATATATATATATATATATATATATTTATATACATATATCTTCTATATATGTATCTTCCTGTTAAACTACCTTCAGTACCTCTTATGTATGTTTTTTCTGACAATCTGTACCTATAATATATATATATATAATATATATATATATATGTGTGTGTGTGTGTGTGTGTGTGTATCTTCTATATATATATCTTCCTGTTATACTACCTTCAGTACATCTTATGTATGTTTTGTTCTGACCATCTGTATCTATAATATATATATATATATATATATATATATATATATATATATATATATATATATATATATATATATATACACTAGACTTCTCGTGACTCGTTGGGTCACTGACGGTTCAGCTTATAAAACATTGAAGTTCATTTCAACGTTCCATTGAAATGAAAGTTATTTTTATTATGATTCAGTTAAATTTTTCAATTCGTTCGTGTTATCATTCGTCTGGTTTCCAAGTTCATGTTTAACGTTTTACTGATTGTTTACAGCATTTAATAGGAATAGAACTTCCGGGATGAACTTGAATTTTAAAACAGATTAATTTAAAAATAATTTTTTAATATGATCCCAAAATTTTCTAAAATTATATTCACTTGAAAACATTTTTTTAATATGTCAAATATATTTTTTAAATATCTAAAATATTGTTTATTTAAAGAAAACTGAAATATAAATAATTATTCTACAAGCAACTTGACGAACAGCAAAGCGGCATCTCTTTGTTGTTGTCTTTAACTTAAAAAATATTTTAATTAAAAAAATTATCTGTTTGAAGAAATTTAAAATATAAATATTTTCTGTGTAAACAATGCATATATTAAAATTTTATTCACTTATATTAGATCACCTTAAATCATTATGCGCCGGACGGACATACCACATAAGCAGTCAAGCATGCACACAATCACATACTTTTACTATTATATAGATAAGATGAGTTTTGTTGAGGAAATGGGCCAATCGTGACACAGTGAACAAACTTTCTTCCTAGTAGACCTAGCAAATGATTCGATGTAATCTTTTCACTTCCTGTCAGTGGAAAACGCAATGAGTCACTCAGCTGAATACCTCTTATAGAAATGGCGGTAGGTGAACGATAGGGTTACTACATTGCTACAAAGTGGTTAGAGCGTTTGCATTCTGGCCGTGAGACCCGGGTTCGAATCTCACTATGGTCTATTAGGCAGAAAGTAGACTGATGCTATCGGACTGGAGGGGGTCGATCCCAACGTGGGGAAACTTTGGAAAGTGAAATTTCGGTAGACGGAACTCTTGGTGGTGGTGGTGGGGGGGGGCGATAGCTAGCACGAAGACACAAGTCATCGTGGGCGAGGGAAAAAGTGTGCTGACCTTGTTCAAATTGTTGATCTCGCTTAGCATAGTTGCAGTATAGTAGGCTTTGTGGGTGTTGAATAAACACAAATGCTCCTAGTAGACGAATAACCTTGAATACGATTGGTCAGCTTATACAAAGAGAAAGAAGCTGCAAAGTAGACAGTCTATAAGGACGTGTAAGCGATTGTTGTATGGACACAAGGGGAGGGGGTAAGAAGTTCAGATTATTAGGATATGTAGGAAACATAAAGCTTAA
>OZ038513.1:52612095-52622095 GCA_964036315.1 Acanthosepion esculentum | reverse complement strand
TACCATAGGACAAGTAAGTTGCCTCATTCATTTTAACAAAATATGTTTTTTATTTCTGAAAAAATATCATCGCACAATTATTCGATTCTCAAATTATCTCCACGATTTTCCTCGATTTATTCTACTTTCTAGCTGCTGGGTTTATGCAAATTTTGCCAGTAATTACCCGTAGACCCCGCATACACAGGGTTGAGTTTGTCTACCTCGCCAGACGTGACTCTGCCTTTCGGCATTCCTCTCTGCCTTCGAGGTAGAAAGTTTGACAAATCAGCCCGAACGGCCTAAATCGGCAGATTGGGACTGAGTCATGTCAAAACGCAAGGCGATGATGATATCTAGATCTATAAACGATAAAGGAACTATACGATAGCGGTGAAATACTGGGGGATCACAATATATCTTGTCTCATAACGATGCCAAAGAAATCAGGTGCAAATGTATTGAGTAACTTTGCAGTTATAATATCATAGGACAAGTATGTTGCCTCATTCATTTTAACAAAATCTGTTTTTTATTTCTGAAAACATATCATGGCACAATTATTCGGTTATCAAAGTATTTCCACGGTTTTCCTCGATTTATGCTACTTTCTAGCTGCTGGGTTTATGCAAATGTTGCCAGTAACCTGTTAATTCCTATGGTTTCAATCCTTTTATTCAGTTAGCTAGCAAAACCTTTTCTTTGGTGTTCCACGATATTTTTTTGTATTTTATGCCAAAAGGATGATTCCAGCTTCGAGGAAGTATTCGATGGTTGAATTTGGTTTAATAATTAGTTTAATTTAATTTTCTAGGACATCATGGTAAACAATAGTTTTTGAGAATTTTTTTTTTAACTTAGGATTTCTAACTCTTGAATACGCAACATAGAACTGACTATGCATAAATATTCTTTTCTGGATTCAACTTCCAACCTTTTAAAGCGTTTGGACTTGTGGTTTGTTTATAGTTCTAGCAAACGCAGAGCGAACTGGAAAGTGAATCCTTATATATAGAATGATGAGTTAGAAGCAATTGTTAGAGTACAAGATAAATAACACGATCAGAGTTAAAAATCGTTTCAAAAAGTGGAATGAAAAAGATCAAAAAGATGAAACAGCAACAATCATGCAAGCAAAAAGCAATACAGTTAAAGCAAATCAAAATTGATTTTTACCAATTTTGATTTGCGTAAAGTTAGCAAAGGTAAACGAATTCGTTGCGGGATTAATTGAATGACTCAAGTACAAACTATTTGAGTAAAGAATTCACAAACTAGGAGGTGGTGTTTGTACACAAAAGCAAGGTCGACCAAGTATGTCTGTCTAATAGTTAAGGCAGATCTGGTCTCAGACATGTCAAGATGCAATTCGTCCCATTTTATTGGCTAAGGAAAATATCCCAGCATGCATTCTGCGTCCTTCTGATTATAAGAGGGGGAGGGAGAATACTTTTGCAAATATTCTTTTGGGAAATCAACATAAAATCTTAAAGAAAAGATATGCAAGAAACAATATTATAGTTTTATTAAATAAGTGTTTTTTATTTTAATTATTAAATTTCTTTTAAAATAGTGGGAGTATTTTGTATGTCAAATAATTGTTGTGGTAGGATCCACCTAATCTGCATAGGTGACTACCAACTATATAAATAATGGTTGGTACCGGAAGACGAGGGGGAGGAATCACGAGATCCAACTAGAGACTCTGATCGACTGCGACTAGTCAACACATTCTCCAGGAACGTCTTCCCAGAAATACTATATGTACTTATTGTGTACACTTTCTTGTTATAATACATTTTTGTTCTAAGTACATTTTGTGTTGCATTATTATTCCATGCATTAGGCGAGATTCAACAATGAGTCTAGACTCAACAATGGCGACGAAGTAGAACGAACCATACGCCAAGTTTCAACAATGGCGACGAAGTAGAACGAACCACACGTCAAGTTTCAACAATGGCCACAAAGTAGAACGAACCATACGCCAAGTTTCAACAATGGCAAAGAAGTAGAACGAACCATACGGAAAGAAGAAAGAATTAATAGTGAGAGTTTTCAACAATTGGGACAAGTCATTGAAGAACCCAGGCTGAAAAAAAAAAACTATTAATTCAAAGTCCAACGTTAACATAACGACGAAGGATTCTGAACTTCTGGATATGTAAAACTCGTTAAAAGACGACTAAGCATAAAGGAACGTTCACTCAGAAAAATTGGAAAGGTGTCGTAAACGAATAACGGTAATTTTAAATTAAAAAATTATCTACAACGAGACACCCGCTAAAAAGAAAAATTGGCCGACTACAAAAACATGCATGGATTAAAAGGAGCACAAATACACCGTGTAGACTTTGAAAGGTAACAAACTTTAAAAAAATTATTTTGTTTAAATTATTTGTTCAACAATATAGTGACGAATTACCTCTGATAAGAAAATCAGACGTTGTCATTGAAATACGCGAACAGAAGTCGAAAACGAAAAAAAAAGTCCGATACGCTCTGTTCACGAAAAAAAAATACCAGAGTTGATTAGCACGGGCGTGAATGTAAAAGCAACACATAAAATATAAAAGTCGTACGTTGTTTCGATTTTTTGGTCAGCTTATATGATATTCGTGGATACACAAATTAAAAGTATATTCCTTGTTGCATGAACACTATCAGCTAAAGATGGATGAACTATCCAAAGTCATATCTGAATTATTAAAATCCCAGCAGTTGAGTCAACAACGTCAGCAAGAACAACAGATAGCACAGCAAGAACAACTGATAGCAATGCAAAAATATCAAGAACGTCAAGAGGAAAGATTTTTGGAAATTCAAAAGTTAATACTGGAGAAATTAAACAACTATCAGGCATATGTGGGAAATTCTTCATATTCTAATAACACCATATTTAATTCGCTGGAAACTTTCAACTATGTGCCAGACGAAGAAAAAACGTTTGAAGCGTACTTTAAACGATATGAAGATATTTTCTACACAGACTGTAAAAACTGGTCGAATTCAAGAAAAGTCAGTCCATTACTAAGAAAGCTAGGTACAGCAGAACATAGCAAATTTATAGATTTTATTCTACCGAGAAAAACAACTGAATTGGAATTCTCGGAAACAGTGAAATTGCTAAAAGAGCTGTTTGGAGCAAATATGTCGCTTTGGCATAAGCGATGGTTATGCATGAATGTCTCTAAATCCGACGATCAGGATTACTTAACATATGCATCTATAGTGAATAGACATTGTGACAATTTCAGATTGGCAGAGATTACGGTTGAAGAATTCAAGTGCTTAGTTTTTGCTCAAGGACTGGTATCCAGTAAGAGTGCCGAAATAAGACGTAGAGTTTTGTCTAAACTCGAATCTGAACAAGGCCTTACCCTGCAAAAGTTAGCAGAGGAGTGTCAACGGGCCGTAAAGTTAAAGAAAGAGTCGCAAAAAATCGAAGAAGCTGGTATTGCTTATATTAAAAAAATAAAAAAGCAGTCAAAGTACCCATCAGAGAAAAATTGGAGAAAAAATTCAGCGTATTTTTATAATAGACAAGAAAATAAAAAGAACGAAAATAAAAAGGTCCCACCATATAATTGCAGACGTTGTAACGAAAGACATTGGGAGGTAAATTGCCCATATAGAAATAAGAAATGTTTCGTGTGCCAAAAGAATGGTCACAAAGGATCGTGTTGTAAAACGAAAAAATTCAAGAGTCGAATTAGACAAACAAATTCGAATATCAAATCAGATAGAGATTTGAGGAAATATGTGACGACTGAAATATTCAAAAAGAATATCAAATTTCAACGCGATTCGGGGTCAGATTTAACAATAATGAACGATAAAACATGGAAAATTTTAAAAAGGCCTACAATAATGAAGTCAACGAAACTCGCTCGAACGGTAACTGGAAAGCAAATTAACTTCGAAGGCGAGGTTGTACTTCCAATGAAATTGAATGGGATCGTTAAAAAAATAAAAGTTGTCATTCTGAGAAATGGAGAAAACTTGTTGGGTACAGATTTTATTGAAACATTCGAATTGTGGGATAAACCGTTAAACTCATTCTGCAGAAAAGTAGAAAGTAATACGCAATCAAGACAGGACATTAAAGATGAATTAAAGAAAAAGTTTCCGGAAACCTTTACACCTGGTCTTGGAAGATGTAACAAGTTTGAAGCTAAATTTGAATTAAAAGAAAATACTATGCCGATATTTAAAAAGAAATGTAACGTGCCTTTCGCAGGTGTAGAGAGAGTAGTAGTACCAAAAAAGTTGCAGAAAAGAATCCTACGGGACTTTCATATGGGTCACCCGGGGATTAATAGAACAAAAAGCTTAATGCGAAGCTTTGTATATTGGAAAGGAATGGATGTGGATATCGAAAACATGGTTCATCGATGTAAAGGGTGTGCGTTAGCAGCTAAGGCACCACCTATAGTACACAAACCATGGCCAAAGACGGATCATCCGTGGGAAAGATGACACATTGATTTCGCTGGTCCAGTAGAAGATTATTACTACTTAATAGTGGTAGATAGCTTTACAAAATGGCCGGAAGTACTACGCTGCAAAAAGCCTACGTCCAATACCACAACAACTTTTTTGCATGAACTATTTGCACGGTTCGGTGTGCCAGAGTGTATTGTGAGTGACAATGGTACACAATTCACTTCTGACGATTTTAAGGAATTTTGTGAGTTATATCAAATTAACCACATAACGACGCCGCCGTATCATCCGAGATCCAATGGACTCGCAGAAAGATTTGTAGATACGTTAAAGCGCGCTCTGAAGAAAGCCTCAGGAGTTCCAACGGAAAAGGCGCTTCAGCAATTCCTACAAGTATACAGAATCACGCCTAACCAGAGAACACCATCAAACATGGCACCAGCTGAACTAATGTTCGCTAGGAAAGTTAAGTCAGTGTTTGACAAGCTTTTGCCAGGAAGAAATAGAATAAAGAACATTATGTATACAGCTAGAAAAAGATACACCCCCGGAGAGAAGGTCTTTTTCAAGTGCTATAGAAAGAACATTGAGTTCTGGGAGCGAGGCATAGTGGACAAGAGAATCGGTGACCTGCTTTACATAATAAAAGGGCCGAAGAATACTCATAAAAGGCACCAGAACCAACTCAAAAAATGCTACGTGCTACAGCATGAAGAGAGTATACCGGATGAGGAGGAAGATCCCATTGATGTAATATATGATACTTTTCAAGTAGAACCTCCGAAGAGTGCTCATGAACCGAGAAGATCCGGTAGGAAACGAAAGTTCACGGACCCATTGGACGTGAATCCAAAACGAAAAAGATATTGAAAAAAAAAAACATATATATATATGAACTATGCAAAGGGGATCTACAAAGAAATAACCATAATCATCATCCCATATAGAAGCCAGTTGAAATCCAAAAGGATTCCAAGGCTTGGGAGGGGGGTGTTGTGGTAGGATCCACCTAATCTGCATAGGTGACTACCAACTATATAAATAATGGTTGGTACCGGAAGACGAGGGGGAGGAATCACGAGATCCAACTAGAGACTCTGATCGACTGCGACTAGTCAACACATTCTCCAGGAACGTCTTCCCAGAAATACTATATGTACTTATTGTGTACACTTTCTTGTTATAATACATTTTTGTTCTAAGTACATTTTGTGTTGCATTATTATTCCATGCATTAGGCGAGATTCAAAAATGAGTCAAGACTCAACAATAATAAAAATTGTAATTTTTTGCAAAAAATTAATAAAAATTCATTGTACTAAGCTACGCATCCGACTAAAACCAACTGTACTTCGTAGTGCCTTACTTGTTTGCACTTCTCCATAAAATTTAGTTTCGATTGGTTAATGTATGGCTATTTCAGAGGGTGTGACCGACGGACTAACAGAAACCTCAGAATTTTATATATAGATTTAACGCAAGTTCAAGGAGATAATAGCAGAGGTCCTGAAGAAAAAATTGAATTTTAATGAAAGTTATGCTGTTAACCTTCAGTTAAAATGTGTTTCAGCATGAGTGCCGCTTGCTGTGTTGTACATAGTGGTTGATCTTTATGCGTCAGCAAGTATGAATGGGTGATGTATGTATGGTCAGGTATGTATAGTCGAGCATTTTGCTCCGAATAATTGATCTTGAAATTATTATCAATAGTTTCGTTTATGATGTTAGGTAGACAGATACTAAACAGATTTAGATAGATATATAGATTGATAGATAGATAGATAAAGAACAGAAGATAGATAGATAGATAGATAGATAGATAGATAGATAGATAGATACGCAACAGACTAAGATAGATAATGAGAAGAAGATAGGTAGATAGACAAAGAGAAGATAGATAATGAGATAGATAGATAGATAGATAGATAGATACGGAACAGACTAAGATAGATAATGAGAAGAAGATAGGTAGATAGACAAAGAGAAGAAGATAGATAATATAGATAGATAGATAGATAGATATATAGATAGATAGATAGATAAAGAACAGAAGATAGATAGATAGATAGATAGATAAATAGATAGATAGATAAAGAACAGAAGATAGATAGATAGATACGCAACAGACTAAGATAGATAACGAGAAGATAGGTAGATAGACAAAGAACAGAAGATAGATAATGAGATAGATAGATAGATAGATAGATAGATAGATAGATAGATAGGGAACAGACTAAGATAGATAATGAGAAGATAGGTAGATTGACAAAGAACAGAAGATAGATAATGAGATAGATAGATAGATAGGTAGATAGATAGATAGGGAACAGACTAAGATAGATAGATAATGAGAAGATAGGTAGATAGACAAAGAGCAGAAGAGAGACAATGAGAAGATAGATAGATAGATAGATAGACAGAAAAAATAAATATAATTAGCTAAACACACAAATACATAAGAAGATTGATTTTATGCTAGTGTTTAGCAAATATAAGACCCACGTACCACTCAGATTAGAGTATTATCAATTAGCTTTTATGGATGTAAAAACTATAAATTATGATGTTGGTTAGGAGAGATAACTGTTGACCGTAGACTTGATGAGCCTAGTTTTAACTGACCAAGAAATAAACATGAGTGTAGCGATCAGGGAAGCAGTCTTTTGGGATTCTATTCCACGATGCAAGGATCCGTGATAGGCTATTTACAGAATATTGTTTTAGACAAACAATTTTTGTAATTTCAGGACTCAGTATAGAGGCAAATCCGAAAAGGTTATATACCACGCAACCATTTTCCCGAAAGAAAATTTAACTAATAAATAAGTATACATCGGAATTTCCACCGGGATCTGGAAGAAGACACTGTATAACCACAAGTATTCTCTCTCTGACCCTTCTCTAAAACACCAGACAGCACTTTCTAAGTATTTCTGGGAATTAAAGGAAAGAAACTTTTCCCCACAGATTGAATGGAACGGCTTCAGAAATATATGTAATTTATGTTTGGAAGAAAAAATTAGAATAATTAAATTTTAAAATATTCTCCATAAAAATAAGTTTAAATTATCTTATAAATAGAATTTTGGTCTATCATATTTTATTTTATTTTCAGCCATACAATTATTTTGCATTAATTATTGAAAGTAATATACATTGATTTTTGTTTTCATATTTATGAATTTGGATGTATATATATGCATGTGAATGTATATATAATATATATGTATGCATATGTGTTTTTATGTGTGTATGGATGTGTATGTTTGTGTTGGATTTTATAAATATGAAAATACTGAATTTAAGATATTGCTTTTTATTGTAGTGTATTATTTTGATTTCCTCCTCTTATATATGTATATATATGTGTATGTATATATATATGTGTGTAGGTGTGTGCATATATATATATATATATATATATATATATATATATATATATGATTTGTATTATATACTAGCAGCCATACCCAGCTAGCTGATAAAAAAAGCGTTCAATTAGAATGGAGCAAAAACAGGATCATGTTTAGATGTAACAGAGTCTATCTTCGTTAATTAGTTTAAAGTACTTTCATTAAAAAACATTTTGAATTAATGCATTTACTGATATAACAGAAGTAGTCTGTATTTATTCAATCGAAGTTAGTCGAGGACATGAAGGTGTAAAACAGGCAAAATGAAGACCCACTTCAGACTATAATTATTTTGGAGTTTTTGAAATTCAATTTGTCAGTGTGCTACCAGGTATGTAAAAGAGGATATATTTATAAAGAAATTTTCAATTTTGATGAAAACTGTTTTGAAAGATCAACGAAAAATAAGAAAGAAACTAATAAAAATTGCCACTTTTCGCTATTTACGCGGGTTTTCACTATATAGGTAGAATGAATTATCAAGTTATATCACTGTTAAATAATCAACTTATTGTTGGCTAGAACTGAGTGTAGTTTGTATTAGATTGAGGAAGTTTTTTGGTTTAAAATTTGTGTTGAAATCGATTTTTCGTTTTTCACGGGTTTTCGCTAAACGCACTGGCGTAGAAATAAACATGAGGTTTCGCTGAGCTCGTCATGATGTAAGTAACCTCCATACCAAGTTTGAACGAAATCAGAGAAAAACGTTGAATTTATCGATTTTTGATCGGCGTTATCGATTATTATTTTTATAAAAATTATCGATTTTTTTTAAAACTAAGAGCCTACCTCTTACATTGTACAATGTATTTGAAAAGTTTGGTCAAAATCGTTTGGAGGGATCTCGAGTGAAACGGTATCATCCAGAGAGACACACAAACACTCTCTGTTTTATATATCATACATAACTTAGGGGTTTAGGTGAGGGGCTTATTTAGTAAAAGTAGAGAGCAAAATTATGAGAATGAAATGAATAAATATCTGTCACAAAAATACAAATAAAGACCTTAATAGAAAAATGATATTTAACATATTCCAACCCTAAGAGACAGACACGCTTACAGATAATCTTGTAAGACACTCTAGATCGAATTTGTCTCAGAATCTCTTTTTCCGACCGGGGGTTCAAAATAACCTGAGTGTCGGACCTCGGACATTCTCTCCCGGCACTGGATACTACCTTATGAAAATTGAGATGGTATTAGAGTGAGGCCTCCGTATCATAGATTCTGGTGGGCTCATAGAGTCAGGAATGTGTCATAGATTCTGGGGTGGGGTCACGAGACCCTTGCAGCAGACCTGTTTAGAAACAAGAACAAAGAGTACTGAATTGTTATATAACATGCAATTCCTCATAAGGAAATGGGCAGTAGACAATTCCATCGATGATGATGAAGAAGCGACAGAGATATGGTTCTACAGAAGGATGCTGAGAATTCAGGTTGCTGGTTAGGAAAAAAGAAAAGTTAAGCAAAATAGGATGTACAGTAAAATGTATGCTTCTAATAAGAAAGCGATAGTTAACACATAACGAGGAAAGACGGCATGGTGTATTTAACACTTGTGGGAAAATCTAAAATGAAGTAGGAGAAAACAGTGAGCAAGCTACTTGACGAGTTTAGGCGAATGGATGGTATCATAATGGAAAGCATCAAAAGGTTTTTAGAGCAACAAATAATAAGAAGTTGTGGAGAGCCATTATTGAACATATGAAATGATATGAAACATAACAAAAACAATAATTTTCGTGTGTTTAAATAGAGAATTTTATAAAGGTATAGTGTCTTCGGACGAATTAGTGATCTGATTCAGCCTTATCAAATCGTGAATTGAATTTCATCCTGAATGGCCAATCTTCTAGATCCTTTTGTACTAATGAAGATGTCCACGCAGAGCTTCATTCTTGCTCCCACTTTATTCTTTGTTTTCATCAATGACATTCCTGATGCCATCAGCTCTCAATTTGGTATCTATGCTGAAGGCACAGCCACTTACTCCTGTCTCGATACGAAGTCTGATCAGTTTGATAAGGTTAAACTGGCGCCTGATCTCAAAAACAACCTAGAGTCTGTTGTTAACTGGAGTTAAGAAAAACTTGTTAATTTTAACTTCCTAAACAAAACTGCTTCCTATTAATCATCTGAGAGACCCCTTTCTGTTTT
>OZ038513.1:52602095-52609595 GCA_964036315.1 Acanthosepion esculentum | reverse complement strand
CAGCAGATAGAAGAAGAACGAGCCTGTGTTAATGGCTGGGAGAACAGGTATTAGGAGAGATAGCAAAAAATATATTTTTCTAAGTGTTACAAAGAAAAGGAGATTGTGGAGCGCCATAATCGCCCACTCCTGAGAGATACAGCACATAGATGAAGGACGAGTTTGTGTTGTGTTTGGTAGAACAGAGGATTAGGAAAATTAGCAAAAAGACAAACATTACTGAGAACTGCAAGTGGTCAGGATGTTGTGGAGAGCCATGAACTAACTCTGTGAATGGATACGGTGCAACAATTGCAGCTCGAAATAAGTACAGAAGTAATGGAATATGTGTCTTTTTAATTCAATTTGTTCAGATGTGTCTCGGTCTGTTAGTATCTATGAAATAAGAAAAGCTTTATAAATTCGCCATATTTGAAGATATATTTAGCTTCATAGTAAAATTGGCGGGAATTGGGACAACGCGGAGATTTTGTCAGTGTTTTGAATTCTAGGGCGATTGTTTTCATTGGTCAAATAAATGTCATATGTTTTACCTAATTCAATCTGTTCGTATCTACCCATCTCTGTTCGGAATTCAGTCTCAGCCTTTTCTCGCCTGTTTTAATTATTAATTTAATCAATGAAATATTCCAATTTAGTTTTGCACCTGATCAAATATATATATATATATTCGTTTTTGTTTTACAGGTGATCATCAACGTATGAATCGACGTCCCTCAGGTGTGTAAATTCTATCTAATGGGAGTATTTGGAAAAAGAGAATATAATAGGGGTGCTTGAATAAAAGATAAAATATCAAGTTCCTCATTGTAGGCTTATAGGCATTAGTATACTAAGAGCTTAATAAAAAAGAAGGAAGTACGAGGATAGCTGAATGAAAATAAAGACAAATATGCATTATTCTTAAAGAGCTTTTATAACCTACTGTGTCATATAATATCTCTATCTATCTATCTATCTATCTATATATATATATATATATATATATATATAGTGGCTCATATATATATATACTGTGTCATATAACATATATATATATATATATATATATATATATATATAGTTTACTATCGCCCGAGGAGACATATTCATAGTGTCGAAAAGTAATTGCCATTGTGTTGCGATTTTGAACATGTTTAAATATCTTAAAATAAATAATATTTAGCTCTACTCTGTATTGAGCCATCTATTAAATTAAATGGTATGACAGTTGAATTATATTTCATTTGTTCCAATGTAATCTGCTATACATACATATATATATATATATATATATATATATATATATATATATATATATATATATATATATATATATATATATACAGGGTGTCCATAAAGTTCGTGTACACTTTAAAAATGTTATAACTTTATTTTTATTTGCGATAGAAATAATCTGTAAAAAATGTTATAAAGTTTAATGTACCTAGTTTTAAGTATAGCTAAAATAACTAATGTGATTTCAGCCATTACTGTAAATCAGTTGGCAAATGTTTTTCGTGAACTGCAAAATCGTATTACCCTTTGTATTGCTAATGATGGAGGACATGTGGAAACTAAAATAAAATTTCAATAAACCCTTAAAAATATAGATTTACTTCTTTCTAATCCTTTTTACAAATTATTATTATCCCGTGAGATACAGCACATAGAAGAAGGACGAGCTTGCGTTAATGGTTCGGTAGGACAGATATTAGAAAAGAACAAGAAGAATTAGTAAGAGTTACAAATGGCAGGAAATTGTGGAGAGCCATGATCGCTCACTTCCTGAAGGGAAACAGCAGATACAAGAAGAGCGAGCCTGTGTTAATGGCTGTGAGAACAAGTATTAGGAAAGATAGCAAAAAAATTTTTTTCTAAGTGTTACAAATAAAAGGAGATTGTGGAGAGCCATAATCGCCCACTCCCGAGTGATACAGCACATAGATGAAGGACGAGTTTGTGTTGTGTTTGGTAGAACAGAGGATTAGGAAAATTAGCAAAAAGACAAACATTACTGAGAACTGCAAGTGGTCAGGATGTTGTGGAGAGCCATGAACTAACTCTGTGAATGGATACGGCGCAACAATTGCAGCTCGAAATAAGTACAGAAGTAATGGAATATGTGTCTTTTTAATTCAATTTGTTCAGATGTGTCTCGGTCTGTTAGTATCTATGAAATAAGAAAAGCTTTATAAATTCGCCATATTTGAAGATATATTTAGCTTCATAGTAAAATTGGCGGGAATTGGGACAACGCGGAGATTTTGTCAGTGTTTTGAATTCTAGGGCGATTGTTTTCATTGGTCAAATAGATGTCATATGTTTTACTTAATTCAATCTGTTCGTATCTACCCATCACTGTTCGGAATTCAGTCTCAGCCTTTTCTCACCTGTCTATTATGCCTGTTTTAATTATTAATTTAATCAATGAAATATTCCAATTTAGTTTTGCACCTGATCAAATATATATATATATATATATATTCGTTTTTGTTTTACAGGTGGACATCAACGTATGAATCGACGTGCCTCAGGTGTGTAAATTCTATCTAATGGGAGTATTTGGAAAAAGAGAATATAATAGGGGTGCTTGAATAAAAGATAAAATATCAAGTTCCTCATTGTAGGCTTATAGGCATTAGTATACTAAGAGCTTTATAAAAAAGAAGGAAGTACGAGGATAGCTGAATGAAAATAAAGACAAATATACATTATTCTTAAAGACATTTTATAACCTACTGTGTCATATAATATCTATCTATCTATCTATCTATCTATCTATATATATATATATATATATATATATATATATATATATATATATATATATATATTTAACATACAACGTGTGTTAACTCGTGCGATACCCTGTCTTCATCAGCCGCCGACCAGGGGTGATGACATGGTTCGGTGGCTATGGCGGGACCGCCACCCCTGGCGCCACCAGCAGCTTTTGCCACCAGGCAGGGCATGAAGATAAAATAATTGATCGTTCCTCTTTGTAAATTCTTTTAATGAAATAAATAAAACGATTGTTCCTCGTTGCAGCTTGTATCCGTAATGAAAGTTCCTGAACGCGTTTGCCGTTATTGACGCTCTCATAAAAATCGTTATATACGTCCACGCAAATATTTCACTTGCGCATGTTAGGTCGTGATGTTGCGCGCATTTTATTTTCCTGTTTTGATCTCGACCAAATCCAACCTGACGCATGCTGAACTGTTTTTTGAATGTGATGCGAAACGCTCTTCAACCAACGGCCAGAGATGCCTATTTTTGAAAAGAAGGAATTGACCGAATGTCCCAGAAACCCACGACACCCAATCTCAATAGGCATCACATGACACGTCCAACCATTTTCCACACATTCGGCATGCAGTGACTCTTACCGGTTTTTCTTTAGTTCGTGCGCCTCCACCCTGTTCTCTTCCTAAGGGACTGTTAACTCTATTAGGAAGACAGTCTTTTTTGAGTTGGACTATAACACGATGTCGGGACGCTTGTCTGTAAGGCGATGCGTATTGGAAAATTTAATGATGTCATTAGATCCACTGAAACCTTCCAATCAATGGCACCACTCAGCAGCTTCATATTGGGGGCTGTTTGTTTTTTTTGCAGGGCATTCACCCTCCTTATGGAATTCCCTTGGCTGCCACAAGCTGTTGGTTTGCTGTCTCACATTGTATTATTATTAGATCCCTGATCGCCTCTAATACCTTGTTGTGTTGCCACGTGTACATCTGTAGCGATAGTGGACAAGCAGAAATCACATGACGCATGGTACCTCGGTCTTTTTTACACGAAAAACACAGATCTGCATCTGTGTATCCCCACATTTTGAGGTTTGTCTCATTTGGGAGAAGATCGTATGTTGATCGAAGAAGGAATGATATCGCCAATGGTTCCATTGCCATTAATGAATTCCACGAAAGTTTAATGGGTTCTATATCATTCCAGGTTGTCCACTTACATTGTTTAGATTGGGTAATAGCAGTGGCCATTCTATGCCCATCTTCGAACGTTTTGACCTCTTCAATCACCATACGCCTTTTTCCCTTTGCTTTCTCCTTGGAGAAGTACTTGTGCGTCGTGTTTCCCAATCCAGCCCGATTATTCTGAATCACGCCCATGATATATCTGACGCGCAGGCTGGTTTCCGCTTCTTGTGTGGCCTCTGCAGCTGACCACTTTGTACCAGATTTAATCTCTGGATGCACCCTACGTATACAATCATCAGCTGAGTCCCTCATCATCATATGAAAGCGTATCTTCCTAACCTTGTATTCCTCCACCAATGAATGTATAGCAAGCTGCAGGTGTCCGGAGTTGGTATACAACCCCACTTTTGAAAAACAAGGAGGAACTCCAAGCCACTTACGCAAATACTTATTGATTACTTGCTCGATGCGCTCAATACGAGATAAAACAATTTCATACATTTGAAGAGGCCACAAAAGGCGGGTTAGTGTTGATAGCACCACGCCCTCATTTTGCCGGGCAGATAGGTTTTATCGATCGAAATTAGTCCCTTTAAAGCTGATTTATGAACCTCTGTACCACGATGTCGATCAGTCAGTGGGATTGTATAGAGCCGTCCGAGGCTCTTTACTGGCATTACCTTTACTGTTGGTAAATTTTTAATTCTGAATTATCTCCCTTTTATATAAATGGTTTTATCTCTTAATATTGAATATAATATTAATTTTGTTAATAGATTTAAGAACGTTTTCTTTAAGTCTAAATTACCTTCAGGTTGCTACTCTGTCTAAAATAAATAGATCATTTTCTCTCTCATTTTTCCTTCTTTTCTCCTCTGACCAACCCCTCATATCCACACTTACTCTACTTCCCATTTTTATTTGTTCCCTTCATTTCTTTTTTCCCCTTATATTCTCTCATTTTTTTTTTTCGTTTTTCTTTCTTTGTTTTTTCTTTCCTCTGTCTGGCCATTTTTATTCTAAGGAAATTATCATCCTTGACTGGTTTCAATATCAGGCCAATTTCATGATATCAAGCGAAATTTCTCATATCATAATTTCTCCACTTGGGGACATCCACTTGGATTTTATCCACTTAGGGTAGGTACATCTACGATATCGCTAAAAAAATGGCATAAGCATGATTAAAAAGACGCCAAACTTGACGAAAACAAAATTTTATCTTTTAAATGCTTATATTATGTGGAAGAGGAAAGAACAAAGTTTTTTTTCATTATTTTTAAAAAAATTTTCCTTCTTTTTAGAATATTCTAAATTTTGATTAAAAAACTTTGTTTATCTTTGTGTCACGGTCACCAGTGAAATAACATATACAATTTTTATCACTTTTTTTTTGTATGACACACATTATTTTTGGAAATCTTGCAAAAATGAAAATAATTGTCGGATCTTAATGAAACTTTCAGAAAGTATTCACAGATGATCGAAATTATTATAAATATGTTTTTTTTTATTATAGTCATGGCAGAAATATTTTTTTTATATTTATTATCCCCCCACCATAACTAATTTTATGAAAACTCTAGAAATTCGCTCGCATCGGATTTAGTTATTACAATAGTTAAAAGCACAAGGCTTTGAAGAATGCAAATCACGTTTTGTTTTTTTTGTAATAACTCCACTTGTACCTGAAAAATAGCTTTGAACTGTAATATACAAAACTCAATAAAACAAATATATTATTTAATTTCAAATGCTTTTATTTGCTTTTAGTTGTTTGTATTAATATGGACAATATTTTCTGAAAGCAAAAAATTTTTCCGATGAATAATAAATTTTTTATTCAGTTATTTCTTAATTATTTAACTATAATACATTTTTTACATTAAGTTGGTAAAATATTTTAAAATTACTTACAAGCCGCGTCGGATTTTCTAAATGCCCTTATGATATAGATCTTGTTTTAGTGCTTTATAAATTGTATCGTTTTGACTACTCCGAACTCCACACGTACTTAAAAAATGTAATTTTGTCTTAAAAAAAAAAGTTAAAACGGTTGTTATTAAAATGTATGAGAGGTAACAAAAGTAAAAAGGTCATGTGACTTGAGTTTAAATGGCGTTAAAAATTCTTAGCGAGACAAATGTTGTGCATTTTGAATTAGCGGTTTTTACTCATTACAAAAATTTGAACATCATCCTAAGCCATTTTCACCATCAACATTACTACATTTTTAAAAATACCATTTATTTCATTTATCATTTTACATATTTCATTGCAATTTCAATGTTTTGAAGTTGTTTTACAGCTTTCACTTTTTTTCTTTCAGTGAGCCGTCTGTCAATTTTTCAATTACGATTCATTTTCATACTGTACCATTTGATTTATTTTTAATTTTTTTATATAGCTACTTTTTCAATATATTTCTTGAATTTGTGAAATTCTATTTATAGATTTTTTAATTCATGTATATTTTTTTTGTTATGAAATAAGAAAGATAACATATCCAACCGAGCACTGAAATTTGGCGCACTCAGATATTTTTCGACAATTTTTTTTTTCTTTTTCGTTTTTTATATTTTTTGATTTAGTTTTAATAGTCTTCATTGAGATTTTAATTCATTTCATTTACATATTTTTCATATAAATAAGAAAAAGAAAAGAAAATTACCTAGCAATAGCTGATATTATTTAATTTTTGTCATCATCATTTATTTATCAAAATACTATATAAATTTATAATTTTTTTTTTTTTTTTGCTCCTTATTAGTTTGTTTCATTTCTAGACATAAAGAACAACATATAACTATCTCGGTGATCATTGTGAATTCAAACAAACTATCCAGTATTGCCTCCGAGTCCTTGGTACATTCTGTCTACAGCTCATAAAAATTCATTGTCATCACCCTGCTCAAAATGTGTTAAAAAACAAAAATACATCAAGCCATTTCTCAAACTTAAATTATAAAAAGAAAAAAAGAAAAAATTGGGTTTTTTTACAAGGTGGTGACAACTTGTTATTGTTGGCTGGCTGGCCCTTGACCCAGCAATGTCGAAGTCATTTTTTGGGGCTTAATTTCAACACTGTTTTCCTCAATGCTGATTTCAAATAAAAAACATGCAAAAAAAAAAAAAAACTGATTTCTAATGTTCAGATATAGTAATTTTAACTATTTTTTTTTCATATTTTATGCCCAGAAAAAATTTTTTATAATCATTTTCATTTCACCAACCAATTTCACTCAGAAATGAAAGAGCATTCTTTGCTTTCAGGAAATACTTAGTTTCATGGAGTGCAGATCAAAAGTTTCCTTGATATTTTGTTCAGATGATCACATAAGTTATTTTTCAATATTTATTTCAGGGCAAATAGGCTGCAGAGTGTAACAAAATAACTATTGATATGTTTGTGACGATTTTTACTTAGGATAGAAATGTTTTACCAAGCAGATATGTATTGACTTTAGGAGGCTACCGTGACGTCATTTACGTCCTTCCGTATGATCATTCGGATCTCACGTTAGCTGACGATATGTGATGACAACACATCACTCATTGCCTGTCAATAGCGAAAGATGTT
>OZ038513.1:52559595-52597095 GCA_964036315.1 Acanthosepion esculentum | reverse complement strand
AAACAGACTGTCGCCTCTAAGTGTTGATTTCTATGTTCCCTTATATATATATATATATATATATATATATATATATATATATATATATATATATATATATATATATATATATTTAAACAGATTGTTGTTGCTACACCAGGATAAAATGATCTTTAGAAAAGGGATTAAACAGCCTACCAAAGTATCACAGCGATTAAAATTTTAGGTACCTTTCGACCGACACTTCTTCAGGATAAATATAATCGTTGGAAAAATAAAACTGAGACAAAAAAATTTTTATTAACTTCAGTCGTTGATCATAATTTTCTTGTCAGATGCTTGATTTTATTTTACTGATGATTATATTTATACTGAAGAAGTGTCGGTCGAAAGGTACCTAAAATTTTAATCTCAGTGATACTTTGACATCCTTAATAAAGTATGATCCCTTTTCTAAAGATCACACACACACACACACACACATTATATATATATATATATATATATATATATGTATATATATATGTATATATATATATATATATATATATATATATATATGTATATATATATATATATATATATATATATGTGTGTATGTGTGTATTTAGGCAGCATTTTTTCATTGATGCATGTTTCATTAAAAAATATAGACAAGTGTTTTCTATTTATTTTACGTAAATTCTTTTCAGACGATATGAAATGAATTTACATAAAATAAATAGACGATACTTGTCTATATTATTTAATGAAACATGAATCAATATATATACATATATATATATATATATATATATATATATATATATATATATATATATGATTTATCGTCTTTTTTTTTATTTTTCAGAAAAACTAAGCCGAACAGATGTAAGTAATATTACGTGTAATTTCTAATGGATTTGTCCCATATTGTGTGTATATTTTAAGTTTTATTGTACGAAATATATATGCAAGAATAACAACGATTTTGGAATTGAAGTAATAGATAATTTTCAAGAAATAATTTACAACATTTTACAACAATATCTTTTATTCATATAAAACCGTAAATTGCGGCGTACAAGACGACCTGGCGTACAAGTCGACCTGGCATACCAGTCGATGTAAAGATTTTTAGCTCAAATTTACGAGTTAGACTTATACCTATCGTATAGTTTAACTCCCAAACATAGGGTAGGCTACCAGTGGCCCTAAATATACCAGTAAATGAAGTTAGGCTACATTGTACGATAACGTGTGCCCAAACTACGTAAGACCACACCTCTTACCTGCATATTGAGAAACTAGCCGTAATGGAAATAACATACTTAAAAGTTAGTTTGAGCACAATAGAGGGGAGATATCCACTACATATTTATTGCAGACAATGTGCGTATACGAAAGTAGCTTAGGAGAAAGGCATCCGGTTATCATGTTAACAGCTATTGTTGAAGGAGAAGTTCCTTTCTGTCATCGGCTAGCTTCTTTAAGTAGATGTAATTTTTATTCTGGTTGCTGGCCTTATTCCGCGCAAACCTGATGCCACTGACAATGCTTGTGGTATGGGAGAAATGGTATATGCTGCTACTTGAGCAACATGGCAGACGAAAAAGTATATGGGGTTTGAATTTGGCCCGTATATAGTCAGGGTGACAACATTTGCCTCTATCTCTGTCTATATGCATTGTATAGCCAACAACCTACGACACACACCGGTAGGTACCGTATATTTTATCCCTATAACTTAGAGAACATTTAAAATTCATTTAGGTCTACTGATAAACACATTAAAGTCAAGATCAAGTCCTATAAAATATTAAAAACGTAGATTACACATCATACTAGGTAGATTTTTCATATTACAGCTAACAGAGCACCACTCATCCGCTATTTGTATCCGTGTATCAGCTTTTAGACACAATGCATGCTGTAGCATTAATAGAATACAGAATTAGTATTACTATTTTATTATTTTATATCATTATGTGTATTAATATCTCAATTATGTTCACCAAACACGAGTATTAGTGGGATATATTTGTGGCAGCCTGCTGCAGGTACGGTAAATGGTGTACAGTAATTGTTAGGGTTACTCCTTTTCTTTTACAAATTGGTGATAAAGGTTTTCCTTTTATTCCCGCCATATGAGTCGAATAAGGTTTTGGAAATAAAGCTCGAAAACTCGACTTCTACGCCGTAATTTACGGTAAGTTCCTCGCATCAATATTCATATTATATTTATAATAGGAAATGTTTATCCAACTAAGAGGTTTCAATTTTATTAAAGCTACATCAGAGAATGAGATATTTCTTTTCTTCACCTAGATATTCTGAGCTACATATTCTATTGATATTCATATTAAAATCAATATTGGAATCAGTATTGATTTTGATATGGAATATTGACACCAATATTCATATCAATATGTATGTAAATAGTGATGTTAGATATTGATATAAACATTAATACTGGCATCAATATTGCTATTGGTAATATAATCAGTATAACAACCACTTTTTTCTTTGTTTCTTTTTTGCTATTTGGATGTTAACTATTTTTACTACATAAATATAGTATAGGCTGTAGTGTTTCATATCTTGAAAGTTCGTTTCAGCACAATAGAGGGGAGATAACCACTACATTTTCATTGCAGACAATGTGCGTCGGCAGAAGTAGCTTTGGAGAAAGGCGTCCGGTTACCATGTTTACAGCTATTGTTGAAGTAGAAGTTCCTTTCAGTCATTGGCCTTACCCGCCCAAACCTGATACCACTGTACATGTTTGCGATATCGGTGGTACATGCTGCTACTTGAGCAACATGGCAGACGAAAATGTTTATAGGTTTTGAATTTGGCATTTATATAGTCAGGGTCATGTGACCCTTACAGTGGCACTGATTGGTCTTTCCTTTAGCCATTCAGTATGTTCGTCTTATTCACTTCTAGTCTTATTTTGGATTGATTATTCGAAATTTCAATAATATACCCAACATAGTAGTCATGGGAAATTGTAGCTAACCTCTTTATTTTGATAGCATTAATTGGTAAGAATAATGGGAATATTAAACGTTTCCCTATAAGGAAACATTTGGTATACATTGAATTAGCAGTCAGTACTGTTTTCTGTTGAAAATTTAAAAAACTTTCTCATAAAACACATTTTCAGGAAAATAGGTTTCTCAAGTCCAGGAGCTGTTATCGCTCTTTCCACTACTGATGGGCGTTTCCTTCATAACCTTATATTAGAAGTGTTATGGAATGTCAACATATTGATTATGTCATTACTTTCTCTTCGATTTACACGTGATTTACATTTTAACTGTTGCTGCTGTTAAAAGACCACAGGTGATATGTAAACACACACACACACACACACACACACACACACACACACACACACACACACACACACACGCGCGCACACACACATATATATATATAAATATATATATATATATGAACAGAATGAGATAGACAGTTATGAACAGTATAAGGTTGATAGATAGCTAGATAGGTAGATAGATATGAACAGAGATAGAGAGATATGAACAGTATAAGTTTGATAGATAGCTAGATAGGTAGATAGATATGAACAGAATGAGATAGATAGATATGAACAGACTGTGATATATTATATATATATATATATACATATATATGTATATGTGATATATTATATATATATATATATATATATATATATATATATATATATATATATATATATATATATATATATATATATAACATGGAAAGGGATGGTAACAGTAATGGTGATAATAGCCGTTTCCCTATAAGGAAACATTTGGCATTCGCTGACCGAACAGCTAGTACTGATTCCGGATGAAATTTATAAAATTTGTCTCATGAAACACATTTTTAGGAAAATAAGTTTTACATGTTCATTAGCTGTTATCGCTCTTACCACTACTGATGGGCGTTTCCTTCTTCACCTTATATTAGAAGTGGTATGGAATGTCAACATATTGATTATGTCATTACATTCTCGTCGATTTACACGTGATTTACATTTTAACTGTTGCTGCTGTTGAAAGACCACAGGTGATATGTTACACACACACACACACACACACACACACACACACACACACACACACACACACACACAGATATACATACATATATATATATACATATATATATATATATGTATATATATATTAATACCAACAGAATGAGATAGATTGATTGATAAATAAATATGAACATAATGAGATAGATAGTTATGAACAGTATAAGGTTGATAGATAGCTAGTTAGGTAGATAGATATGAACTGACTGAGATAGATAGATAGATATAAACATAGAAATGTATAGTAACGGTAATGGTGATAATAGCCGTTTCCCTATAAGGAAATATTTGACATACGTTGACCGAGAAGCCAGTACTGTTTTCGGTTGAAATTTATAAAACCTTTCTCTTGAAACACATTTTCAGGAAAATAAGTTTTATATGTTCAGTAGCTGTTATCGCTCTTTCCATTACTGATGGGTGTTTCCTTCCTAACCTTTTATTTGTAGTAGTGTTGAAAGTTAACATCTTGATCATGTCATTATTTTCTCTTTGAGTTACATGTGCTAGGCATTTTAGTTTTTTCCGCTGTTGGTACCCCTCAAGAGGTGTGCTTTCTGTTATTTGTTAGAGTTCTTTCTGATTGAGTAGCGCCAGTCTTTTTCTTTTCTTATATCTGAAACCATACACCTTTCATTATTTTGTAATCGCTGAGAATAAAAATTGTCTCGACATGATCTGTTCGGATGGATTTATCCGACAATTTTAATAGTTTTCTTTCTTTATCATTATAGAAAATTTTAAAAATGTTTGGCAGAAAAAAAAAGGGCTCTGATACAGAAAAAGAAACACAAAAATAGGAAAATAGCGTAAGTATCCACTTTCATTATCTATAAGTATGCACGTTTGGTTTCACCTTCATTATTGTTATGGTCCAGGTTCCTTGTACCACGGTGATGGTTCCATAACACCCCCTTCCGAGGCTTTTTGCGTAGCAGGTGTTTTTAATATCTCTTTTTCTTTGGATCTATTGCCAAAGGTTCCGTAAATTTTCTTTTTCGAGACGATTTTCTTGGTTCTGGCATTGTTTGCGGTCTTTTTTATATCAAACGTATCGAAAATCGTGTCCATTACCTCTTCTTGAGGTGGACCGTTAGCGTCCTGTAACAGTCTTTTCCTTATTTGTTTTACGTGTCTTCTGTGTGAGAATTTTTCTCCCTGAACTATATAATCCATCTTGCCAATTCTTTTCTCAATTGTGCCTTGCTCCCAGTAAGATGTGTTATTTTTATAGGCTTTAAAAAAAACTTTTTCTCCTGGGAGAAATTTTCTTTTTGGTGTGTAGGACTGTGTTGCTAGTTTCGTTTTACTTGGTAGCAATTTATCAAATGCTGATCTGATCTTTCTAGCAAACATCACTTCTGCTGGTGATAGTGTTGATGGTGTAGCATTATTTGGCGTTATTCGATATACCTGAAGAAATTGCTGTAGTGCTTTCTCCGTAGGCACATCGTAGGCTTTTTGTAGCGCTCTTTTGAGTATCAACGAATCTCTCCGCCTGCCCATTTGATCTTGGGTTATAAGGCGGGGATTTTATGTTTTACTTGATAAATTTCGCAAAACTCTTGGAAATCTGCTGACGTGAATTGCGTTCCATTATCTGTGACTAGGAAATCCACTACTCCAAACCGAGTGAATAGTTCGTGGAGGCAATTTATGGTCGTTTATGAAGTAGGATTTTTGCAACGAAACACCTCCGGCCATTTACTATAGCTATTCACGATGATTAAATAGTAGAAGCCGTCAATTGGTCCTGCATAATCTGCGTGTATTCTTGACCACGGACGATCAGTCTCTGGCCATGGCTTATGTATGATAGGCGGTGCTTTGGCTGCTAAATTACAACCCTTGCACATTTCCACCATCTGAGTAATATCCTGGTCCATATTCCTCCAATATACATAGCTTCGCATTAGCGACTTCATTCTATTTTTACCAGGATGGCCCCTATGGAAATCCTTTAAGATCCGCTTTTTTGGGAATTACAACCCTTTCGTTGTAAAGTAACACATTGTCGCATAGAGAGAAGCTGTCCGATATTAGCTCATTTTTTTCTGCTATTTTTGCTTTTGTTTCATTAACAAATTCGTCATTTTTGGCTTCATTTTTTATGTCTTGCAATGTGGCTGGGAGATTTTTAACTGTACAACATTGTACTGTCCTAATATCTTTTTCGTTTCTTAAGGCTGCGATTACCGTATCTTCCAATGGCTCTGTCTTTGTTTGTATAAGTCTCGACAGACCATCCGCATGCCCGATCTTTTTCGTTGGTAAATATTCCAATCTGAAATTATAGTTCAGAATTGTTACCAATCTAAGTAACCTATTTGCGGTCTAAACCGGTAGACCTTTTTTCGAACCGAAAATTGTTAGTAACGGTTTGTGATCCGTCTGCAGAGTAAATTGTCTACCATAGATATACCTATGAAACCTCGTGACTGCGAAGATAATTCCTAGAGCTTCTTTCTCACTTTGTGAATAATTTTTCTCCGCTGGTTATAGAATTCGAGAAGCATGTGCGATGGGTTTAATGTCCCATCTGGCATTTTATGTAATATACACGCTCCGACTCCGTAGGCGCTAGCGTCACTTGCTACAATAATTTCTAGTTTAGGATCGTAGTGTGCCAAAAATAAATCTGAAGTTAATATTTCGCTTATTTCGTCAAATGCTTTTTGGCATTGATCTGTCCACTGCCAAACTTTTTCTTTCTTTAGCAGCTCGTTCAGTGGTGCGCGAAGTTTATGCATGTGAGGTATGAATTCCTGGTAGTAACTTTCTAATCCCAGAAAACTTTGTAGTTCTGTTATGTTTTTAAGAACTGGCATTTTAAATTTTTTTTTTTATTTGCTGTTGACCTTTCAGGGTCTGGTCGTCTACCTTCTTGATCTATTATATGGCCAAGTTATTTGATTTCCTTCATGAAAAAATCGCACTTATTTTCTTTTACTTTGAATCCATAGCTTTGTATTCTTTTAAATACTTCCTGTGCATGTTCTCTGTGTTGTTCAACGCTTTCGCTATTAATCAATACGTCATTCAGGTATGCAATTGTGTACTTTAGTCCTGTAAGCATCGTATCCCTTGTCTGTTGGAATATAGCCGTCGCGACCTTAATTCCAAAAGGTAATCTTTGGTATCTGTACAGTCCTTTGTGTGTGTTTATGCATAGTAGTTTTGAACTTTCTTCATCAACTGGAATTTGCAAGTACGCCTCACTTAAATCAATTTTTGAAAAATATTTTCCGCCATTTAATTTAGTGAATACTTCTTCTGGACTGGGTAGAGGATAGTGGTAGTCCTTTATTGCTGCGTTCAAACCTGTAGAAAAATCAGCGCAGACTCGAATTTTGCCTGATTTCTTTTTGACGTAGACCGTCGGAGCGGCCCATTTACTATATTCTACTTTTGTCAATATGCCAGTGTTTTCGAGTCTGGTTAATTTTTGATCAATTTTTTCAATTGACGCAAACGGTACGCTCCTTTTTTTCTTGGAAATAGACTGAACGTTTTCCTTTACTTCGATATTAGGTGCCATTTTCTTACATCTTCCTAGGCCTGCTGAAAATACTTCGGGGAAACTCGTTTTTAGTTTCTCTTTTAATTTGTCTGCCTCGGTTGGTAAGCTTTTTACATTTTGGCAGTACGTACTTATAGGTAGATCCCACAGTTCGAATTTTTGCATCCAGTCTGTTCCGAATAGGTTTTCGGTATTTCTTAAGACGTA
This sequence comes from Acanthosepion esculentum, assembly GCA_964036315.1. Classification (NCBI taxonomy): domain Eukaryota; kingdom Metazoa; phylum Mollusca; class Cephalopoda; order Sepiida; family Sepiidae; genus Acanthosepion; species Acanthosepion esculentum. Next base: position 52,589,314 of record OZ038513.1, on the reverse strand, counting down.
CATGTTTAGTTTTTCGTCATTCCATTAAATGTTACTTTTGTAATTACTTCACCCTCGAATTTTATCTTTCTCCCCGTTACTGATCTAGCAATTTTATCCGTTTTTAACATGGCAGGTTTTTTCAGTTTTCTCCATGTTTGTAGGTTTATGATAGTTAAGTCTGATCCAGAATCCAGCTGTAGCCTAACTTTTCTATTTTGCATTTCAACTTGTACGTATTTTCTTATGTTAGTCTCATCTGCTTGGTCACTCCTCATAATTCTTATTCTGCTTTTGTTTTCTCTTCTATTCCAACAGTGAGAACTTTTGTGGCCTATCTTTTTACATGATAGACAAGCTTTAAAACGATAAGTACAGTCTTTAAACCAATGCCAAGTCCCACAGCGATAGCATGGACTGGGTGGTAATTTTTTTTTATATTGATTTTTAGAGTTAGAAAATTTTGTTTTAACTGTTCTTGAGGGGGGAAAATCGGTTTGGTTTGTTTGTGAGGAGGGTAAGTTGGTTTGTCTTCGTACTTTATGTATGTGCGCTATGCCAGGTTCTTCTATGTCTTTTGAGTCTATCTTCACACTGATGCATCTCTGGCAGTCTTCGGCTAGCTTTTGAAGTGTGAAATCAGTTTCAATCTTCAATTTAGTAAGGATTCTGCGTTTCATTTCCGCGTCTTTGGTTGAGACCAGGCCTTGGACGTAAATTAAGCATTTGAAATTGTCCGCGCTGAGTTCTGATAATTTGAATTCGTCACAATATTTGTTGACAATAGACGCGAAAGTTATGTAATCTTCGTTGTCCTTTTTTTAAGGTTCATGCATTTCCATCTTTTGTGGAATAGTGAAGTATTATGGCTGAAAAGTTCCGTTAGCAGTTTAATGGCTTCTTTGAACGTTAACTCACTTGTTTTTCTGGGAAGGATATAATCTACAAATTTGGTATATTCGTATGTGCCTAATTTTCTTAGTAATAGACGTACTTTACGTGCGTCTGACCAATCTTTGCAGTCAAATTCATATAGATCTTCGTACCTTCGGAAGTAGTTTACAAAAGTTTTATCTTCGTCGGGTGCGTGCTTGAATTCTTCGATAGTTCTCCAAATAGCGTCTTGTGAGAGAACTGTTTCGTTCTCGGGTTTTTGCTCTTTATTTGACATTACACGTAGCAATAATTCTTGCAAATCCAAATATTTCTGTTTGTTATTTTTGCTGCTGTTGAAATTGGACTTTGATAAGTTCCACAATGGTTGACTTGAAATCTTCCATGTTGACGTATTTTTTGTAACCTGATATTCTGTGACCTGTGTACGCAAAATAAAATTTCCTTTGTTGCCAGTGAAATTTGATATCCAAAAAGAAAATTCTTTTTTTTTGTGTTCGCGTAGAACTAGTTTTTTTTTTTTAGAATCTCGCGTAGAATTTGTTTTTTTTTAGAGTTTACTCGTCGACCACTGTTATGTACGACGGATAGCAAAAAAGGTATGTCCTCCGCGTAGAGAATTTGTTTTTCTTTTGGGGTTTTCCAGGTCGCCACTTGTTATGTGTGACGTATAGCAAGTATGTTCTCCGAGAATAGAGATCGTATTTCCTTGGGGGTTTCCTCGTCGCCACTGTTATGGTCCAGGTTCCTTGTACCAGGGTGATGGTTCAAGGTAGAACCAATGAAGGATAACTCGAACACAGGTATGGAATAACACGGATATATTACAAACATAATATGTACAAAAGAAGTAGAACTGTTAGTAATAACAATCAGGTTAGGTTAGAAAGAACTATGTTGTCTCGACCAGTATCACTATTCCAATGTCTTACAGTAATCGTCTGACGCGACTCTGTCTGTGAACTGACTGAATGACTCACTCTGACTGTGTCTGACAGCTTCCTTTTGAGGCGCAGTATTTATGAGGTACGGAATAGTCTATTAATATTATAGGCAAGTTCCCATAACAATTATCTATGAGAATCTACCATGCTTTTCACATACATTATGTATAAGTATTCGTCGTTGCTTTCATCTTCATAAGTACTATAAGTATCAACCTTTGTTTTCACCTTCATTATCTATAAGTATCTACCTTTGTTTTCACATTCATTATCTATATGTATCTACCTTTGTTTTCAAATTTATTATCTATAAGTATCCACTTTTGTTTTCAACTTCATGATCTATAAGTATCCACCTTCGGTTTCAACTTCATTAACTAAAGGTATCCACATTTGGTTTTATCTCCATAATCTATAAGTATCCACCTTTCTTTGCAACTTCATTATCTATAAGTATCCACCTTTGGTTTCACCATCATTATCTATAAGTATCTACCTTTGTTTTCACATTCATTATCTATAAGCATACACCTTTGGTTTCACATTCATTATCTATGAGTGTCCACCTTTGTTTACACCATCATTACCTATAAGTATCCACCATTGTTTTCAACTTCATACCTATAAGTAACAACATTTGGTTTCACCTTGATTATCTATAAGTATCCACCTTTGGTTTCATCATTATCTATAAGTATCCATCTTTGTTCTAACCTTCATTATCTATATGTATCGACCTTTGTTTTCACTTACATTACCTATAAGTATCCGCCTTTGTTTCCACCTTCATTATCTATAAGAATCAACGTTTGTTTTCAACTTGATGATCTATAAGTATCCACCTTTGGTTTCACATTCATTATTGATGTGTATCCACCATTGTTTTCACCTTCATATCTATAAGTATCAAGCTTTTGTTTCACCTTCATTATCTCGGAGTATCCACCATTGTTTTCACCTTCATATCTATAAGTATCCTCCTTCGGTTTCACCTTCATGATCTATAAGTATCCACCTTTAGTTTCAAATCATTATCTATAGGTATCAACCTTTGTTTTCACCTTTAATATCTATAAGTATCCACCTTCGGTTTCAGCTTCATTATCTATAAGTATCCATTTTCGTGTTCAACTTCATTATCTATAAGTATCCACCTTTGTTTTCATATTCATTATCTATCAGTGTCCACCTTTGGTTTCGCATTCATTATCTATAAGTGTCTACCTTTGTTTTCACCTTCTATATCTATAAGTAACAACCTTTGATTTCACCTTCATTGTATATAAGAATCAACGTTTGTTTTCACCTTCATGAGCTATAAGTATCCACCTATGTTTCCACCTTTATTATCTATAATTATTCACCTTCGTTTTCACCTTCATTGTCTATAAGTATCCACCTTTGTTTCCACCTTTATTATCTATAAGTGTCCACCTTCGGTTTCACCTTCAGTATCTATAAGCATCCACCTTTGGTTTCATATACATTATGTATACGTATCCCCTTTGTTTTCACCTTCATTATCTATCAGTATCCACCTTTGGTTTCACATCATTATCTATAAGAATCAACGTTTGTTTCCACCTTCATGATCTATAAGTATCCACCTTTGGTTTCATCTTCATTATCCATAAGTATCCACCTTTGTTTTCACCTTCACTATATATAAGTATCCACCATTCTTATCACATTCATTATGTATAAATATGCACCTCTGGTTTCAAATTCATTATCTATAAGTATCCACCTTTGGTTTCACCTTCATTATCTATAAGTATCCACTTTTTCTCACCTTTATTATCTATAAGTATCCACCTTCGGTTTCACCTTCATTATCTGTAAGTATCCACTTTTCCCCACCTTTATTATCTATAAGTATCCACCTTCGGTTTCACCTTCATTATCTATGAGCACCCACCTTTGTTTTCACCTTCATTATCTATAAGTATCCACCTTTGTTTTCACTTTCATTATTTATAAGTATCAACCTTTTTTTCCACCTTCATTATCTATCATTATCCACCTTTGGTTTCACCTTCATTATCTACAAACATTCATCTTTTTTTTCACCTTTATTATCTATAAGTATCGAGCTTTCGTTTCATCTTCATTATCTATAAGTATCCACCTTTGTTTTCACCTTCATTATCTAAAGAAAAAAGGAATCATGAAATGTCTATTCGTTTTGGTAAGACTTGTTTTCAAGAACAACTGCTGCAAAAGTTTACAGGAAGTACGATACGATCTGTTTAATCCGGCATTCTTTGAACCCTTTCGCTGCTGGACTACAGAAATGCCGTATGGCAAGAATAAGGCCAAAACAAGTAAATGTAAACCTAGTCTTACCGCTCGTTCCACATATATATTTTCTGCGTTATCAGGTATCAAATGTTGAACAAAATCTTAAAACATGTAATAAAAACAATTATCTATGTTTTCAAAGAAATTTTTAAATTTTTCATGCAATACAAAGACTAAAAATCTCTAAAGCCAAAAAATAATATATAAACGCTTGTTCAAATTAATTGAAACAACCACGTTAGTTTCCTTTCTTTCACCATACGGCCAAAAAATGTTTGATTCTAACATAAATTTCTGATCCTAATATAAATATTTGATCCTAACATAAATTAAAAATTGATTCGCACTGTCGAAAGAAAAAAGGAATCATCAAATGTCTATTCTTTTTGGTAAGATTTGTTTTCAAGAACAACTGCTACAAGAATTTTTTATTTTTTCATGCAATACAAAGACTAAAAAATGCTTAAAGCCAAAAAATAATATATACAACCGCTTTAGTTTCCTTTCGTTCACAAAACGGTCAGGTTTAGTTACACTAGAGTGACAGAGTGTAATCGATTTCTATGTTTTCCTCAGATTAGGTAATTTGCAGTGGTGTGCAGTAATATGAATCTATTTTCGGGGTGTATGATGAAATTTGTTTGGCCATGGAAAATATTGCGTCATACATGATCGCATCAGATTTTCATCACACCCAGGCACTATTGTCTCGACTGTCGATTAATTGTCCTACAACCATTGTCTGCTATGGATGTTACTCCAAGGAAGCGTATGAAAATTGTAACGCTGCAGGAAGACACTGGCAAGTCTTACCAGTAACCAAATCAACGTACTATAGACTTACCCTGAAACTGTAGTCAGTCTGCGAGGAACGACTTCATGGAATAGACATACGAAGTACTAACATGTGCACTGAGGTATATTTCACTGGAAAAATACGAAGAAAAAGTAAATAATAACTGTTATGGTCCAGGTTAGAACCAAGGAAGAACAACACGTACACAAGAGTAGAAATAACGAAGATATATTACACGGAATAATAATACAAGATGTGGAAGGTGTTAGTATGACTGTCAGTCTGGTTGGGAGTGAACTACTATCGGCTCGACTCGATTCGTCCCTCTCTCTTGAGAGGCGTAGTATACATAGCGTTAGGAAGAGTTCATTCTGTAGATATAGGTAAGGACCCATAACAATAATGTAATTATTCGTTTTGTTTCAACTAATATGCACAAGGGTTTACTTACTATCCTGATTTGGTAACTCTGCAGCTATATATATATATATATATATGTATATATATATATATATATATATATATATATATATATATACATACATACATATATATATATATATATATATATATATATATATATATATATAGCTGCAGATTTACCAAATCAGGATAGTAAGTAAAACCTTGTGAATATTAGTTGAAACAAAACTATATATATATATATATATATATATATATATATATATATATATATATATGTGTGTGTGTGTGTGTGTGTGTGTGTGTGTGTGTGTGTATATATGAAATGAACAAGACTGTATCACCAAAACACTGTCGACTGCTTTGTAAACAATCTGTGAGTGCGTTGTCCTTACAGCCGCTCAAAGAACTAATGGTGGGTGATTAAAAAACACACACCACAATTACCAGAAATTGGAATGCCGGATTAAAGAGATCGAACTGTGTTGAAATGTGTGTGTGTGTGTCTAAAGACGTCTTGTCTTGCTTATTATATAGAAAACAAAATTTATTGAATCTTTTACGTGTATAAAATCTATTTTGAACGATCGCACTTTAATAGTAATGTGTAAATATTAAATTTTGTTTTAATTTCTTTCAGCGAATGTCGAAACGGATGGTGAATGCGTCACAGCAATTTATAACTGATATGCCACAGTTACCTGTAAAGAGTAGCAGGAGAAAATGACCTTTTCTTCATGATATAACATAAAAAATACAACAAAAAAAAGAAAAGAAAAAAAGAATTGTCAGCAAGCAGTGGTTGCTTGTTTCCCACAATTGCTTGGAGTAAAATGATTAAAAAAATGAAGAATAGTGTCAACTGTAAAGCCATTACAAAAATAGGATATTATAATCATCTACTCACACGACACCAAAATATAAATATAATAACCAAAGGTTTCTACTTAATTGCCTTTAGAATTTTCAACCCTCAATATTTACACGATGGAAAATACACTGAATATAATTTCACGTATAATAAAATAATAAATAAAATTTTTAACTTACCTATTTTAATAAGCACGTCGGCGTGTAAATAATCTTTAACTATCCAATGGAGTCGCTAATCCACCCCACTAGGGAACAGCTTCCATACACGAAAATAACACGTCTGCATTCTTCGACAAGTAAAACTGAACTCACTGAAATCTCTTTTTATGTCTCTAACATACCCACGTTCTGCTCAACCAATCAACATCTCTATTTTGTCTACCATCTGGCCTTAAATGTCAGCCTCAGAAGGTGTGCGCCAAATTACACTGCATTAAAAAATAATAATCTGAAACTATTATTTAACATTCCTTACCTAACCATAAAAAAATTCATTTATGACCTTTATTTCAAGTACATTATATTTAACAATTATACCACTTACCACTGTGCCTTCGTCTGAGTGAATTAGCATATTTTAAAAAATAAAATGGCATCTTCCAGATAGAAAATATGACCATGAAGGTTTAGATGGCATACCAATGCATTTAAGGTTTCATTTTTTTTCAAAATAACAACTGTGTTTATACAACTGAGTTTAAATTAGTAATAAATTTTTAAAACGATACAGTAAAACTGAAAAAAATCCCATTCAACCAAACAAAAACAGCTAGCATTCATAAAGCAAATACGAATTTTATCAATGTATACTTGTGTGAAATAATATCCGTTTTCTAAACCTTCCATCGCACATAAGGTTTTTGTCATCGGGGCATTTAATGTCAAAGGACTTGCAAAAATTAAAAAAAAAAACGGGAAATAGCCTGGGTTTTTGATTTATGTTGTCTCCAAGGTTATCAAAATTAAAGTCAAACTTGCCATTTATATCAAAGTCAGACCGCTCATGTTGATGATCTTTGGAGGTACAGTAAATATTTTGGAAATGGTTTTGCCATCAATATCAAATGGAGATAACAGAATAACTTCCATAGACCTTGGAAATTAACCTATTTTTATTTGGAAACTGTAATTTTATTAAAAAATATTGATTCATTCAGACGAAGATCCATTGAAAGTGTCATAATCTATGAATCTCTTAATAAAATACAAGAGCCAGTATTAGACCAAAAAAAAAAAAATGGAGTATTCTTGTTATATCCAGACAGGAACTTTCAAATAAACCAATTATTTGGTATATCCAAATTTGACAGCATCATGTTTAGAACATTAGTAACAAAATAAACAGCTAAAATCGATTTTTTTGGCCGGAAACTTTTGTACATATATAATATTATGGGTACACCCCAAAACTTCAAACAGCACATTTTTTTTCAGATCTCGGGTGAAGTCCTGCTATTTTTAGGTAATTATACTGTTTCTTTATCTAGTAATCAACCTGGACGGCTCAAGGTAAAAATTGACATTCTCTACCAGTTACAAAGACCAGACCATTTTTTTTTAATTTGGTGAATTAGTAATAAAATACAAGAGCCAGTATTAGACCCCCCCCCCAAAAAAAAAATGGAGTATTCTTGTGATATCCAGACAGGAACGTCTCAATCTCCACTTTCCAGCATTGACAGAATTCAAAAGCGTCTACGTGGCCATGTATGTAATTAATTATTTTCCACTCTACAACTCCTTTATCATAAACGAAAAGTCGCAAAGTTCTCGCTACATTATCGCTGTTTACATATCAAATATTTTGATGAGCTACATTCCTTACATTCACGAGTTCAGTCCGTTATAGCTAAGAGACATCATGGTGCGTGAAGGGACACCTCAACACCGCCAATTCAACACCATCGACTAAACAACTGAACTTCTTCGGCCTAAGTTCTTTCCAGAGTGATGCTGAAACAATGTGGGATATCCACTTTACAGCTAAAGACAAATAGGAACGAATCTGAATGCATAAAGCCTTAAGGTATAAATCTTAAAATGCAGAGAATAATATCTTGGTCAACCAAAGTATACACATTGAACAATGTCAGCAAAAGAATGATCAGCAAAATTTCACCGTTCCTCGTACAAGAATCATTGAAGAGTTTGGAAAGCTGCAACTCTTTTGTGAGTTAGAAAAGGTCAGGGAGGATTGGAGATATTTGCAAAGTTACCGAAGATCAGAAGTTACAATGATTTGCAGTGAGCTTTTAAGTCGAAACAAATCCCATGATCTTCCGAATTTGCTGTTTGTTCAGCAAATTATGTACATAAAAGTCTTCCTAGCGGTCATTTGATGATTCCGTCGTATTCGTAATCAAATTTATACCACATTTTCTCCTTGTTCGTAATTATCAAATCCAGCCATTTTTCTTGGATAATATCGTTGTCCTGGGGGTCTTATTCGCTGGGTATTTGCCATATTTTTATTTGATTTTATTTTATTGGAAAGACTTTATGACTTTCTTTTGGTCATAACATTTATGACTTCATATACAGTCGTAAATGTTTATATTTTTATTACCATTCTTTTTTATTCGGTTTGCTGTAATTAGCCATAGAAGTATTTATATCATTGTGTTTGACTTCAACATTTGATGGATATCATTTGAAAAGTCACGTCACATCACAAATCCTGTAGCTCATTATGACATCACATGTACTGCAACCATAACGGCGGTGTTGTGTCTAGGGCAAAATAACCAGACGGAGTCTATTCCTCTCCAGATTGGTTTCCTTGTACGAGATTGGTTTCCAGTCGAAAGCAGGAGAGCTTAACGTGCCTTACTAGACGAAGATCGATTAATCTGGTTCCCAAGGAGATTAATGCCAAATGAACGAAACAGAATCGACCGGAAATTGAACACGGCACGTCGAATCCATTTTCCACGCCGATATACTACCCATATAACTCTAGTGACAACAAGTCTTGCAAGATCTTCCTTACCAGCCTCAGAACTGATCTGCACTGAACAGTATAATTCTTTTCGTCACTCCCTGGTCCTCCCAGTGTTAGAGTGGTAGCAGCTTTTAGGGTCCCAGCTATGAGCAAATAGTGAACACACAAGAGAAAACAAAAAACTATGAAAGTATAAAAATATATTTTATATAAAAAATACCAACAATATATGTTTCTAGTAAAATTACCAACGATACAATTTTAATGCAAAATGAACGGCAATACATTTTATAGGAGAATTACCAACAAAAAGTTTTATCCGCAGTTGAAGGCATACAATGGTGTTCAAAATATATTTCGTTGAAGCTGTAAAATTGTGTATTTACATTTCGGCATGAAATAACCCATCGAGGTTGATATGCCGCTAAACAAAATCAGCTAACCAAGCAACGCTTTGGTGTATTCGATACGGTTTCAAATAAACCAATTATTTGGTATATCCAAATTTGACAGCATGATGTTTAGAACATTAGTAACAAAATAAACAGCTAAAATCGATTTTTTTGGCCGGAAACTTTTGTACATATATAATATTATGGGTACATCCCAAAACTTCAAACAGCACATTTTTTTTTCAGATCTCGGGTGAAGTCCTGCTATTTTTAGGTAATTATACTGTTTCTTTATCTAGTAATCAACCTGGACGGCTCAAGGTAAAAATTGACATTCTCTACGAAGTTATAAAGACCAGACCATTTTTTTTAATTTGGTGAATTAGTAATAAAATACAAGAGCCAGTATTAGACCAAAAAAAAAAAAAAAAAAAAAATCGATTATTCTTGTAATATCCAGAAAGGAACGTCCCAATCTCCACTTTCCAGCATTGACTGAATTCAAAAGCGTCTAAGTGGCCATGTATGTAATTAATTATTTTCCACTTTACAACTCCTTTATCATAAACGAAAAGTCGCAAAGTTCTCGCTACATTATCGCTGTTTACATATCAAATATTTTGATGAGCTACATTCCTTACATTCACGAGTTCAGTCCGTTATAGCTAAGAGACATCATGGTGCGTGAAGAGACAACTCAACACCGCCAATTCAACACCATCGACTAAAAACCACCGACTGAGAACCAGGACAACTCAGGACTGAGACAACTCCATCTATTTGACTTTTCCATATTCGATTCCAGATTAGCGCTTATTTTAGAAAAGTTGTCTTCTGAAAGATTTTCCGTCTTCCTCGTGATTTTTGGATCCTCTAACCATTTTTTGCAAGATGTTTGAAAACTATTTCAAGTCTGCCAACAATGATGAGTATAATTTATAATTATGTATACCATAAAATTATGACGATGAAAATGACATTTGAATTTTTAATAATAAAAGGATTTGCAATTAATTACTTTTCTTCTTGAATGTAAAAAGTTGCAAAAACAAATACTGTAAAATATGCAATACTATTGCATAAATAATTAGAATGCATAAATATAATAAAATTATTTGGAATAATTCTGTTGTAAAATTATTTAAAACGAAAAACCTGTATTGAAATTATTTAAAATGAAAATACTCCATGAAAATTATTTAGAATAAAAAATGTAATAAAATTATGCCTGACTGAAAGCTGTGATTAAATTATTTAAAAAAAAATGAAAAGCTGTAGTAAAAATTATTTAGATTAAAAAATGTAATAAAATTATTCAGAATTGAAAGCTATGATTAAATTATTTTTAAAAAATGAAAAAACTGTAGTAAAAATTATTTAGAATGAAAAATGTAATAAAATAATTCAGGATTGAAAGCTATGATTAAATTATTTTTAAAAAATGAAAAAATTGTAGTAAAAATTATTTAGAATGAAAAATGTAATAAAATTATTCAGGATTGAAAGCTATGATTGAATTATATAAAAAAATGAAAAAGCTGTAGTAAAAATTATTTAGAATGAAAAATGTAATAAAATTATTCAGGATTGAAAGCTATGATTAAATTATTTTAAAAAAATGAAAAAGCTGTAGTAAAAATTATTTAGAATGAAAAATGTAATAAAATTATTCAGGATTGAAAGCTATGATTAAATTATTTAAAAAAATGAAAAAGCTGTAGTAAAAATTATTTAGAATGAAAAATGTAATAAAATTATTCATGGTTGAAAGCTATGATTAAATTATTTAAATAATGATAAAGCTGTAGCAAAAATTATTTAGAATGAAAAATGTAATAAAATAATTCAGGATTGAAAGCTATGATTAAATTATTTTACAAAAATGAAAATGCTGTAGTAAAAATTACTTAGAATGAAAAATGTAATAAAATTATTCATGGTTGAAAGCTATGATTAAATTATTTAAAAAAAATGAAAAAGCTGTATTAAAAATTATTTAGAATGAAAAATGTAATAAAATTATTGATGGTTGAAAGCTATGATTAAATTATTTAAAAAAAATGAAAAGGCTGTAGTAAAAATTATTTAGTATGAAAAATGTAATAAAATTATTCAGGATTAAAAGCCTGTATTAAATTATTTAAAAAAAATGAAAAAGCTGTAGTAAAAATTATTTAGAATGAAAAATGTAATAAAATTATTGATGGTTGAAAGCTATGATTAAATTATTTAAAAAAATGAAAAAGCTGTAGTAAAAATTATTTAGTATGAAAAATGTAATAAAATTATTCAGGATTGAAAGCTATGATTAAATTATTTAAAAAAATTGAAAAATCTGTAGTAAAAATTATTTAGTATGAAAAATGTAATAAAATTATTCAGGATTGAAAGCTATGATTAAATTATTTTAAAAAAATGAAAAAGCTGTATTCAAAATTATTTAGAATGAAAAATGTAATAAAATTATTCATGGTTGAAAGTTAGGATTAAATTATTTAAAAAAATGATAAAGCTGTAGTAAAAATTATTTAGAATGAAAAATGTAATAAAATGATTCAGGATTGAAAGCTATGATTAAATTATTTAAAAAAAATGTAAAAGCTGTAGTAAAAATTATTTAGAATGAAAAATGTAATAATATTATTCATGGTTGAAAGCTATGATTAAATTATTTAAAAAAAATGTAAAAGCTGTAGTAAAAAATATTTAGAATGAAAACTGTAATAAAATTATTCAGGATTGAAAGCTATGATTAAATTATTTAAAAAAAATGAAAAAGCTGTAGTAAAAATTATTTAGAATGAAAAATGTAATAAAATTATTGATGGTTGAAAGCTATGATTAAATTATTTAAAAAAAATGAAAAAGCTGTAGTAAAAATTATTTAGTATGAAAAATGTAATAAAATTATTCAGGATTAAAAGCCTGTATTAAATTATTTAAAAAAAATGAAAAAGCTGTAGTAAAAATTATTTAGAATGAAAAATGTAATAAAATTATTGATGGTTGAAAGCTATGATTAAATTATTTAAAAAAAATGAAAAAGCTGTAGTAAAAATTATTTAGTATGAAAAATGTAATAAAATTTTTCAGGATTGAAAGCTATGATTAAATTATTGAAAAAAAATGAAAAAGGTGTAGTAAAAATTATTTAGAATGAAAAATGTAATAAAATTATTCAGGATTGAAAGCTATGATTAAATTATTTAAAAAAAATGTAAAAGCTGTAGTAAAAATTATTTAGAATGAAAAATGTAATAAAATTATTCCTGGTTGAAAGCTATGATTAAATTATTTAAAAAATGATAAAGCTGTAGTAAACATTATTTAGAATGAAAAATGTAATAAAATTATTCATGGTTGAAAGCTATGATTAAATTATTTTAAAAAAATGAAAAAGCTGTAGTCAAAATTATTTAGAATGAAAAATGTAATAAAATTATTCAGGATTGAAAGCTATGATTATATTATTTAAAAAAAATGAAAAAGCTGTAGTAAAAATTATTTAGAATGAAAAATGTAATAAAATTATTCAGGATTGAAAGCTATGATTAAATTAGTTTAACAGAAATGAAAAAGCTGTAGTAAAAATAATTTAGAAGGAAAAATGTAATAAAATTATTCATGGTTGAAAGCTATGATTAAATTATTTAAAAACAAATGAAAAAGCTGTAGTAAAAATTATTTAGAATGAAAAATGTAATAAAATTATTCAGGATTGAAAGCTAAGATTTTATTATTTAATAAAAATGATAAAGCTGTAGTAAAAATTATTTAGAATGAAAAATGTAATAAAATTATTCAGGATTGAAAGCTATGATTAAATTATTTAAAAAAAATGTAAAACTGTAGTAAAAATTATTTAGAATGAAAAATGTAATAAAATTATTCAGGATTGAAAGCTATGATTAAATTATTTAAAAAAAATGAAAAAGGTGTAGTAAAAATTATTTAGAATGAAAAATGTAATAAAATTATTCAGGATTGAAAGCTATGATTAAATTATTTAAAAAAATGTAAAAGCTGTAGTAAAAATTATTTAGAATGAAAAATGTAATAAAATTATTCCTGGTTGAAAGCTATGATTAAATTATTTAAAAAATGATAAAGCTGTAGTAAACATTATTTAGAATGAAAAATGTAATAAAATTATTCATGGTTGAAAGCTATGATTAAATTATTTTAAAAAAATGAAAAAGCTGTAGTAAAAATTATTTAGAAAGAAAAATGTAATAAAATTATTCAGGATTGAAAGCTATGATTTAATTATATAAAAAAATGAAAAAGCTGTAGTAAAAATTATTTAGAATGAAAAATGTAATAAAATTATTCAGGATTGAAAGCTATGATTAAATTATTTTAAAAAAATGAAAAAGCTGTAGTAAAAATTATTTAGAATGAAAAATGTAATAAAATTATTCAGGATTGAAAGCTATGATTAAATTATTTAAAAAAATGAAAAAGCTGTAGTAAAAATTATTTAGAATGAAAAATGTAATAAAATTATTCATGGTTGAAAGCTATGATTAAATTATTTAAATAATGATAAAGCTGTAGCAAAAATTATTTAGAATGAAAAATGTAATAAAATAATTCAGGATTGAAAGCTATGATTAAATTATTTTACAAAAATGAAAATGCTGTAGTAAAAATTATTTAGAATGAAAAATGTAATAAAATTATTCATGGTTGAAAGCTATGATTAAATTATTTAAAAAAAATGAAAAAGCTGTATTAAAAATTATTTAGAATGAAAAATGTAATAAAATTATTGATGGTTGAAAGCTATGATTAAATTATTTAAAAAAAATGAAAAGGCTGTAGTAAAAATTATTTAGTATGAAAAATGTAATAAAATTATTCAGGATTAAAAGCCTGTATTAAATTATTTAAAAAAAATGAAAAAGCTGTAGTAAAAATTATTTAGAATGAAAAATGTAATAAAATTATTGATGGTTGAAAGCTATGATTAAATTATTTAAAAAAAATGAAAAAAGCTGTAGTAAAAATTATTTAGTATGAAAAATGTAATAAAATTATTCAGGATTGAAAGCTATGATTAAATTATTTAAAAAAATTGAAAAATCTGTAGTAAAAATTATTTAGTATGAAAAATGTAATAAAATTATTCAGGATTGAAAGCTATGATTAAATTATTTTAAAAAAATGAAAAAGCTGTATTCAAAATTATTTAGAATGAAAAATGTAATAAAATTATTCATGGTTGAAAGTTAGGATTAAATTATTTAAAAAAATGATAAAGCTGTAGTAAAAATTATTTAGAATGAAAAATGTAATAAAATGATTCAGGATTGAAAGCTATGATTAAATTATTTAAAAAAAATGTAAAAGCTGTAGTAAAAATTATTTAGAATGAAAAATGTAATAATATTATTCATGGTTGAAAGCTATGATTAAATTATTTAAAAAAAATGTAAAAGCTGTAGTAAAAAATATTTAGAAGGAAAACTGTAATAAAATTATTCAGGATTGAAAGCTATGATTAAATTATTTAAAAAAAATGAAAAAGCTGTAGTAAAAATTATTTAGAATGAAAAATGTAATAAAATTATTCAGGATTGAAAGCTATGATTAAATTATTTAAAAAAAATGAAAAAGCTGTAGTAAAAATTATTTAGTATGAAAAATGTAATAAAATTATTCAGGATTAAAAGCCTGTATTAAATTATTTAAAAAAAATGAAAAAGCTGTAGTAAAAATTATTTAGAATGAAAAATGTAATAAAATTATTGATGGTTGAAAGCTATGATTAAATTATTTAAAAAAATGAAAAAGCTGTAGTAAAAATTATTTAGTATGAAAAATGTAATAAAATTTTTCAGGATTGAAAGCTATGATTAAATTATTGAAAAAAAATGAAAAAGGTGTAGTAAAAATTATTTAGAATGAAAAATGTAATAAAATTATTCAGGATTGAAAGCTATGATTAAATTATTTAAAAAAAATGTAAAAGCTGTAGTAAAAATTATTTAGAATGAAAAATGTAATAAAATTATTCCTGGTTGAAAGCTATGATTAAATTATTTAAAAAATGATAAAGCTGTAGTAAACATTATTTAGAATGAAAAATGTAATAAAATTATTCATGGTTGAAAGCTATGATTAAATTATTTTAAAAAAATGAAAAAGCTGTAGTCAAAATTATTTAGAATGAAAAATGTAATAAAATTATTCAGGATTGAAAGCTATGATTATATTATTTAAAAAAAATGAAAAAGCTGTAGTAAAAATTATTTAGAATGAAAAATGTAATAAAATTATTCAGGATTGAAAGCTATGATTAAATTAGTTTAACAGAAATGAAAAAGCTGTAGTAAAAATAATTTAGAAGGAAAAATGTAATAAAATTATTCATGGTTGAAAGCTATGATTAAATTATTTAAAAACAAATGAAAAAGCTGTAGTAAAAATTATTTAGAATGAAAAATGTAATAAAATTATTCAGGATTGAAAGCTATGATTAAATTATTTAAAAAAATGTGAAAGCTGTAGTAAAAATTATTTAGAATGAAAAATGTAATAAAATTATTCAGTATTGAAAGCTATGATTAAATTATTTTAAAAAAATTAAAAAGCTGTAGTAAAAATTATTTAGAATGAAAAATGTAATAAAATTATTCAGGATTGAAAGCTATGATTAAATTATTTCAAAAAATGTAAAAGCTGTAGTAAAAATTATTTAGAATGAAAAATGTAATAAAATTATTCAGGATTGAAAGCTATGATTAAATTATTTAAAAAAATGAAAAAGCTGTAGTAAACATTATTTAGAATGAAAAATGTAATAAAATTATTCAGAAATGAAAGCTATGATTGAATTATTTTAAAAAAATTAAAAAGCTGTAGTAAAAATTATTTAGAATGAAAAATGTAATACAATTATTCAGGATTGAAAGCTATGATTAAATTATTTTTAAAAAATGTAAAAGCTGTAGTAAAAATTATTTAGAATGAAAAATGTAATAAAATTATTCAGGATTGAAAGCTATGATTAAATTATTTAAAAAAATGTAAAAGCTGTAGTAAAAATTATTTAGAATGAAAAATGTAATAAAATTATTCAGTATTGAAAGCTATGATTAAATTATTTAAAAAAAATTAAAAAGCTGTAGTAAAAATTATTTAGAATGAAAAATGTAATAAAATTATTCAGGATTGAAAGCTATGATTAAATTATTTAAAAAAATGTAAAAGCTGTAGTAAAAATTATTTAGAATGAAAAATGTAATAAAATTATTCAGGATTGAAAGCTATGATTAAATTATTTTAAAAAATGAAAAAGCTGTAGTAAACATTATTTAGAATGAAAAATGTAATAAAATTATTCAGAAATGAAAGCTATGATTAAATTATTTTTAAAAAATTAAAAAGCTGTAGTAAAAATTATTTAGAATGAAAAATGTAATAAAATTATTCAGGATTGAAAGCTATGATTAAATTATTTAAAAAAAATGAAAACCTGTAGTAAAAATTATTTAGTATGAAAAATGTAATAAAATTATTCAGTAGTGAAAGCTATGATTAAATTATTTTTAAAAAATGAAAAAGCTGTATTAAAAATTATTTAGAATGAAAAATGTAATAAAATTATTCAGGATTGAAAGTTATGATTAAATTATTTAAAAAAAATGAAAAAGATGTAGTAAAAATTATTTAGTATGAAAAATGTAATAAAATTATTCAGGATTGAAAGCTATGATTAAATTATTTAAAAAAAATGTAAAAGCTGTAGTAAAAATTATTTAGAATGAAAAATGTAATAAAATTATTCATGGTTGAAAGCTATGATTAAATTATTTTAAAAAAATGTAAAAGCTGTAGTAAAAATTATTTAGAATGAAAAATGTAATGAAATTATTCAGGATTGAAAGCTATGATTAAATTAGTTTAAAAAAATGAAAAAGTTGTAGTAAAAATTATTTAGAATGAAAAATGTAATAAAATTATTCAGGATTGAAAGCTATGATTAAATTATTTAAAAAAAATGAAAAAGCTGTAGTAAAAATTATTTAGAATGAAAAATGTAATAAAATTATTCAGGATTGAAAGCTATGATTAAATTATTTAAAAAAAATAAAAAAGCTGTAGTAAAAATTATTTAGAATGAAAAATGTAATAAAATTATTCAGGATTGAAAGCATTGATTATATTATTTAAAAAAAATGATAAAGCTGTAGTAAAAATTATTTAGAATGAAAAATGTAATGAAATTATTCAGGATTGAATGCTATGATTAAATTATTTTAAAAAAATGAAAAAGCTGTATTAAAAATTATTTAGAATGAAAAATGTAATAATATTATTCAGGATTGAAAGTTATGATTAAATTATTTAAAAAAAATGAAAAAGATGTAGTAAAAATTATTTAGTATGAAAAATGTAATAAAATTATTCAGGATTGAAAGCTATGATTAAATTATTTAAAAAAATGTAAAAGCTGTAGTAAAAATTATTTAGAATGAAAAATGTAATAAAATTATTCAGGATTGAAAGCTATGATTAAATTATTTTAAAAAATGAAAAAGCTGTAGTAAACATTATTTAGAATGAAAAATGTAATAAAATTATTCTGAAATGAAAGCTATGATTAAATTATTTTTAAAAAATTAAAAAGCTGTAGTAAAAATTATTTAGAATGAAAAATGTAATAAAATTATTCAGGATTGAAAGCTATGATTAAATTATTTAAAAAAAATGAAAACCTGTAGTAAAAATTATTTAGTATGAAAAATGTAATAAAATTATTCAGTAGTGAAAGCTATGATTAAATTATTTTTAAAAAATGAAAAAGCTGTATTAAAAATTATTTAGAATGAAAAATGTAATAAAATTATTCAGGATTGAAAGTTATGATTAAATTATTTAAAAAAAATGAAAAAGATGTAGTAAAAATTATTTAGTATGAAAAATGTAATAAAATTATTCAGGATTGAAAGTTATGATTAAATTATTTAAAAAAAATGAAAAAGATGTAGTAAAAATTATTTAGTATGAAAAATGTAATAAAATTATTCAGGATTGAAAGCTATGATTAAATTATTTAAAACAAATGTTAAGCTGTATTAAAAATTATTTAGAATGAAAAATGTAATAAAATTATTCAGGATTGAAAGCTATGATTAAATTATTTAAAAAAAATGTAAAAGCTGTAGTAAAAATTATTTAGAATGAAAAATGTAATAAAATTATTCAGGATTGAAAGCTATGATTATATTATTTAAAAAAAATGTAAAAGCTGTAGTAAAAATTATTTAGAATGAAAAATGTAATGAAATTATTCAGGATTGAAAGCTATGATTATATTATTAAAAAAAAATGAAAAAGCTGTAGTAAAAATTATTTAGAATGAAAAATGTAATAAAATTATTCAGGATTGAAAGCTTTGATTAAATTATTTAAAAAAAATGTAAAAGCTGTAGTAAAAATTATTTAGAATGAAAAATGTAATAAAATTATTCAGGATTGAAAGCTATGATTAAATTATTTAAAAAAAATAAAAAAGCTGTAGTAAAAATTATTTAGAATGAAAAATGTAATAAAATTATTCAGGATTGAAAGCATTGATTATATTATTTTAAAAAAATGATAAAGCTGTAGTAAAAATTATTTAGAATGAAAAATGTAATGAAATTATTCAGGATTGAATGCTATGATTAAATTATTTTAAAAAAATGAAAAAGCTGTATTAAAAATTATTTAGAATGAAAAATGTAATAATATTATTCAGGATTGAAAGTTATGATTAAATTATTTAAAAAAAATGAAAAAGATGTAGTAAAAATTATTTAGTATGAAAAATGTAATAAAATTATTCAGGATTGAAAGCTATGATTAAATTATTTAAAACAAATGTTAAGCTGTATTAAAAATTATTTAGAATGAAAAATGTAATAAAATTATTCAGGATTGAAAGCTATGATTAAATTATTTAAAAAAAATGTAAAAGCTGTAGTAAAAATTATTTAGAATGAAAAATGTAATAAAATTATTCAGGATTGAAAGCTATGATTATATTATTTAAAAAAAATGTAAAAGCTGTAGTAAAAATTATTTAGAATGAAAAATGTAATGAAATTATTCAGGATTGAAAGCTATGATTATATTATTAAAAAAAAATGAAAAAGCTGTAGTAAAAATTATTTAGAATGAAAAATGTAATAAAATTATTCAGGATTGAAAGCTTTGATTAAATTATTTAAAAAAAATGTAAAAGCTGTAGTAAAAATTATTTAGAATGAAAAATGTAATAAAATTATTCAGGATTGAAAGCTATGATTAAATTATTTAAAAAAAATGAAAAAGCTGTAGTAAAAATTATTTAGAATGAAAAATGTAATAAAATTATTCAGGATTGAAAGCTATGATTAAATTATTTAAAAAAAATGATAAAGATGTAGTAAAAATTATTTAGAATGAAAAATGTAATA
Source organism: Acanthosepion esculentum (assembly GCA_964036315.1). Classification (NCBI taxonomy): domain Eukaryota; kingdom Metazoa; phylum Mollusca; class Cephalopoda; order Sepiida; family Sepiidae; genus Acanthosepion; species Acanthosepion esculentum. The sequence goes on along the minus strand of OZ038513.1, from coordinate 52,569,323 downwards.
AAATTATTCAGGATTAATAGCTATGATTAAATTATTTTAAAAAAATGTAAAAGCTGTAGTAAAAATTATTTAGAATGAAAAATGTAATAAAATTATTCATGGTTGAAAGCTATGATTAAATTATTTTAAAAAAATGTAAAAGCTGTAGTAAAAATTATTTAGAATGAAAAATGTAATAAAATTATTCATGGTTGAAAGCTATGATTAAATTACTTTAAAAAAATGAAAAAGCTGTAGTAAAAATTATTTAGAATGAAAAATGTAATAAAATTATTCAGGATTGAAAGCTATGATTAAATTATTTTTAAAAAATGAAAAAGCTGTATTAAAAATTATTTAGAATGAAAAATGTAATAAAATTATTCAGGATTGAAAGCTATGATTAAATTATTTAAAAAAAATGAAAACCTGTAGTAAAAATTATTTAGTATGAAAAATGTAATAAAATTATTCAGTATTGAAAGCTATGATTAAATTATTTTTAAAAAATGAAAAAGCTGTATTAAAAATTATTTAGAATGAAAAATGTAATAAAATTATTCAGGATTGAAAGTTATGATTAAATTATTTAAAAAAAATGAAAAAGATGTAGTAAAAATTATTTAGTATGAAAAATGTAATAAAATTATTCAGGATTGAAAGCTATGATTAAATTATTTAAAAAAAATGTAAAAGCTGTAGTAAAAATTATTTAGAATGAAAAATGTAATAAAATTATTCATGGTTGAAAGCTATGATTAAATTATTTAAAAAAAATGTAAAAGCTGTAGTAAAAATTATTTAGAATGAAAAATGTAATAAAATTATTCAGGATTAAAAGCCTGTATTCAATTATTTAAAAAAAAATAAAAAAAGCTGTAGTAAAAATTATTTAGAATGAAAAATGTAATAAAATTATTCAGAATTAAAAGCCTGTATCAAATTATTTAAAAAAAATGAAAAAGCTGTAGTAAAAATTATTTAGAATGAAAAATGTAATAAAACTATTCAGGATTAAAAGCCTGTATTAAATTATTTAAAAAAAATGAAAAAAGCTGTAGTAAAAATTATTTAGAATGAAATATGCAATAAAATTATTCAGTATTGAAAGCTATTATTAAATTATTTAAAAAAATGTTAAAGCTGTGGTAAAAATTATTTAGAATGAAAAATGTAATAAAATTATTCAGGATTAAAAGCCTGTATTAATTTATTTAAAAAAAATGAAAAAGCTGTAGTAAAAATTATTTAGAATCAAAAATCTACTGTGAAATTATTTAAAATACTTCTATAAGATACAATTATTTAAAATAATTCTATTGTAAAACTATTTAGAATGCACTTATATAGTAAAATTAATTAAAATGAAAATTATACCATAACATTTTTAAGAATAGATATCCTATATTAAAGTATTTAGAATGAAAATCTATCGTAAAATAACAGAAGGAAAATTCTATATTAATACATAAATACTAATACATTATAAATACTAATACATTATAAATACTAGTACATTATAAATACTAATACATTATATGTGGCTTTATATAAAATTATTAATAACACATTTACATTATGCATATAGGAAACGTTTATAAATCTAACATGTTTCTAAATAAATCTGAAAGGCCTAATAAACATTCACATTCTCATAGAAACAAACAAGCAAATATACATTATCATCCGAAACCTGCACAGAGAAACTAGAATTATGATATACATACACACATGAATAATATACACGAACTATGCTTGACATGACAGATCCACATAAGGTCTGCTTAACAAATGAAAAAGAAACAGCATATTTTCTCCTCATACATTTCATTTTCTGATGAAGCTTTAATGAAAGCGAAATATGTTAGATTAATAAACCTTTCCTATTTACTTATGCCGGAATCCAGTCAATATTTGATCTATGTTTGACCCCAATTTATTGTGCATATGCTAGCATGATTCTGTTCACCAAAAATACTGATTTTCATTGAATTTCTATAGAAAAAACCTTTCACAATACGTTTAAAAAATAAAACTATTTTCAATTCTGTTAAATTATAACAAAAACAATTCTGACAATATAACTGATTTCTGATCATGGATAATCGATTTATATTGATTCACAATGAAATCTATAAAAAATATTTAAATTAATGGCATCTTCTTCTAGGTTTCTGGTCACTTCAGGACGCGAGGGGTTATGGATCATTACAACTTCCTGTTTTTTTTCCGCTTAGTAATTTTCTTTATTTTCGCTATCCTAATCCCTGTTCTGCCAACAGTTTACTCAAGCTCAGGTAGGTTATACGCTTCTTCATGTTGTCCTGTCCCTCTTGCCATCAATATATCCTGTGGAGGTCAACTTCTCCAAGCCCTCTTTCCTAGTTTAATGCCCCAGAAATTTCAATTGTCTCTTTCGTATCCTGTGTATAATTGTCCTTTTTGTTTCCATTTCATCTAAAACGTGCTCGTTACTCACATGTTATTCCCAGCTTCTTCTTTTTCTAGATGCAGTGTCCATTCTGGACGTTAGCGATCATGGCTCTCCACAACTTTCTATCCTTTGTAACTCTTAGAAAGGTTTATCTTTTTACTATCACTCCCACTCCCGGTCCTGCCATCCATTTACACCAGCTCGTTAGATAGGTTATCCGCTGCTTTCCACTTGCCTTCAGTATGCCTTGCGAGTGTCAAATTCTCCAAGCCCTTTGTTCTCATTACATGACCTAGAAATATCAACTCAAAGTACAAAAGACTTTGTCGTTGCTCACATGTTGAGTCCATGTTATTCTCATTATCCTTCTGTTGCCCGAAATTTGTTTGTGTTAAGATTATCCTGTATCTCCATGTAGGATGACCGATATGTCATAACAGTTCAGTGCTCTTTTCTATATTATTTATATATTTCGGACTATTGTCCTCATCTTTGTCGCCATATTTATTTAAAACGTTTCGGCCATTGTACGCTCCGGCATCTTCAGGTGGTTGGGATGTGGAACTGAACCCTTTATTCCGCACAATGGACGTCCGTTATCAGTTACCTCCTGTTAATTAACCACTGCTTTAACCGGGTATTGAACTCTTTAGGTCATGCCACTGTATCTAACCAACATCTTTATCCACTGTACCATGTGTCCTTGAGGACATCTGTGTATGAATTTATGGGTATTATAAACCTAATGTTTCAGCAAGCATATTTTACCAGTGCTCATATTGCAATTTTTTGCTGTTATCATTTCATGTTTTTACCAAAGCTCATATGGCAATTTTTGTTATTATCGCTTTTCTCTGGCACTCCTTAGTACTGGTTCCCATATTGTATTCATTTCTATGTTTGGTCGGCTCAGGATATTTTTGTGGCCTAGCATTTCAACCACCTGAAGAAGGACGGAGCGTATAACGGCCGAAACGTTGTAATAAATATGGCGAAAAAGATGAGGACAATAGTCCGAATAATGTAAATAGTGTACATAATACATAATTTCAAAAATATAGACAGATGCTCTTTTCTATGTTTCTAACAAAATTTTCATATTCCTTATTACTTTGCTTAGTGTTTGAAAGTCTTCTTTCGCTATGCACCTTCGCATTTCAGTATCGCATTTCCCGTATTCCGTTAAAAAACTTCCTATATATTATGTTTTTGTACTTGCTTGATTTTAGTCTGTCCAATTTGTAATTTGCATAGAAAAAAAAAAAAGAATCGTCAACAAGCAGTGGCTGTTTGTTTCCCAAAATAATGATTACCAAATACACAAGACAATAATTTTTTTAAAAATGTTTTTTTTGCGATATTTTGACAAATTTTGAACAATTTTCAGACGCTAAATCTAAAAAAAATAATCGTTGGCCTGGTTCTCCAACTATATATTTCGAGATTCTTAACATCATTCAAAGAAGGGTCTGTAATATAATCGATCATGACCTTGCATATCGATCTAAGTTACTTCCCTCTGTCTTTTCTACAAATATTTTCATGGAAACTGTTCTGATGAGCTTTCTCACTAGATAGCTCAAATGCAGGAATTTAATCGGGCTACTTGATTGGCAACTAGGTCTCACCGTTTTACTGTTCAACTAGCTTGGTGCAACCATCTCTTCTACTCTGTTTCTTTTCACGCACTTCTCAACTGTGGAACTCCGTTTCGATTTTATTTTGCATATATAGATTCAACAGAACCATTAATCAGATAATTCTACTTTTTTTTTCCCTCAGTAGTATTACATAGCGTCGCCTATTGTCCGGTGCACCCAATCCCCTGTACATTGAGGTTTATCTCTTGTTTCCTGTTTTAGGATTGGGCTTCCGGTTTTTTCTAAAAAGTAAAGTGTTTTTTTTTCTCAATACATAGCAGTTAACTGCTTTTTTTAAGTGAATGATTCTTGTTTCTTTTTAGTTCTCGGACAATTTAGCAAAATTTGACAAAAATCTGTATACAGTGGGCTATTATAAGTTTTTAGCCACCCTTGATTACAGCAATTTTTTTTTTTTCAGATAATATCGTCTTAGTATCAAGCTTCTCTCATCTATAAACGATAGCTGACTTATTCTGTAATAAGGTTTCGCGGAAGTAAGGAAATTAGTGAATTTCAATGAGGGCAAATAATAGGATGGCATCAGTCAAATAGAGAAATTGCTAGTTTTTTTTCAGGTTAATCATCAGACGCTTAATGATATTCTCAAGAAATTTGATGAAGGAGGCCAATGTCGTGTGGAACAACGTTCAGGAAGACCAAGCATCGTACCTGAGTGAACGAAAAGGGCACTGAAGAGGGAAGCCACGAGAAACTGTCGTCAGAGCATCAAAGATGTCACCAAACGCATGGAAATGTCGCCATATGCGGTGAGAAAGATTCTGAAAGAGCTAGGCTATCAAAGAAGAGTTGCAAGAAAGAAGCCCTTGATTTCAGAAGCTAACAGGAACAGACGCATTGACTGGGCGAGAGAATTCGAGAGCAACGATTATGAATTTTGGCAGTCTGTAATCTGATCAGAAGTAAGTAAATACTGCCAATATTCGAGACAGGTTTATGTTTGGAGAAATCAGAATGAGACTTGAAACACTGAATGTCTGCAAGCGACCGCGAATCATAGAGGGATTGGAGTAATAATGTGGGAGGGCTGTCTGGTTTGGGAGGAAATTTGAGCTGATTCTTGTTGACGTGCAGTTGAATGGTTCAAAATACTATCAAATATTAGAGAAAGGACTACTCCCACTATTTGAAACCAATCCGATTGACAAGAATGTCTAACTTTATCAAGAAGATGGAGCTTCATGTCATGCGAGTAAAGTAGCAAAGGCCTGGAAGGAATCGCAAGAAATCAAGTCACTCCCATGGGTAGCCCAAAGTCCTGGCATGAATCCAATAGAGCACGTTTGTGAGCACCTTCACTGAAGACTTCGAGAGCGTGCAACCCAAATCACGTCAGTGGCAACCCTTAAAGAAACATTGCTAAAGGAGTGGCAAAATATGGATCAGACGATTGTTGATAACTTGATCAAATCCATGAAAAATCGAATACAAGTACTGAAACTAGCAAATGGAGGACCTACTCCATACTAGTTCCAAATACTGTTTATTTATGTCGAATAGGGATTACGTAATTAAATTTTGAAACTGGATGTAGTTTATTTCTCCTGGCTAAAAACTTTTCTTAGACTATATGTAAATTGAAAAGTTATAAATTTCAGTTTGACGCATTATGTATCACATAATGTATTTTAGTTTTAGTCGTTTAGGTTTAACGGATATCGACTCAGTGTCAGAACTCGTAGAGCCGAGTTCAAATTCCAGTCGAGTTTGTTAGATTCACTTACACACAAATACCCTCGGGAAAGGTATGAACCCATCTCTTCTCCCCTTTCCTAGCTATAGGTTTATTAGCAGGACAGGCTGGGTCCATTAGAAATCTAAAACAGAAAGGAATAGCAACCTACTGAGAGACAACATCTGCCTGATCAGTCAAGTATAGAAAGATATATGATCGCTGAAGCGTGTATCACGTATAACACTTAAATGACTGACCTTGTTTAGCTTTTGGAAGGCATTTTTCTAATCCAATACACCTTCGGATTGCGGTGTTCATTTGTCATTGTCCCTTATAATATCATAGGCTATAAATTTAGTTCAACTCAAAAGTATAAGTATCCGTTTATGTCCTAAAAACTTCCTCTTTGTCATATAATAGTCTGTGCATCCTTCTGAAAGACCACATTTTTTTAATCGGCATCACCCCAAGCAGGGGAGTAATGCCACTAAAACACAAGTGGTTACAGGGTATGGACGAATTAGGAACAGAGACATTAATGACGAGCAGAAAGAAAAGAGTGTAATCAGGTAGACAGTTGATACCGATAGACAATGCATTTAAATTTTTGCAGATTAAAGTTGGCGGGAAAACATGGAGCCGGAATGGAGTTCCACAAGCAAGAAGTGCGAGAGAAAAACTGTTAGCATAGAACTTACTGTCACATCTAGCCAGCTCAATTATAAATTGATGAGATCCCGACGCCAGTCTTGTACTATGCTTAAGTTAAAAAAAAACTCATGATACCATAGCGAAGAGCTACTTCGAAAATTAACTCACTTTCCTCCTCCTTTTTGAGAAAATTGTCCGGAATTTATTGCTACATTGAGATAGGCTGGCAATTATTACTGTGTAGATGTTCTCGATTTTTTAAGTTCCTTTCTTTTTCGTTTCGTCATTTCCGAATTTAAAAGTCGCTCATCTTTAACGGATCAATATCAGAGAAATTGAATATTAAATATTAAACCTTTGAGCCCTGACCACCGCTTTACGGGTGGTAGAGAAAAATGACGTAATACCCAGCCACCTGTTGAATAGTGGTAGAGAAAAATGACGTAATGCCTAGCCACCGGTTGAACAGCAGTAGAGAAAAATGACTTAATGTCCAGCCACCGGTTGAACGGTGGTAGAGAAAGATGTGGTAATGCCCAGCCACCGGTTGAACAGTGGTAGAGAAAAATGACGTAATCCCTAGCCACTAGTTGAAGAGTGTTAGGGAAAAATGACGCAATGCCCAGCCACCGGTTGAACAGTGGTAGAGAAAAATGATGTAATGCCTAGCTACCGGTTGAACAGTGGTAGAGAGAAAATGACGTAATGCCCAGCCACCTGTTGAACAGTGGTAGAGAGAAAATGATGTAATGCCTTGACACCGGTTGAACAGTGGTAGAGAAAAATGACGTAATGCCCAGCCACCGGTTGAACAGTGGTAGAGAAAAATGACGTAATGCCCAGCCACCGGTTGAATAGTGGTAGAGAAAAATGACGTAAGGCCTTGCCACCGGTTGAACAGTAGTAGAGATAAATGATATAATGCCTAGCTACCGGTTGAACAATGCTAGAGAAAAATGACGTAACGCCCAGCCACCGGTTGAACAGTGGTAGAGAAAAATGATTTAATGCCCAGCTACCAGTTGGATAAACACTTGCAACTATTATCTATATTGAAAGATTACATACCAAAGATTACATTTGTAATTCGATAATATGCTAGACATTACAAGGTTTTACTATGTCATAGGTATTTTTGCTTATAAGTATATTTATAAATAGAATAACAAAAAACCCACAGCCAACCGGTATATAATATATTCTACTTTGTTGTATCATTAGAAAATTAATGTAGCCTGGACACTGGTGAGATGGATTACGCTCAAGTTGCAGAACAAGGTAGGAAGTTGTTTATTTTCTTGTATTCATAGGAGCGTAGTAATGTATCTTATCTATAGAAGACGTCCCCAGAAGAAAGTGTAAATAAAATCATTTGTAAGTAAGTTGACAATGTAGACAATCGACAGAGTAATACTTACGTTTTTAATCACACACACACATACACAAGCAAGCCCGCATAATCAACTCCCCCATCAGCTATATATATTGTTATATTTCATTTTTTTTCTTTTAGAGGGTTATGTTAAGGGGTCGTTTTTATGGATAAGAGGGGACGATAACGGTTAACTTCAGACTTGAACAGCTTAAGATTGTAAAGATCGATCGTGGAAAAATCCTCTTGGGAGTCTGTTTCACGGGGCAGGAGTTCGCGGGAAGAAGTCGTTTGAGTAGAGCTTACTGTCGCCAATGGAGTACGGAGGGAATGTATGTGGTTTGCTACCATGTAAGTGGCATGGCGGATCCAAGCCGTGAGTGATATAATTGGCTATATATATATATATATATATATATATATATATATATATATATATATATATATATAAAGATATTTTTATGTTTATACATCCTTTTTATAGATAAAACATAAAAATGTCTTAAAATAATTGTCGGACTTTGGCCATTTCATAATATATATATATATATATATATATATATATATATATATTGATGCATGTTTCATTAAATAATATAGACAAGTTTTATCCTATCTAAGCTTTTGGCTTACATAAGCCATTATCACGAGCTGTGATGCGATTTTCGCTTCCGGGTGACGTATACACGAGTTTGTCTTTGCTTTTAAATTTTTCATGCAACAAAAACAGACTATCATTATTGTTTTGTCCGTGTGTTGTTTAATAAATTGAAATGTAATTGTCATCTTTGATAATGGCTTATGCAAGCCGAATGCTTAGATAGGATTTAAACATGTATCAATATGGTGATTTCCTTTCGTCTTTCAATGAAAATGTTATTAACCTTATCAGACAATATGAAAGGAACTTACTTAAAATAAATAGACAAAACTTGTCTATATTATTTAATGAAACATGCATCAATGAAAAATTGCTGCCTACATACACACAATATATATATATATATATATATATATATATATATATATATATATATACAGGTAAGGTGAAAACGAATAGAGTATAATTCCAACGCTCGTAACATTTGATTAAAAAAAAGATGGGGTCAATAAAAAGTAAAGCAAAATTATCTATATAAGGATATTACATCGAAAACATGCCAAAATCTCAACACAATTGCAATCGTTTTTTGATGCGTATCAAATGCATCTCATCAGGCGATTTTAAATTACTGGAGAGTGAACGATTTATTTAGATCTAAATATATATATATATATATATATATATATATATATATATATATATATATATATATATGTATGTATGTGTGTGTGTGTGTGTGTGTGTGTGTGTGTGTGTGTATTATTTATATATAAATATATATATATATGTATATTGCGGAATATGCCATTTGAGTAGCAGGCATTCACTCAAACCAATTTTATTAAAAAGAATCAACAAGGTTTGCTTGATGGATTCATTTATTGTGTTTTTCCAATTTTCAAATGAGTTGTTGCGCATAATGATGAACATCAATTTCGGACAGTTTATACGTACTTTTGATCAAACCACACAACATCTTATTCAAAAATTTGAAAAAATACAATAAAAAATTAAGAAAATAGGTTAGTATGTATCTATCTATCTATCTATCTATCTATCTATCTATCTATCTATCTATCTATCCGAGTCTGTTCAGATCTATCTATCTATACCGTGACTGCCATATGAATAAGGAAGCCCTTGTTGTCTTTGCGGTCTCTAATCACGATGTCTGGGGGATTAGCTTTAATTGTTCTGTCTGTATGTATTGTGCAGTCCCATAAAATTCTTACAGGTCCTATCTCCGTAACCTGGCCTGGGTGGTGTTCATTATTATTATTATTATTATTATTATTATTATTATTATTATTATTATTATTATTATTTCCTTTGATTTCTGGCGTTTACACATT
>OZ038513.1:52532095-52554595 GCA_964036315.1 Acanthosepion esculentum | reverse complement strand
TTAGGTCTGTGGGTATATTCATTTTTTGCTAGTTCTGGATATCCTGAGATCATATTTTCCGCATATCCTGCATCTAGGGTCACTTCTATCCTTGGTTATGTGCCAGTGATAGGATCTGGTTGCAAGGTTTTGGTCCTGAACTGCAATTATTATTATTATTATTATTATTATTATTATTATTATTATTGTTGTTGTTGTTGTTGTTGTTGTTGTTCTTCTTCTTCTTCTTCTTCTTCTTCTTCTTCTTGCATTTACAGGTTTACGTTTAGTGTCTGTATAAATTTTTGTACTTCCTGTACGTGTACAAAAAACGTGACCACTACTTATAAAAACTATATAAATGCAGGAATTTGTGACATTTTGAATAATATCTTTACTGAGCACGAAACACCTTGTAAGTAATCCAGAAACGAAGTTGCTGCTGTGACAATTGCTAACAAAAACTGACACCAACGTAGGTTTTGTAGCGAGGCTGGGGAACCTCTGCCCAGAGTAGATAAGGTCACTTACAGCAGCCGTACATCACCTAGGAACGTTCTCAGTGGTTTCTGAAAATTTTCATTTGTGGCAAGTCATATTAGCACCTGAAAAACTTTTGTGTTTTGGAGGTTTTCGGATTATGGAATTTCGGATAAAGGATTATCAATCTGTACTTGAAAAATAAGTTTTAAATAGTTTTAATCATGACAACACTTGGAAAATTTCAACAGCTGCCGCAACAAAATAATGGAGAGAACATGTAACTAGAAGCGGAAAATAGTCAAGATATTAAATTTCCGCTTTACCTTAAACAAAAGTTTAGGAAGGAAACTCCGATCAATTCTAGAAAGAGATATAACATTTAGTGAACTCTTTTTAAGAGAAATAGTTTACAAATTTCTACCAGTAACTGTTCGGTCAATGAATGCTGAATGTTTCCTTATAAGTAAACGTCTGATCTAATTATTACCTTTTCAGTGTCAAAACAAGATATACGTTATTTAAAAATATGAAGAGAAAGGTGAGGTCACTCTTTTCTAACCGAGTAATTCCGCACAGGTGAATATACCAATACTCGACGTCTTTGATATGTTAGATCAATGATTGAAAATAACTTGAGGCAAATAAATATTTTCTGTTTTAAAAATGATCCTTTTTTATAATTTTTTCTTTCATGATGCCATTTTTCATGACGACGCAGGAACTAAGTACACTGAAAGCACATTCGTTATCACTGCACAAGTCGCAACGACGCTGCACGAGCGTTTTATTACCATAGGGCTTGCGTGGTGCATCACGTTAAATATTGGGCGTTTGTGGAATAACATAGAAACTGTAATTCAAGGGTTTGAATTCACTTTTCGCAATCCTAGCATTTCGCTTCGAGACCGCATTCGGGGTCGCGACCCGTGGTTGAAGAAGCGCTGTAATAGACTGTCACCATAAAATCGCAAGGAGATTTAACTAATAACAAAAATTACATCATTTGAAGACTTCCAGCGTCAATAAAAATTAAAATGATCAGCACATGTGACTAGAAGTGAAAGATTAATGATATAGTCAAGATTTCGACTTTCTACACTAAGGTAAAGAAAAGTCCAACACGCAATCCGCTAGCGGTCCCCTGGTGGCGACCGAGACGACCACGCCGGCCGATCCGATAGCGGGCCACCAGCGTTAAACGCTAGTGGCATGCCACCCAGTGGCAGATTGGTGGTTTGCATGTAGGGAAGTGTTATGGTCCAGGTTAGGACCAAGGAAGAACAACACGGAACACAATAGTAGAAATAAGGAAGATATATTACCCGGAATAATAATACAAGATGTGGGAGGTGTCATTATGACTGTCAGTCTGGTTTGGAGTGAACTACTATCGGCTCGACTCGATTCGTCCCTCTCTCTTGAGAGGCGTAGTATACATAGTGTTAGGAAGAGTACATTCTGTAGTTATAGGTAAGGACCCATAACAATTATGAAAATGCATGGGAAAGGGATTTTACTATGAAAATGCATTGGAAAGGGATTTTATTATGAAAATGCATTGGAAAGTGATTTTACTATGAAAATGCATTGGAAAGGGATTTTACTATGAAAATGCATTGGAAAGAGATTTTACTATGAAAATGCATTAGAAAGGCATTTTATTATGAAAATGCATTGGAAAGGGATTTTATTATTGTTATGGTCCAGGTTAGGACCAAGGAAGAACAACACGAACACATGAGTAGAAATAACGAAGATATATTACACGGAATAATAATACAAGACGTGGAAGGTGTTAGTATGACTGTCAGTCTGGTTTGGAATGAACTACTATCGGCTCGACTCGATTCGTCCCTCTCACTTGAGAGGCGTAGTATACATAGTGTTAGGAAGAGTTCATTCTGTAGTTATAGGTAAGGAGCCATAACAGGAAGTTAGGAAGGAAACTCGTATCGGTACTAAAAAAAAGCGATAACAGTGGACTTGAATTTCCTGAAGAACTGTTTTTTTTTTCTAAAAAACTTTTATAATTCCAACTAACAGTAACGTTAACTGTTTGGTCAATGCCTGTTCAATGTTTCCAGAATAGAAACGGTCAATCTGACTATAACCAACCAAAGAAATTAACCCGAAAAAATAAAAGGCGCTAAATTCACTGTTTAAGTGCCAGGTGATTTCAAAACGTTTACACTTTTGACATTATCTTCACAAAAAAAAAAAAGAAAAAAAAAGGAAAATGTTAATATAAATAATATCCTGTGCATATTTTCTGAGATGAGCTAATAGTAACTATTTACAATATTTACATTGTTTGGACTGTTGTCCTCATCTTTATTCTCATATGCACGACGTTTCGGCCGTTCTACGCTCCGGCTTTCTTCAGGAACTGTCTATATTTCTGAGAGGAGGTGCTCTAACGATTTACACGACTTACATTATTAGCACTGCTTTCCCTGTCTTTATCGTCATATGCACGTTGTTTCGGCCGTTATAAGCTCCGGCTTTCTTCGGGATCTATCTATATTCTGAGATTCGGTAACTGTAACTATTTACACTATTTACATGGTTTAAATTGTTTTCCTGATCTTTATCGTCGTATACACAACATTTCGGCCGTTGTACGCCACGGCCTTCTTTAGGATCTCTTTATATTTCTGAGATGAGGGGCTCTAACGATTTACACTACTTACGTTATAAGGACTTGTCCCCATCTTTATCGTCATGCACAATATTTCGGCCATTGTACCCCCGGCCTTCTTCAGGATCTCTTTATATTTCTGACATGAGGGGCTCTAAAGATTTATACTACTTACATTATTAGGACTGTTCTCATCGTTATCGTCATATGCACGACATTTCGGCCGTTGTACGCCCCGGCCTTCTTCAGGATCTGTCTATATTTATGACACGAGGGGCTCTCGCGATTTAAATATACTTACATTATTAGGACTGTTGTCCTCATCTTTATCGTCATATGCACGACATTCCGGCCGTTTTACGCCCCGGCCTTCTTCAGGATCTGTCTATGTTTCTGAGAAGAGGTGTTGTAACGATGTACCCTATTAACATTATTAGAACTGTTGTCCCCATCTTTATCATCATATGCACGACGTTCCGGCCGTTGCACGCTCCGGCTTTCTTCAGGATCTGTCTATAAATTTTGACATGTGGTATTGTAACTATTTGCACTATTTACATTCAGGTGATAAATAATATGACATCATGACAACAGCCCGAACATTGCAAATATTGTAAATAAATAATACAGTTAGAATTTTTTTTTTAAATCTTTATTTTAATCATGTTTAATCTTGAAGTCCAATTTCCTGAAAAACTTTTTTAAGAAGAACATTTTGTAAATTTTAACCAAGAGTTGCAAGAGTTGTTTGGTCAATGCATGTTGAATGTTTCCTTAAAAGGAAACGGTTAATTTTACCATTATCATTTCAGGGTCAAACGGAGGTATATGTTATTTTTAACTATGAAGAGAAAGCCGAGGTCAGTGTTGCATTTGAGGGCCTAACTGAACGATTAGACACACGTAAATATACCAAGACTGTTCATGTCTTTGATATACCCAGTAAGTTGCTTTTAAATCTTTGAAAATATTGAATTAGAACACAATTCTGTAGAGTTTTTCAATCGGTAACGTTTGAAATCCTGTTTTCGTTTCATAGATGATTGAAATTTATGACATATATATGTATGATCTTTTGGCGGAGTAAGTAATGCCTTCTCCGCATGTCACCCGTTAAAGGTTGGCAACTTCTTATTTAAAATTTTGTAAAAGCCTCCAATTATATATAAAAAATCTTAGTTTGGTTTGCTTTGATTAACGGCATATCAACTCGTTATGGGTCATTTAATGCCGAAACTTAATTTTCTCAAGGAGCTTTGATTTGATTTGTTTGTTCAATGGTACATCAAAATCTTATGGGTCATTTAATGGCGAAATTTAATTTTCTTAGGAGATTTAATTTGATTTCTTTGTTTAACGGTATATCAACACCTTATGGGTCATTTAATGTCGAAATTTAATTTTCTTGGAAGCTTTGATCTGATCCCTATCATTATTTACATTTACTTTATTAAAACTTTCAAATGCACAGGTCGACAGACATACATTTACAAAAAATACAGGGATGTCTAATGAAATGCAATGTTTAAAGTAATGAGAATTAATTGAAAAATATACTCGATTTTGGTTTTGCCTTTAAGCTAAATGCAATCAAAGGATTGCTTAACGGCATATCAACACCTTATGGGTCATTTAATGCCGAAATTTAATTTTCTTGGGAGATTTGGTAATTTCTTTTTCTTTAAATGTATTGTTAGTAATATTTGTCTTCCTTTTCCAATAATGTAGTGCTGGTATTTTTTTTACTATCAAAATGTATTGCTGGGATTCTTACTACACAAAAGGTGCTTTTATACTTTCAAAATGTTTTGAACCCAGTTTCTCTATTTTCCCATGGTGGGTGCCCTAAGAGCTGCTACCACTCCCAGGTCAGTTTGGACCTGGACATACAACAGCAATTAAGAGATGGTTCCACCGTTGCTGCCATTATGAAAATGCTTTCAAAAATGATTTTACTATTAAAATGCATTGGAAAGTGATTTTACTATGAAAATGCAATGGAAAGGGATTTTACTATGAAAATGCATTGGAAAGGGATTTTACTATGAAAATGCATTGGAAAGGGATTTTATTATGAAAATGCATTGGAAAGGGATTTTATTATGAAAATGCATTGGAAAGGGATTTTATTATGAAAATGCATTGGGGGGGGGATTTTACTATGAAAATGCATTGGAAAGGGATTTTATTACGAAAATGCATTGGAAAGAGATTTTACTATGAAAATGCATTGGAAAGGGATTTTACTATGAAAATGCATTGGAAAGGGATTTTATTATGAAAATGCATTGGAAAGAGATTTTATTATGAAAATGCATTGGAAAGGGATTTTACTATGAAAATGCATTGGAAAGGGATATTATTATGAAAATGCATTGGGAAGGGATTTTACTATGAAAATGCATTGGGAAGGTATTTTACTATGAAAATGCATTGGAAAGGTATTTTACTATGAAAATGCATTGGAAAGGGATTTTACTATGAAAATGCATTGGAAAGGGATTTTACTATGAAAATGCATTGGAAAGTGAGGTATTTGAAGACATTATTAAAGGCCGTAAGAAAATCAACCACATCTTACAGACAGCTAAATTTCTTGATACAAACTTCGTACACAGATGTAGTAAATGTTGCATGACATGTTTATATGATGTAGCCGCCTTTTGCTGCAAAGAGGGCTTCAATGCGGGACCAGAATCTTTGCCATGCACGTATCACATGGTCTGTATTGAAACTTAATCTGGTGATGCCGGGTTTCGGGAAATCTTTTGCATTGTGGGAAAGTTGATTAGTATCCCGTTCAACAACGTCAAATCTCATTCAATGCATAGTAAAGTCTCTTTCCAATGCATTTCCATAGTAAAATCCCATTCCAATGCATTTTCATAGTAAAATCCCATTCCAATGCATTTTCATAATAAAATCCCTTTCCAATGCATTTTCATAGTAAAATCCCTTTCCAATGCATTTTCATAATAATATCCCTTTCTAATGCATTTTCATAATAAAATCCCTTCCCCATGCATTTTCATAGTAAAATCCCTTTCCAATGCATTTTCATAGTAAAATCCCTTTCCAATGCATTTTCATAGTAAAATCCCTTTCCAATGCATTTTCATAGTAAAATCCCTTTCCAAAGCATTTTCATAGTAAAATCACTTTCCAAAGCATTTTCATAGTAAAATCCCTTTCCAAAGCATTTTCATAATAAAATCCCTTTCCAATGCATTTTCATAGTAAAATCCCTTTCCAATGCATTTTCATAGTAAAATCCCTTTCCAATGCATTTTCATAGTAAAATCCCTTTCCAATGCATTTTCATAATAATATCCCTTTCTAATGCATTTTCATAATAAAATCCCTTCCCCATGCATTTTCATAGTAAAATCACTTTCCAATGCATTTTCATAATAAAATCCCTTTCCAATGCATTTTCATAGTAAAATCCCTTTCCAATGCATTTTCATAATAATATCCCTTTCTAATGCATTTTCATAATAAAATCCCTTTCCAATGCATTTTCATAGTAAAATCCCTTCCCAATGCATTTTCATAGTAAAATCCCTTTCCAATGCATTTTCATAGTAAAATCCCTTTCCAATGCATTTTCATAGCAAAATCCCTTTCCAATGCATTTTCATAGTAAAATCCCTTTCCAATGCATTTTCATAGTAAAATCCCTCCCCAATGCATTTTCATAATAAAATCCCTTCCCAATGCATTTTCATAGTAAAATCACTTTCCAATGCATTTCCATAGTAAAATCATGTAATAGTTAAAGGGGTTTTAGGTCTGGCGTGTAAGCCGTCCACATGTTTGGTGCGATGTGGTCGTGCAGACATCTAATCTTGACTCACCATTTTTAAAATGATAAAGACATATTAATTGATTATGACATAACTGCAGGCACACAATCACAAATCCCCAAATATCTTATACACAATGTAATATCAGAGTTAGATAGCACAAGTTAATAGCTTTGGAAACAGTGTGGAGATGATTTTGTCAACAGTACCAAATAGAATGTAATTCAAAGATATTTAACTAAGAATTACAATAGTCAAACTAAACAACGACATTAAAATAATTATCATTACAATTTCATGTTTAACCGTAAAAAAATGAAATGCTTGGAGGATAGGCAGCAATTGAAGGAGAGTTAGTAAACGACTAGGAGGTTTGGAGAGGACTGGTAAGAAATGATTCTAAAGTTCCTGAAGGTGAGAAATCACAATGTTTTTGTAGCGGACATTGAAATCGAAATGGCTACGATGATTAATATAATAGTATACATATTCCGAAATTTGACACATGAAGGCATCTTTCTTTATGATTTGGGTGTTTTGTTTTTAATATTTAAGGTGTATACGTTAAAAAGTGAAAGTGGAAGAGAATGAAATAAATTTTCGTTGTTTGATGCTGTAAGACGCTGTAAAAGCATCAAAGATCATATGTGCCAGTTTGGTGATGGTGCCATGGCTGATAGTAATGTTTGTGAGATATTTATGAAATAATGTAAACGTAGGGAGTAATTGGGATAAAATTATTGTACTCTGCTAATCATTTTTATTTGCCAAAGACATAAAAATTTCAAATCATGGATTGCGACTCGACTCGAACTCGAACTCAAACACGCACCTCTATCAGCGGGAGAAAGTTGTTAGTTTATCAAACAGGAGGCGGCACAATTTTTGCCATTCTTTTGCATATTGTCTCAGTATAATATATCGTTTCTTCATAAATGCGAGATACATTACATTCAATAAATGTAACAACTAAATTAAAAATCTATTATTGTATCTTTATATATTTATTTAGTTTTAGTACATTAAGTCTTAACAGTATAATTTTTCTTTCTTTGTTTCTATCTATGTCAGTCTGTTTACATCTATCTATATATCTATCTATCTGGACATCACACTCTATGTTTCATTATGTTATCTATGTATGTATGTATGTATATATATATATATATATATATATATATATATATATATATATATATATATATATATATTGATATCTCACTCCATCTTTCGTTATGTTATCTATCTATCTATCTATCTATCTATCTATCTATCTATCTATCTATTTATCTATCTATCTGGACATCTCACCCTATCTTTCGTTATGCTATCTATCTATCTATCTATCTATCTATCTATCTATCTATCTATCTATCTATCTGGACATCTCACCCTATCTTTCGTTATGCTATCTATCTATCTATCTATCTATCTATCTATCTATCTATCTATCTATCTATCTATCTATCTGGACATCTCACCCTATCTTTCGTTATGCTATCTATCTATCTATCTATCTATCTATCTATCTATCTATCTATCTATCTATCTATCTATCTATCTATCTGGACATCTCACCCTATCTTTCGTTATGCTATCTATCTATCTATCTATCTATCTATCTATCTATCTATCTATCTATCTATCTATCTATGTGGACATCTCACCCTATCTTTCGTTATGCTTTATATCTATCTATCTATCTATCTATCTATCTATCTATCTATCTATCTATCTATCTATCTATCTATCTGGACATCTCACCCTATCTTTCGTTATGCTATCTATCTATCTATCTATCTATCTATCTATCTATCTATCTATGTGGACATCTCACCCTATCTTTCGTTATGCTATCTATCTATCTATCTATCTATCTATCTATCTATCTATCTATCTATCTATCTATCTATCTATCTATCTATCTATGTGGACATCTCACACTATCTTTCGTTATGCTATCTATCTATCTATCTATCTATCTATCTATCTATCTAGTTTTGCAATGCAATTATGTTGAATTCTTGCTTTGTGATATTAACAGAAGGACACACAGGACAGAAATACGTCAATATTTTCGTTGGCGATCAAGAAGATCCCATTATTTCGACGAATATTATAATTCTCACAGCTGCCAACATCATTGAAAGTCTTACATACAATGTACGGAGAATTTTATACTCATCGAATTCCAATGATTTGAGGACATTAAGTGGTAAGTAGAACTTCTGTTCCTTTAATAACATTTTATATTCCAATGAAATTTGAACAAAAACTGGCGTCCTTCCTGCTAAGAAACTGTCCTGAAATGTTGCTCCCATTGATTATCTCAATTTTAAAACTATTTACATTCTTCCTAAAATAATTAAACAAATTACATTAATGAAAGCAAAAATAAATAACCAAATTACATTTTTGAAAATAAATATATAATTTACAATAATACAAATGAATAATTTATATTAATGATAATAAATAAATCTTTTACATTGAGATAAATAAAGAAATAAATAACGTTACTGAAAATAAATATATTGTTATGGATTCCGGGATGAAATACGGTATCAAATAATAACAAACGCCAAGATTGAATATAGGAAAATAAATGTATTAACGTAATAATACAAACTGGTAATACAGTTTAGTAGTTCCAGGAATCCGGGGTTAGTAGACAAATATATATATAGATAGTCTTTGGTATCGACGTATCGCTGTATGACTTCTTACTGAGTCTACGTGCTAGTTACTGAGACTCTTGTACTACCTTCCTCTGTGTGACTCTTCTACCGACTAACTCAACCTCCGCGGGTATTCACTGGCAGTAGTATATGTATACCCTGGGTGAGTCCATTTGTGTAAAAAGGGGAGACCCCTCAACATATATAATTTTGTCTTCTTATGTGCCGTGTGCCTTCAGGACATAGGTAACTCGAACTCAAATACCCACCTCTATCACCAGGACAGAGAAACTTACAGTTTCTTCAAAGATTTAAATGCAACATCAATCGACATCTTCTATCTTTTTGAATTCCTGTTATGTTTTATCCTTTTCTCAATAACCCTGATTCTCACTTTTCTCTTACTTTCACTCTCTGTAACACCCTGCATCCTAGTGGCATTCCCGCCTTGCTTGGGGTGAAATTATTTAAAAAAAGAGAATCATGCAAGAAACTCTGAATGACCATGATCCTTCAATCGCTGTCTGTGATAGACCCGCCTGTAACCTACGATTTGCAGACTACTTTGACCAAAAAATTTGTTGAAAGAGGAGGAGGAGGATATATTTTTTGGAAGCCTGTTCCGAGAAATCCAAAGTAATGGTGAATATCACAAACAGTGATGCCTGTGTCAACATTACCATGAAAGATAATTCACTGGAGGAAGTGTCCAGTTTTAAATACCTGGGAGTAATCTTGTATCAAGTTGGTACCTTCAGCTCAGAAATTCGCACACGGATTGCCGCACCTATGGGAGCGATGGCCAAATTGGCAAGAATATGGAGGAGAAAAAACATCTTTCAAACGAAGTACATAATCTAAAAATCGTTGGTAGTCTTAATTCTCTTATATGGATTCGAAACGTGGACACTGTTGGCAGAAACAGAGAGAAGTATCCAAGCGTTTGAGAACAAATGCATGAGAAAACTCCTTGGCATCTTCTGTTAGGAACATAAAACCAATGAATTTATATATGTATTTTATAGTGATTTTCCAAGCGTAGCTTATATGTGGCACAAGACCGAAAGTATGGGGCGCCCAGTGAGGATTGAACTCACTACTCAGTCGTAATTGTTCTAGCTAGACAAGCTGGTTAACCATTACACCGCCGCGGGGTGCCCAGCCCTGCATGTATTTCATATATTACTCACCTTAGCCGTTCTTGCTTAATGGAGATAATTAACGTTTCATTTTCGAGTTTTAAAAAATCAGTTAAAAAATGACCGTTTTTTTCTTACTCTTTCACTGTTGTTTTTAGTGATCTTTATTTATAATTGAATGTCCAAATTGACAAGAATATGGAGGAGCTAAATCAGCTTTCAAACAAAGTACAATCTGTACACATCGCAGGTAGTCTCCATTGTCCGATATGGATGTGAAACGTGGACACTGTTGGCAGATACAGAGAGAAGGGTCCAAGCGTTTGAGAACAAATGCATGAGAAAACTCCTTGGCATTTTCTATTGCGAACATAAAATCAATGAGTTGAAAGTTTTATGAGCCACCAGGAACCTCTTCTCGTCACTGTCAAATGGAGAAAAATAGCGTGGTGTGGGCACATTATAAAGGCATGACAGCCTGTGCAAGACCATCATGCAAGTCACCGTTGAAGGTGGACGTAGGAGAGGACGCCAACTCAAAAACCGGTTGGACAATATCAAACAATAGACAAGTACCAAAATTGCTGCCGGCTGCCGTTGATAGACCTTTGTGGAGGAGATTCGATATGCCTTCTGCATTCGAACCCCCACCTACGATTACAAGAGTCAAAGGGATGATGATAATGATAACCTTCCTATCTAACACATAGCCGAGAAGAGTCTTTGCTTTTCCCAGAGGCATTAGTTCAGAAAGTGAACGCAGACTAAGCCGGAATTTAAACTCTGCTCGCTGTTCCCATTTTTCTTGCAGATAGCAGTTACACTAACCTTCAGCAGTACTACAGCTATTACTACTACAACTATATAATACTACTATTACTACAATTATATAATAAACATATAATTTTTGTTAATGTAATCAATGGAGTCCAATCTAGTTTAAGTATTTTGTTCACAATGTTTTATTTTTACGACTATCTGCCAGTAGACCTGTTTTAGCTTAGAATTTTTTTTATTTCTAAAATATATTTCAGGAGCTTCCTCCATCGACCCGTTTTCGAAAACGCACTGCAAAGATGCCGTATTAAAGCAATTTTGGTCGACCATAAAAGAACTCGAAACGTCGGAATGCAAAACCGAGGTAATGTAACACTGAAAATTTGGGTTTATAAACCTGCATTCTGCAAAATTGATTATCACACACGCACGCACACACATATGTGTATATATATTTCATACATTTTCAGGTCACATAGTTGTACACATTAGGGAGGAAAAAGGATATCATCGCGCAGGATATATGGATCCTAACCTAACGCTATTTATCCATACGATAGTAACGTTTTGGTGGGGTCTATGATAATATATATATATATATATATATATATATATATATATATATATATATATATATATGAGGTCATCAATGTTTGTCGGGCTCATTACAATTTTTAACAAAATATAGTATTGCTATAACTTAGATGTTAAAATGTTTCTTTTAGTCCAAATAAAATGTATAATTTAAAAAAAAATCTCTTTGCATGAAATAAAAAAGCATGTTTTTGTATTTTAATATTAATTGTACTGATTCTATAAAAATAAACAATTATTTTAAAATATTTTACCAGACATGTAAGAAAAATGAGTGAGGACAAAGGCGTTGATATGTTTATCTGTTTATTGCCTGCTTTTCATGTTTTATATCCTGGTTATTAAGTCACTGATGGTAGAGATAGGTATAGTTAACTGATATCATATTTCTTCAACACTTCCCCAGTCATATTCCTCAACCCCAACCCTCAAGTTGACGTATTAAATGAGCCACTTTCTTAAGTCGGGCTAAATTTAATTTGCCCTTTTTTCAATTGAGTAGGAACACTCCTCCAGCAAAAATGCAAAAAACACAGCCTCCCCTTAAAAAAAACAAAACGAAGAAATTAGTAAAAGAAAAAAGAAGCTAATAGTAGTGTATTTACAAAGTATTCAGGATTTTAAAATAATTCTGTAGTTGAAAATATTATGTAATTTTTCTTGCAGAAGCCGAAATTCAAGATACAAGACCAAGTAGAAGATAAACCGGAAGTAATGAAAACGGAAGCAGAAGCCAACGAAGGTGGATATGAAAAAAATATTTTCGCTCGTTTGTTATGATTATAGAAATAAAAAAAAACTTATGGTGGGTGTGAAAATATAATAAACACATCCCATTTCCTCTCTCGCCTGTAACTATACACAAATATAACATTTTTCAGCGCTAAAGATGGCTTAATCTTATAAAGCTTTATTACAGAAGGTAGTGAAGACGACAGTGTTAAACATCAACTGCAGGGAGACAGCAGGGTCGTATTATACTCAAGGATGTAATTTATTCCCAGTTTTTAGTTTATTATACAGAAAGGTGTTAAGAATACCATGGACCAAACATAAACTTCAAGAAATCAGAATGCATGGTTGTTAGCAAAAGGACGAGCCCAAAATACGAATTTCAAATCGCAGATACCAAAATCAAACAACTGCAAAAATACCTTGGAACTGTTTTAACAGAGGATGGAAAGTATGGCACTGAAATTCGAAGTCGTATTAGGATAGTCAAGGAAGCATTCCATAAGCTCATCAGGATACTAAGAAATCGAAAAATTTCGATAGAAACAAGGTAAAGAGTACTAAACTGCTATGTAATATCTGCCCTACAATGCAGTAAGTGCTGGACGATCTGAACGATGAAGAGGAGACTTGAAGCAACAGAAATGTGATTCTGCAGTAGCAAAATTAACGGGAAAAGATCGGAAATTATGGAGGGCTGTGATCGCCTACGTCTTGAAGAGACACGGCACATAGAAGAAGAAGATATCATTTTCAACTGCACTGATCCAAAAATCCATGACAAAAAATGACCTCATAATCATCTACTCATACCGCAACAACAAAATAAAAATAAAAATCATTGGTTTCTACTAAATAGCGTTTAGAATTTTTAGCTTTCAATATTTACATGATGAAAAGAATACATTTAAAATAATTTTAAATGCCTCCAATATCACAATTATTTCATACTGGCCTAGAAGCCGACCTTCGGGAGGACATTAGGCGATCTTCTGCGGGGGCTTTTTTGGGCCTTGCGCCTTTTACCTTTAGAGTCCAATTTACGCAAAACAAATTTAGAAACAATAAAATTATTTTTATCTTTATTTGACATCTTAATTCGGCATAATCTTTCTTCGCATACGCAACAGATTTCCGTAGTTTCTTTATATTTATTTTGCGCGCAATTTTTATTTTCTTTAAAAATCACCATCCTTTATGATCCCATTAGGGAACGATATGAGCAACGTACCGTGCCCCGTTTAGGTTTTAATTACGGTTTAATTAGATAATATCAATTGCAATTGCGACGAAAAGCGAAATCAAAGTTAAACCTTTAATAAAGAATTGATTTTTAAAACTTACACTGTGTTCAATATTTAAATTTAACTTTATTATTTGTTTAATTTTTAATCGCATGTAACTACAGGAGTTACTACCTGTTACTTCAGATTGTTTATGATTCGCTGAGATCGAAAAACGGACGGACTGACGTACACTGCGCTTTATTTATATAGATATAATTCAATATGCTAGATGCAACCGAATCTTGTATGCTAACACTTTCTTTTCTGGCACTTCTCGACTGGGGAACTTAGTTTTGAGAGAATTTAAATGCAACGTGTCAATACTTTCTTGAATTAGTTTCTTTTATTTGCCTTTTCCTCACTTCTCACTAAAGTCTTCTCATTCACGTTCACTTCCTGCTTCAGACGGCAATGCTTCGGATGAAAAGATTAAAAAAAGAAAAAAGGTTCACCGAGAAACCATTACGAAAAATGATATCACAAACTTTTTACTCACACCACAAAAAAAAAAGAAAAAAAATCATAGGTTTATATTTATTAGCATTTAAAATCTGTAACTCTCAGTGATGAAAAAATACACTGAAAGTAATTTCATGTATAACGCGAAGAGGAAAGCTTACAAAACCCACATAAACAACAAAGAAAATAGCACAAATAGATAAGAAAACTATCCCCATTGGATAACAACGAAAACTGAAAAGAACAAGTGTAAAATTATTTACTGATTGATATAACATTAAGTGTTCTATTGAAATTAAACTTTATTTGGAAAAAAGCTTTCATTTTCAACGTCAATTGCCATCTTCTCTTTGCCAGGATCCTGTTCATTTATTGCCAGTTCCTCACTTAAGTCTTCTCTTTTGCTTTCATTTCCTGTACTCTCTCCGTCTTAGAGGCATTAACGCCTTGCTTGTAGTGAAATTATTTGCAAAATCATATGTAACTTCAGAAACTTTTGGGAGTAAAAAATTGAGATCATAATTTAATATATTTCTACCGATAACTGTGGTACATTTTACTCTTCTATAAATCACCACAATGTTTCAATTATCTTCAGGTTTCTGGCTCAAGGAGTTATAAATTACAAAGCTTGTTTAGTTTGGCTCAAGCGCACTGGGATTAAGTCAATTAATGCCACAACAACAAAATCAAAGGTTTCTATTTAATAGGAGTTAGAGGTTGTAGCTCTTAATATTTACACGATGAAAAAAAAAAATTCAATGAAATTAATTTTAAACTCCGCCAATACCGTAATTATTTCACATATAATGCGAAGAGGAAAGCTTACAAAATCGACAAAAACAGCAAAGAAAATATTATAAATAAACCTGATGAAAAAAATAGTCCGACTAGGATAACAACGAACACTGAAAAGAACAAGTGTAAAATTATTTACTGATTGATATAACATTAAGTGATCTATTGAAATGAAACTTTATTTGAAGAAAGCTTTCTTTTTCCGCGTCAATCACCAACTTCTGTTTGCCTGGTTACTTTATTGTCCGTTATTCACTTATCCTCGCTAAAGATTTCTCTTCCACTTCTTGTAACCCCTTGTGTCTTAGTGGCATTATCTCCTTGCTTGTGTGTGTGTGTGTGTGTGTGTGTGTGTGTGTAATCCCTTGTCTCTTAGTGGCATTATCTCCTTGCTTGTGTGTGTGTAACATCTTGTGCCTTAGTGGCATTATCTCCTTGCTTGTGTGTGTGTGTGTAACACCTTATGTCTTAGTGGCATTATCTCCTTGCTTGTGTGCGTGTGTGTGTGTGTGTGTAACCCCTTGTGTCTTAGTGGCATTATCTCCTTGCTTGTGTGTGTGTGTGTAACCCTTGTGTCTTAGTGGCATTATCGCCTTACTTGTGTGTTTGTGTGTGTGTGTGTGTGTGTGTGTGTAACACCTTGTGCCCTAGTGGCATTATCTCCTTGCTTGTGTGTGTGTGTGTGTGTGTGTAAACCCTTGTGTCTTAGTGGCATTATCTCCTTGCTTGTTTGTGTGTGTGTGTGTGTAACACCTTGTGCCCTAGTGGCATTATCTCCTTGCTTGTGTGTGTGTGTGTAACCCCTTGTGTCTTAGTGGCATTATCTCCTTGCTTGGGTGTGTGTAACACCTTGTGCCTTAGTGACATTATCTCCTTGCTTGTGTGTGTGTGTGTGTGTGTGTGTGTGTGTGTAACCCCTTGTGTCTTAGTGGCATTATCTCCTTGCTTGTGTGTGTGTGTGTGTGTGTGTGTGTAACCCCTTGTGTCTTAGTGGCATTATCTCCTTGCTTGTGTGTGTGTGTGTAAACCCTTGTGTCTTAGTGGCATTATCTCCTTGCTTGTGTGTGTGTGTGTGTGTGTGTGTGTGTGTGTGTGTTAAATGCTTAACAGAACCATACTGGTGTTCAAAAACTGTTGAGGGTAAAACGTTGAGATCCTAATTTAATATATTTCTACCGATAACTGTGGTGTACTTTCCTGTTTATAGACTTCATTTTAATGTCATTGTTTCAACGATCTACTGGTCTCTGGCTCAAGTATTTCTAAATTGCAAAGCTAGTTACGTTTGACTCAAGCGCACTGCTATAAAAGCCTCATAAATGACAAAGATAGCACAAATAAGTCCGATAAAACTCGCCCCACTGCACAATCATTAGAACTGAAAATATAACGATGGCAAATTAATTATTGGTTGATATGAGCGTAAATGTTTTATCGAAATGAAATTTTATTTGAACAAAGTTTTCCTTTTCATATGAAAATGCTTCTTATTATTTTTCAGTTCATCGAAGAAAGCCAAAGAAAACGGTAAATAACTTAATCATTTGGTTAATATTTAGTTGCTTAGTTTTTAACTGCAATTTGGTAACCTTAAAAAAAAGGAAATTACTTTATTTCTGCATCATTGATCCTCTTATTTATTTTTAAATAAATTTTTCTGTTTTCATCACTTTGGAAGGTTGTCTCTCACTAACGCAATGATTTTTTTCGGATTTTGGTGCCACACTTTCCCCCATCTCTTAAAAAAACATTCCCAGATATTTAAATTTTCGTACGCTTACTTTTTTGACTCTCGTGCAAATCAAACCTACGTTTATCTTGTGCAAACAAAACCTACACATACCTTGAGTCTCGTGCAAAATGGATCTACACCCTTGTGCAAATTAATTGAAAAAAACAAAAACGCTTTAGTTTCACCATACGGTCAGTCTAAGACCCACTGGAGTGACAGAGTGTGATCAGTTTCTATTTTTTTACTGAAATTAAGTCATTTGCAGTGGTATGCAGTGATATGAAATCAGTACAAAAGTTAAAACTATTTAAATAAAAATGTCTTGTCACTCGGATCCGAGGATGCCAGTCTACTAGTTCGGCCAGTTAATCCTTGTTTTAGACGCCCGCTCAGGCACATTTGTGTTTGTTTAACACCAACATAGCCCAACTGAGGTTTATATTGCAACTATGTTGAGCGGACCTTAGTTTCTGGGAGAGAGCGCGTTATCTTGCGTGATCAACAGTCTGGGCAAGGCCAGTACGCTCAAATCCTCGGCCATGATGACTTGTGACTTTGTGCTTGCACAACCTTCGACGATGAGTTCCGTCTACCCAAATTCACAAGGCTTGGGTCAACCCGTGGCATTATTTTCAGCCACTTTCCAAATGTTCTGCACGCATCCCAAAAGCCCAAAAGTCATCTTCGGGACAAATCAGCTGTGATGAGATTTGAAGCCAGATCTCGTGGCCAGAAAAGTGTAATATCTAACCACGTGCCCATTAAAACTGAATATGCATTGCGATATTAACCAACCTGTCATTAAACGTTACTAATAATATCCAAAATAATTTCTTGTTTCATTTTCTCATTTCGGCATTGTTCTTTGCAGAATATATTTAAAAACATGTTCCAGAAAGTATTTGGAAACAAATCATCTGTCTATGACATAAAAGTGCAAAACGTAAGTGGGATAAGTATTTCAGTTAATATTTATTTAATTTCTATATTCTTCCATCTTCTGAAATATCTATCAATATTTACGATCATTATCTATCTACTTATCTATATTTCTGGCATGAGGCATTCTACTTATTTACACTATTTACATTGTTCGGAATGCCGTCCTGACCTCTGTCGCCATATTCACGACGTCCTGGGTATGACAATAAACTACATCCGCGTCCTCGGTAAGACCATAAACTACGTCCAACAGCAAGGCCTCTGGTCAGGAGGTTTTGAGGAGCGTGGAACCACTTCTTAATTGCTGGCGTTCCCAGGTGCACTCTGACCTGAGGTGGTAGAACCTGTTATGGTCCCAGCTATGGGCAAATAGTTAACCTCGAAACTATGACTACATCCGCGTCCTGGGTATGACGATAAACTATATCCGCGTCTTGGTATGACGATAAACTAGGTCCAACAGCAAGACCTCTGATCAGGAGGTTTTGAGGAGGGTGGAACCATTTCTTAATTGCTGGTGTTCCCAGGTCCATCCTGACCCGGAGTGGTAGCACCTGTTAGGGTCCCAGCTATGGGCAAATAGTTAACCCCGAAACTGAGACTACTTCCCCGTCCTGGGTATGACGATAAACTGCATCTGTGTCCAGGGTAAGACGATAAACTACGTCCAACAGCAAGGCCTCGGATCAGGAGGTTTTGAAGAGCGTGGAATCACCTCTTAATTGCTGGTTTTCCTAGGTCCCCCCTGACCCGGGGTGGTAGCAATTTTTAGGATCCCAGCTATGGGAAAATAGTTAACTCCCAAACTGGGGTCAAAACACTGTGAAAGTTTAAAAATAGGTTTTAATACTAGGAACACTTTGTAAAGAATTATTGCCAACAATGGATTTTTGAAGAGATTCTTACCAGCAATATATTATTAACAGCTTTACATTTTTGAAAAAAATAGTATTACCAGAAATAGGTTTTCTGAAGGAAAAAATATTACCAGAAATAGAATTTTTGAAGGAAAAAATATTACCAGAAATACAGTTTTGAGAAAAAAATATTATCAGCAATAAAAATTTTGTCAGCATTAAATAACCCATTGAGGTTGATATGCCGTAAACCAAACCAAACCAATCCAAACCAAACCATATTCACGACGTTTCAACCGTTGTACGCCCCGAGTTTCTTCAGTAGATTGGAATTTCGAGACGAACCCTTTATTTCATCCACTGAGTTAGAGTGTTCCAGTTCCATGTCCCCCTTCCGGATATCTCAGTATTAGTTATATCCTTTTTTTGTAACCAGGTATTAAACTCACAACTATTTGGGTTAAGCAACTGGATTCATCCAACTCTTTCTATCCACTGGGCCATGTTGTCTTTGAGGACAGTATGAAGTTTTGGGACTTGTAAACCTAATCTCAATTAACATTTTTAACCAGAGCTCAGTCTTATTGTTCTTCTCTAGCACTCCGTATTACTTTTTTTTAAGCGTTTCACCCCAAGCAAGGAGGGAAGCCACTAGCACGCAACGTGTTACAGAGAGTTGGAGTGTCCGGTATATTAACCCAATACTTTCTTGATAATCTCGTTGACAACATAACGTTTTGGTCAATCTCTTCTGGGGTCCTCTTTAGGTCTGCAATCTGTATACAAAACAACTGAAGGTCATAGAAGCAGCGCGGGAAATGTATATATGGTGGATTATGA
Organism: Acanthosepion esculentum; assembly: GCA_964036315.1. NCBI lineage: Eukaryota > Metazoa > Mollusca > Cephalopoda > Sepiida > Sepiidae > Acanthosepion > Acanthosepion esculentum. The sequence continues at coordinate 52,534,855 of OZ038513.1, read as the reverse complement.
TGTGCAAACTCTATATATCAAGTGGTTAGTGAATGACAGAATGGAAAATAATGATGGTCATAGAAGCAGCGCGGGAAATGTATATATGGTGGATTATGATGTGCAAACTCTATATATCAAGTGGTTAGTGAATGACAGAATGGAAAATAATGATGGTCATAGAAGCGGCGCGGGAAATGTATATATGGTGGATTATGATGTGCAAACTCTATATATCAAGTGGTTAGTGAATGACAGAATGGAAAATAATGATGGTCATAGAAGCAGCGCGGGAAATGTATATATGGTGGATTATGATGTGCAAACTCTATATATCAAGTGGTTAGTGAATGACAGAATGGAAAAGAATGATGGTCATAGAAGCAGCGCGGGAAATGTATATATGGTGGATTATGATGTGCAAACTCTATATATCGAGTGGTTAGTGAATGACAGAATGGAAAAGAATGATGGTCATAGAAGCAGCGCGGGAAATGTATATATGGTGGATTATGATGTGCAAACTCTATATATCAAGTGGTTAGTGAATGACAGAATGGAAAATAATGATGGTCATAGAAGCAGCGCGGGAAATGTATATATGGTGGATTATGATGTGCAAACTCTATATATCGAGTGGTTAGTGAATGACAGACTAAATAATATTTTTATTAATGTTGGTGCGGCCAACAGATAATCTGCCAAAATAACTAAAACGTTAGACAAGAAAAAAATATCTTTTTTGTTTGTTTTTGTTTTAAGCGTTTCACCCCAATCAAAGTGGGAAGCCACTAACACGCAAGGGGTTACAGAGAGTTGGAGCGAGAGAAAATACGAAAGGATGAAGAGTAGGATACCTGGAGACGTCTGGCGATAGAATCCACAGGCGAGAGATATTGAGTAAAGAACGGCTAATTTAACAGTTTCGACAGTGTAAAGGGTGAGAGCGAGATACCAGAACTATTTGTGCGAGACATGAAGATATTGGAGTAGAAGAGACGGCTACATTTAACAGTTTCGACAGTGAAAGGGTGAGAGCGAGATACCAGCCTAGTAGAACGCTTAAATTCATAAAATCTCAGAACCAGCAAAAGCAGCTCATCAGAGCAGTTACCATGAAAGTATTTGTAAAAACGATAGAGAGAGGCAACTGTGGGAGAGCGACTGCAGACGAAATATCAGATTAGAGCTAATTACATTGCATATCCGTCTGTGGAATTTTATCAAGAACCTTGAGACAAACAGAAAGTGTTCCAGACCATATATGGCCGCAATGCTTCATGCAAGGGCGAATGGTTGATTTGTAGATTTGAAGGATCGACTCCAGCGAGAAAAATTTCCTAGTGCAGCACAGGGAGCCAACTTTCCTTGTTCTCATATTGTATTCATGTCTATGTTTGGTTGGCTTAGGAGATTTTTGTGGCCTAGCATATGTGCTGATTCCTTCAGTTTTCGTATTTTCTAGTGATTTTCTCTCTCTATTATTTCAAACTCATCCCACAAGTGGCGGTGATCTCCCTTTTGCCTTCATATGTTTAATGTTTAAAAGATGACTGAGACATTAGGCTTATTAGTGCCAAATATACATGCACTGATGGCCTAGTGAATAAAAGCGTTGGTTGAATCCAGTGACTTAACCAAATACCTGGCTACAGCAAAGGTGAACAAAACCTTGTCGGCTTAAAAGGTGATACCTGATACCAAGATATCCGGGGAAATAGAACAATGAACCTCTGTTCGATATACCAATCACTTGAAGAAGCGTAGCGCAGCGTACAACGGCCGAAACGTCGTGAATATGTTCTCAAAAATGAGGACAAGTGTCCAAACAATATAAATAGTCTAATCTATCTATCTATCTATCTATCTATCTATCTATCTATCTATCTATCTATCTTACTCTATCATCCTATATTTTTATGATCTATCTAGCTAGCTATAAGTGGGCACCTCACCCTATCATTCGTTATGTCTATCTATCTATCTATCTATCTATCTATCTATCTATCTATCTATCTATCTATCTATCTCCTGATGGATATTTGGTAAATAACTGGACCCTTTTTCATCCTTTCAGAGAAACTCAAAGAGGTTTCTGATGGCAATATCGCGACCAATGCCGAAATTTCCTCATCTTCCTAGCAAACGAGAATGAATAACGGATGACTGCGAAATAAATAAATAAAAATACATGACATTTTAATTTAATAATTGATTATGTTGATAGAAATAAAGTACAATTTTTTAACCTCATTACTTCTGCGACCCCTCGTCGTGTCCCTCTTTTTTATGTGCCGTGCTTCATCAGGGCACGGGATAACATGGCTCCCCATAACTTCCTATCCATTTTAGCACTTCAATGAATCTATTTGAAAGTTTTTCCAACCAAACCGAGGGCTCCAACTACAACAGGGATTGTTGATGTTCCCATGTGCCACATTTTTGAGATTTCGATTTCAAGCTCCTTGTATTATTATTATTATTATTATTATTATTATTATTATTATTATTATTATTTCCTTTGATTTCTGGCGTTTACATATTTCTTTCTGGGTTCCGCCCAGGGACCTAAGTTTAGAAATGGCATCATGACACTTTGCACTGCAAAAAAAAAAATTAAAAATAATTACATAGAAAAAGCCCTTCGTAAAGTGTGGGCTGTACTTGTCAGAACAATTTTTTGTATCTCTTTGAGGCATGGACTTCCAGGCATCCCTTCAATTAGTCTACTGGAATCTTTTCCAACCAGTCCAAGGGCTCCAACTACAACAGGGATTGTTG
>OZ038513.1:52234595-52527095 GCA_964036315.1 Acanthosepion esculentum | reverse complement strand
GATCCTCCAAGTCTATAAGTCTACCATTCGCCCTTGCATGGAGCATTGCTGCCATTTATGGTCTGGGGCCCCTGCGTGTTGCCTCAGGGTTCTTGATAAGATCCAGAGACGGATATGCAATGTGATTGGCCCTGATCTGTCATCTCGTCTGCAGTCGCTCTCTCACAGACGCGATGTTGCCTCGCTCTGCCTTTTCTACAAGTACTTCCACGGTAATTGCTCCGAGGAGTTGCTTTCGCTTGTCCCTAAGCCTCGTGAATTTAAGCGTCCTACGAGGCTGGCATCCCGTTCCCACCCCTTCACCGTTGAAACTGTTAGATGTAGACGTCTCTTCTACTCCAATAGCTTCATGTCTCGCACATCTCGCCTATGGAACTCCCTTCCCTATTACTGTTTTCCTGACAAATACAATCTCCAACGGTTTAAGTGTAGCGTCAATTGTCATCTCCAGTTGCCTTGATCTATCCACTTCCCTTCTCCACTTCCTTTCATCTTTCATTCCTATCTGCTCTCGCTCTAAATCTTCTGTAACCCCCTTGCCTTGATCGACCCTCCGTCCTTCTCTTTCTCCACATCCCTTCCTTTACCACTCCTATCTGCTCTTCCTCCAACCCTTCTGTAACCCCATGCGTGATAGTGGCCACCAGCCTTGCTTGGGGTGATACGCTTAAAAAAAAAAAATTTGACACCAAACTCACAATTTTACTCAATATTATTGTCTTTCGTGTCTCCAACACTACATAACAACCAGGTAATAAATAATACTCATTTTTGGTTTCCAAGTCTTGCTGTTTATCATTTTTACGAGTACTTTTGTAGATATAAGTTTGAGGGTTTTATAATTATTTGCGCCTCTGCAGTGTGTAGATATAGTAGGTTGATGAAGAAACATTTGTGAGATAAAAAACAGCAAAAAAATGATATAGCTAATCAGACAGATAATAAAACTTATAATATTATTTTGAGCAAAGACCTAATAATATACAATAAATATTATTAGTTTTATAATCAATGTTATTATTATTATTGTAGTTTTTTTCATTTCTCAAATTTCTTTCCAGGAAGGTTCAATACAAACTATTTCAGCTGAACCAATAAAATCTGTCGAATTTTTTTACATACCTAGGAAGTGAAATAAATTCTACCGAAAAGCAAGTGAAAATTGGCATAGCGAAAGTCTGGGCCTCCTTGAATAAAATGAATGTAATCTGGAAATCTGATCTACCAGACAACATCAAACGGTGATATTTTCGCGCCACTGTAGAGTCTGTTTTAATGTATGGCGCATCTACATGAGCATTAATTAAAACCCTTGTGTTTAAGCTTGATGGAACGTACAGTCAGATGTTAAGAGCTATACTTAACATCTGTTAGAAATCACATGCAACTACGTCACACCTCTATGAGCCTATCTCTGATATTTCTACAATCTTGCGTGAACGTAGAGTATGCTCTGAACGACATTGCTAACGAGTCAAACAAGAACTTACGAGTGGTGTACTGCTATGGACAATTAGCCATCGAACAAAACGGGTTGGTCGTCCAGCAATCGCCTACATTGACCAAGTACGTTATGACATAGGATGCCACACTAATGACCTTCCGACCTTGATGCAGGACCGTGAAGGTTGGTATGATAGACTCAAGAATATCAGAGATATCTTAACCGAATAAAATAACACTAAACTCATATTTTGAACACATCTAGGTTTTACTTTATCACTGAGACTCTCAAATCGAAATCCTGCAAGAGAGTTGGTCGATATTAACTATGCAGGTAACCTAGCTATTAATGTAGATAGCATTACCAATGCCACAGTTCTCCTGCATTATCTAAAAAACGCTGCAACCGATGTTGGGCTCTATATAAAAGACTCTAAAATTTAATTTTCATAAATTTCAACTCTAATACCATTACAAACTCTTTCGGAAGAATCAATAATATCAATCGAATCTTTTACTTAGCAAGGAGGCGAAAGACATTCTCCTGAAATTGTTTGAAAAGCAAGTGAAAATTGGCATAGCGAAAGTCTGGGGCCTCCTTGGATAAAATGAATGTAATCTGGAAATCTGTTCTACCAGACAACATCAAACGGTGATATTTTCGCGCCACTGTAGTGTCGGTTTTAATGTATGGCGCATCTACTTGAGCATTAACTAAAACCCTTGATGGAAGCTATACTCAGATGTAACACCCCCCATCGTCAAAGCTCTATGAGCCCATCCCTGATATTTCTACACTGTTACGTGAACATGTCATGATCCAGAATGCCACCTTAATAACCTCCAGATCTTGATTCAGGACCGTGATGGTTGGCGGGATAGACACATGAACGTCCGAGCTAGATTGACCGAATAAAAGAATAATCCTTTAGACCAAATAGAACCATAACGAGAAAAGGTGTTAAAAATCGGAATTTTCGGACACGCCTGTGTCCTTTATTAACGAGATATAAAATGAAGTTGGACATTTTGGGGGTATTTTTATTTCTTTTCACTGATAAAATCTAGTAGGTTTGGACTAATTGTTTGCAGGGTTGTAGGGGGTTTGTAGATGGCTTTTTGTGAAAACTATAGTCATTGAATATGGCTAAATTCCTATTGTAACCTAAAACATTCTTGAATATATATATATATATAAATCACTTTATAAAAAACATACACATAACAAACTATTTCTAATTCTAACAGTTGAAATATAATCCTTGATAATGGCTAAATGTATAGCCGAAAGCGCTCGGAAAAGAACATTCGGACAATTTTTATATAATTTATCCTCTGAAAAGAAAACCTTTATTAGATCGCACGAGAAATTATATAAAAAACTAAATAAAAGCACCTTGTCAGTCGTTTTTAATGAAATGTGCTTGAAAGAAGGATTGCTGCCTAAATACACAAATATATATATATATATATATATATATATATATATATATATATATATATATATACATACATATATATATGTATGTATTTATGTATGTATATATATATATATGTATATATATATATAAATATATATATATATATATATATATATATATATATATATATATATATATATATATATATATATATATATATATATATATATATATTTGTTATGGGATCTTACCTGTAACGATAAAATGAACTCTTCCTGATACTAAAAAGACTGCGCCTCTCAAGAGAGACGATAGAGGAAGTGGAACGAGTCGAGACGGAACGAGTCGAGACGGAACGAGTCGAGACAATAGTAGTCCATCTAAACCAGACTGACAGTCATACTAACACTTTCAACTTCTTGTATTATTATTCTGTTTAACATATCATTGTTATTCCTACTCTTGTGTTCGTGTTGTTCTTCCTTGGTCCTAACCTTGGACCATAACAGTGGTGCGAGGATATTGGACCATAACAATATTCAAACATGTTTAGTTGAATAATCTTCTCTTACTGAATTCTTAATGTTGATATTAAATTCATTAAGGAAGCGACATAGTTCTTTTATTTACTTTTAGGTTCATTTTTATTTTGCCAAGTACATTCAGTTTTATCCACGATCATCTTCAGGTGTGAATTGCTAAGAAAAAAAATTAACGTTACTGCTAGTTGTGATTTTTTGTAAACACGCATAAAGGCACTCTGTTGTACTTGTTTTAAAATTAACTGTACTAGTTATAGCGTTTTTCCTGTTTTTGATCCAAGGGAGGTAACTCAATCTGCATGATTTTAATCTTTTTTTCCAAAACATTTGAAAACATTTTTAAAAACATTGCTATTATAAATATTTTAAAACATTGTTGCTATACAGGTAACTATTATTTAGTTTCGTTGTTTTTCCTTATATAGAGCGCCTCGAGAATTTGAAGCTTTGTTTTTTTTTGTTTTTATTTCATTCTGTAGTACACAAGTATCCATAAATACTTTTCTGTATTGTGAAGATGGACAAGAATGTGTCTTTAAATGTTGTGCGATAGAGCTTTTATTCGATATATGGAATGTAAGCCGTCTTGATAATGTTGCTGTAGTAAAGCCAACATATGTATTTACTTTTTTGTCAAAGATACAATCTCACAAAGGACATTTAAATTAATATACATTGTTGGTCTTTTGAAAAATTGTTAAGGGGTCTCCCCTTTTTACACAAATGGACTCACCCAGTGTATACATATACTACTGCCAGTGAATACCCGGAGAGTCGAGACGGAACGACAGAAGAGTAGTAGAGTTCAGTAGTAGTAGAGTAAGTCACACAGAGACGGCGGCAAGCGTCACAGCGAGTACGTAAACTCAGTAAGAAGTCATACATCGATACGTCGATATCAAAGACTATATATATATTTTTCTACTAACCCGCATTCTTGGATCTACTAACCCGTATTACCAGTTTGTATTATTACGTTAATACATTTATTTTCCTTTGATATCGGATTTCATCCCGGAATCCACAACAAAAATACTAGAGTTATTGCAGATGATTAAGATTCTGAATTTCTTGCAAGTCCTGTTCTCTTTTAAGAGCATCTAAGAATTTCCATATTGTAGTATGATGGGATGATGGGATGATCTGTCAAGGGTTAGGGTTAGGGTTAGGTAAATCAGCATTGACTCTCTGAAAGCAAGACCGCAGACGTATTTCAAACGTAAGTATTTCGAATAATTATCATTTAGTATAATTGTTCTTTCGTTTAGTTTACATTAAAACTTGTTTTTACACTTGTTTGTTGTGAATACACTCTAACGGGTGCGCAGGATCGCCTCATCAGTGATGTCGACTTGGGGTCATGACAAGTTTCCGGTCTTTCAAAATAATACTTGTTCACCTAAGAGACCCTACTGAAACAGCACTTATTCTGGCAGGCGATCCTGAAGCAAATTTCCACCAAGCACACAACAGCGAACAGATAAATAAAAGCCATTGCTGATCTTGAAATTGCAAGCGACCAATCAGAAACGCCCTATGTCACTTCCTCCTCAGCCAAGACGAGACAAAAAGAAAACAAACTTAATGCTTGTCTTTTTCCTCTTAGGTCCAACAGGCGGAAAGACCGACACTCACGGCAAACAAACCAAATCGTTCTGTGGCATAACTGATTATCATAGATGACAAAATATGCAATGTGTAGCAAGGACGATTCTGCTTACGTCATCGTGAAAATGTTGCTACTCGCTATAACAACTCGCTGTAGGCCACTTGATTTGCGTACGGATTACTTTGCTTTGGGTTGTTTAGTCAGTTGCTTGGAGGGACTGGGCACTGTGGTGTGAGTCTCAACTCGGCACCACCTTCGTCTCACCAGGTGATAAACCTGTGCGTTGCATTAGACCTCCATTATGGATGCATTTAATCCTAGTCTGGGGTAATCCAAGGCCGCTCAGATTCTTGCATTCCTTTCCGGAGTCACAAATCGAAATCGAAGTCCTTAGATCGATTATAGGGGTCGTTATAGAATAATCCGTCCCAACGAGAATCTCATTGTCCCCCACCCACTCTTGGGATTCCCTGGGAGGTGTATTTTTGTGCGTAGTCGTGGCAAATCTGGGATTATTTCTCACGAATGTTTTACGAATAATTGTCTTCGAATAATTGTTTTCGAACAATTTTCTCGATACGCCTCCGCCCATAGTAAGAATAATGTTGTCTATGGATTTTCATGACTTTAGCGAGATAGCACATCCGACATAAATGATACTAAACAGCATTAAATTCTTACATCGGGCGCTATACTTTAGCAGAGTGACTTGTCACCTGTCGAAACTCAGTAACGCAAAGGCCAAAATACAACTGTCAACAAAATATTATTGGATAATGCCAAAATACGCTATAGCACCCAACACAAAGATAGACTTAAAAATAAACAGCCCACATTAAATAAAATATTCACCAAAGTACATATGACATATATAGTATGTGTATATATACAGGGTGCGGCTGGTATTTGAGGACATACAGATTTAAGATTAATACTGCTTCCTACTAACTTCTAATGATTTTATTTTTCTGAAATCAAAAATGGAAAACCCTGTGATAACAAATGAAATGAAAAGGCATGCTGTGATTGTGGCATTAAAGGCTGATCATAGCGATTTGGATATTGCACGTTTCCTCAGAGTTGCAAGAATGGCTGGCTGACCATTTGTCCGACCACATCACATCAACATTTGGCCTCCTAACTCTCCAGATATCAGCCCACTAGACTATTATATGTGGATCGTTGTTGAGAAGGAGGTTAATAAACAGCCTAATAACACCAAAGACTCTCTTAAAGCTGCAATAGTTCGAGTAATGTATAGCATCACATAAGGACCAATTAATCAGAACTTGCAGCCGATTTCGAACTCGTGTAGAGGCAGTTATTGATGCTAGTAGTAATTTTATTGAATAAAATTAAACAATAGTTAGTTAAATTCCATGTTTACTTGTTTGTAATCAAATATAATTATATTCATTTGTTCAGCAAGTTTTTTACTAATCCATAAAATCTGTTCTTAAATACCGCGCCCTATATACCTATATATATATATATATATATATATATATATATATATATATATATATATATATATATATATATAGCCAAAATAGACTACCCACAATGCACCACTGACACGTATATATAAATGGAGAAAGTTTTCATCCGTCAGGACTTTATCGGGCTGGTTTCGTTGACGTCGTTCTGACTACACATGCGCATGAACGCTGGTACTTTCAAAAATTTTTAAAGAACGTTTTTAAATAATAAAAAAAAACAATACACAAAACGCATTGGTTGTTCACCGTAATGAAACTGGCCACAATTTTGAAATAAAAAAATATGCTACTCTAATTATTTTCACTTTTGGAGGAAATAATTCACTTAGACGAAAATGTCCAGAAAGTGCTTTAATAGCTAATTCAGCAACAGCAAATTTACATCCGGGTTCTTACAACGTTTCACCATTCTTGGAGGATTTTCCGTTATCACAACGTGAGATATTTCAAAACAAAGATGATGGAAAGAAAAAAAAGAATATAGATGAATTTGGCTAGATTGCAAAACTGATTTAAAAATATTTTTGAGATTACTAGCGTCTCTCATCCATAGGCAAATGTAGTCACAACAACGTCAACAAACCAAGTCCGATGAAGAACTAATGACTGAAACACATCATAATTTTTTTTCCAATTTCTCATACATCTTTTTTTCAAAACTGTTCTTGATATATAAAAAATATACCTTTATCTCATCTGAATATTGTCTCGAGAAGGTTTTTTTTCGAAATGAGTAGTAAAAAGAGAAACAATTATTGTAAACTTTGGCATTTCAACCTATCTATTATACACATTTTAAAATATTTGTGAAGTATTTATAATTAATTTTATTAAGGTTTGGCTTCCATTTTTTAATATAGATAGCGTCAAGAATTTTTAGTTTATGTTTATTTTTATTCCAGAAATAATATAGAGGTATTTCAACGTGGAGAAGAAATGGCGTCGTGCACATTTTTGGCAGTAAGGAACTTTTGGGCAGACTCTTTTTAGAGATGCTCGTCTTTTCACAAATGCGATATGCTCTGACGTGACTTTAGTAGTCCGATTTAGTTGACCTCTCCTTTTGAGCTTGAAATTTTAGTTCCTTGAACGTGGTGCTATTTTCACTTATGTCACTAAACAATTCTTTTTTTGTCATACCAACAAGACTTTTCTGGTATAATTTACTTATTTTTTTAGTTTTCGGCTATTTTTGAACTTGGAAGTATGGCGTGTTTTGTTGATTTTCCATCTTGAACTCGCCTGGAGGTATATAGGGTACCCATTCTACAAACTATAACCAACCAACATCTGAGAATTGCGTGAAAACGCATGAAATTAGCAAATGCGGTCCTACCAAGTTAATATATATATATATATATATATATATATATATATATATATATATATATATATATATTTAAGTGATTCATCGAGTATGAAACCTCAACAGAATGCAGAAAGCACTGGACGGCCGTTTCGTACTATATTTGGGACTCATCAGCAGTGCGCATCCACTACCGTGAATTGAAACCTCTGCTGATGAGTCCCAAATATAGGACGAAACGGCCGTCCAGTGCTTTCTGCATTCTGTTGAGGTTTCAGACTCGATGAATCACTTAAATATATATATATATATATATATATATATATATATATATATATATATATATATATATATATATATATATATATATATAATTAAGTAATATAAGTATATATATAATTAAGTAATTCATCACATATATATATATATATATATATATATATATATATATATATATATATATATATCGCATTTTTTCTGGTGCGGTCACCTTTGCCAATAATCGTTACACAATGACGTCACAGTCGACTATTTCAAACGTCCAACTTTCCAATTAATACCAGGATCTAAAAAAAAAGAAGGAATTCTGGCTACCAAAGTTACACGACATTAGTTCTTAAAAATGAATGATACAGTAAAAAGTTCGAAAGTACTTGAACAAAACAAGAACACAACATGAACTCTGGACAATTTTGCCTACAATTTCGAGCATAATACTCAACACCTAATTCGAATATCTATCTATCTATCTATCTATCTATCTATCTATCTATCACAATATGTTCATCTATCTATCTATCTATCTCTTCATTATTTAATTCTATTCTATCTATCTATCTATCTATCTATTTATCTATCTATCTCTTCATTATCTAATTCTATTCTATCTATCTATCTCTCTTCATTATCTAATTCTATTCTATCTATTTATCTATCTATCTATCTCTTCATTATCTAATTCTATTCTATCTGACTATCTATCTATCTATCTATCTATCTATCTCTTCATTATCTAATTCTATTCTATCTCACTATCTATCTATCTATCTATCTATCTCTTCATTATCTAATTCTATTCTATTCTATCTATCTATCTATCTCTTCATTATCTAATTCTATTCTATTCTATCTATCTATCTATCTATCTATCTATCTATCTATCTATCTATCTCTCTCTTCATTATCTAATTCTATTCTATCTATCTATCTATCTATCTATCTATCTCTTCATTATCTAATTCTATTCTATCTATCTATCTATCTATCTCTTCATTATCTAATTCTATTCTATCTATCTATCTATCTCTTCATTATCTAATTCTATTCTATCTATCTATCTATCTCTTCATTATCTAATTCTATTCTATCTATCTATCTCTTCATTATCTAATTCTATTCTATCTATCTATCTATCTATCTATCTATCTATCTATCTATCTATCTCTTCATTATCTAATTCTATTCTATCTATCTATCTATCTATCTATCTCTTCATTATCTAATTCTATTCTATTCTATCTATCTCTTCATTATCTAATTCTATTCTATTCTATCTATCTATCTATCTATCTATCTATCTCTTCATTATCTAATTCTATTCTATGTATCTATCTATCTCTTCATTATCTAATTCTATTCTATCTATCTATCTATCTATCTATCTATCTATCTATCTATCTATCTCTTCATTATCTAATTCTATTCTATCTATCTATCTATCTATCTATCTCTTCATTATCTAATTCTATTCTATCTATCTATCTATCTATCTATCTCTTCATTATCTAATTCTATTCTATCTATCTATCTCTTCATTATCTAATTCTACCTATCTATCTATCTATCTATCTATCTATCTATCTATCTATCTATCTATCTCTCTATATATATATATGATTCCATTAAAATATATATATATATATATTACGCTCGTGAACGCTTTAAAGGGACCAAACCGGTGAAAGTCTGAAGGGGCAGGGTCTGGGCTGTAAGGGAGATGAGGGAGCAGTTCCCAGCCCAGCTCGTTGATGGTCTGCACTGTTTGGACTGCTGTGTGAGGCCTTGCGTTGTCATGATGTAAGATGACTCCTTCTGACTGATGAGCCCTGCGTTTGTCCCAACAGATAAGCTCAAAGTCCGTGCAATGTCATCCACTGTCACCCTTCTGTCAGACTGAATGAGGTCATTGACTGATTCGATCTCCTCAGGAGACCTCACTTCTGTAGGCCTCCCAGGCCTGTCTTCATCCTCAACACTGCTCCGTCCTTCTTTAAACAATTTAGCCCACTTGTAAACATTCTTTTGGCTGAAACATGTGGCACCATACACAGTTGACATTCTCCTATGAATTTCAACTGGTTTGCACCCTTCAGCAACCAAAAACTTGATAACTGACCGCTGTTCAATCCTGGAGCATGCTTCTTGGTCGGCCATCTTTGTTAATCGCCAAAACTCTCAAAGTTTTTTTTAGTCTGCAAAAGAAATTAAATACATGTGAAAAAGAAGTAAAACAAAAAAACAAAAATAAAAAAGAATAAGCTTCTATCTGTATTAGAAGTCCTTATACCGAAAAATTCAACTTATTTATTGAATGACCCTCGTAATACATATATATATATATATATATATATATATATATATATATATATATATATATATATATATATATATATATATATATATATATATAGTTGAGATAATGAGACAAAGTGGAAAGCTTTTACAGAAAATGCGTTTTACCTTCATGTGCTAGGTGTCGTTATGCTGGAATGAAAAACAAATCTGTGTGTAAGAAAAATGCGTTGCAAAGTTTTCTCTTTTAGTTCCTCTACCGTTTTAATGCTACAATTCCTTTTGCAATGATCAAATTATGCATTTTGCCCCGTCTGAGGTTGAGAGTTATGAAATCAGCGCACTTTCAATACATTTTCTTCATAGCGAATTTATTTCTCTTCTGATCAAAGTAGCATTTAGTAGAAATTGTGGCGTGAACTACAAACGCGTTAATCACTAGGCAATGGAATTCATTTTACAGCAAAAACAAGGCTTTGGTCAAAACCCGAAAATTAATCGGGTTCAAAGGGGAAACTATGGTGGAGGCATTGAAGAGCTCCAAATCACGGCCAAATTATTGATAAAAAAAGGTCGAACGCCGTGTGGGACATCCGGCTGCTAAGCGAGGAAGAAGCCAGGCGTCTGGCTGACAGCATTCTCATCACCAAGACCTTCCGTTTCCAGACGGATACATGATCACACGCAAGACGAGTTGACTTTACACGGGCATCCCATGAATAGATGGATGCCTTTTTCTCCAGGTAAGGACAAGTTGGGAATGTCTCATCCGTCACAAACTAAGCCGGCTTAGCCACCGGAGGCTTTGTCCTTTAAGAGCTTTATGGACATCCCTGACACACTGACGTGCGCGGCCGAACAATATTTTCCTTGTAGAAGGCCGCCGCTCCCACTGTTGGTCCTGTGGTGCCCCGGGAAGAACCCATCGTCACAACCACAGCCGCCAACATCGAAAGGAGCAGTGGAACAGGAAAAGTCCGGCAAGCCCCTCCTCGTCCCCGTCAGCCGGAAGGAGTTCGTGAGGAGAATTCGAAAACTGCAACAGCTCCTCCACTGGAGGATGCCCCTAAGGAAAAACCCAGGCACCGAGGAAGTCGTCAGGCAAACAGTAGGAGCAACAGTAGCAGCAGAGACAGAATCAATCGAAGCAACTTTAACAGTAGCAGCAACAATAGGAACGAGGACAACAGCAGGAGCAGCTGAAACAAACACGTCAACAGCAGCAGGAGCAGCAAAAAAAGTAGGAGCAGCCATTGCAGCAGGAGCAGCTACGTCAGAGAGAACAAAAACAGCAAGATTTGAAGGAGCAGTTGGTAGAACAACTGCCACAACTGGTTTCTGTATGGACGTGGAGGATATGCTTCCACCTCGCTGCTCTTCTTTAAAAAGAGGGAAAGAGAGCCAAAGAGGACAAAGAAGGAGGAAAAGTTACTGAAATAGAAAAAAAATCGGGGCGAAGTCAGCCGGAACGAGCCATGAATCAATCTGACTCTCCTTCGACGACAAGAAGTGAAGGAAAAGACTTTATTACAGGTACGGCCAGGAGGCCCATTCTTCTAAGCCTTAATGTTCTACCATCTCCCTTCCCAACATATCCCCAAAAAGAAGGCCGAACCTAAAAGGGAAGCCTTTTAAAAAATTGACAAACTGACCCTGGAAAAGGAGCTATGCTCTCGGTGGAACGTCTTAAATTTAAATTTACTGAGGTCAACGGAAGACCCCTGAAAAACTTTCCAGATGGCCCTGGAGGTTAAAGGTCTGGGACTTCTTCTCTGCCACCAAAGAATCTTTTACTAAACTTAGGATGGCTGAGGATGAATCTCCAGGACTGAAAAATAAATGTCAAAGCTCTGTTCGGGGGCGGGGTCTACTACTTCTCCATCCCTCCCTATATAGGACGCTTAAACTAACATTCCCAATGGGCGGGATTGCTAATGACGGAGGGATGTAGACTCTGCGAACCTTGGACAGACCGTCGAAGTCCTGTACTACGCAGATTTCCATCCATTTTGTGCTTAGGCGGCGAGGAATAGCTATCAAATTGGTATATTTAAATGCGAGGGACTTGACCGATCGGTTTAAGCCTGCCTGCCTACTTTGTGGCCTCTTGTTATTCGATGTGGTTGCGACGTTGATATCTATGTGTTGTGTAGCGACTTTGTTGTCTATTCAGTACACGAGGATAGACAGGCCAGGGGTATTTCCTTGCTGGTTAAGCGCACCCTGGATGCGAGTGTGGTTCTTGCCCATGTCGATTCCGGGGAGCAGTTGATCGTGGCTGATATTGCCGTGAAAATTGGTTCGTTTCGTCTCGTTTTAATTTATGCACTCAAATACCAGACAGAGCATGTTTCGTTCTTCCGTCAGTTGGAGGCGTTACTGGTGGAAACGGCACACGTAGCCTTAATGGGGGACTGGAATGTCATCCTGGACCCCAAATTAGATAGCGGATAAGGTGCTAGCGGGAGGTTGAGTGATCGTAGCCTGGTCGATCTAATCGACGTGTTTGATCTCGTCAAACAATACCGGGTCGATCACCCGGGGCGGGAGATGTAGACGTAGGGTCTTAAGTGGCTGTCTAACCGGGTTGACAGCTCGCTTGATAGAATATTAGTGAGAAGGGTCTATGTAGATTTGCTAGATTTCCCCATATTTCCCTGTTTAGGCTATTTGTAATACAAACTTGTTTGTGTCCGGAGAGCGTTAGACTCTAGGCTTAGATTAGCTGGACACTGGAATTTCAATGTACCCTCACTGGACAGGAAGTACTTTTGGCTACAGCTGACTAGATTAGTACAGTGGGCGGTTATTAGGAATAAGTGATGGGAGAACTTTAAGGTTAGGATTAGGTTTTCACCACAGAATTTAGCCAGCTCCTCGCTTTAGATAAGGCTAGCACGATGAAGGCACTTAAAGATAGTCTGGCCTGAGCGGAAGCTGGAGTTTACCCTAGAGGTAGCTTTAATTAGGCAGGCCTTGTGGTGAATGTCTAGTGAGCGGGGTCAGGTATTTAGACATAGGTTAAACAATGTCTAACGAAACCGTGAACATGGGCTGAGAATTGTGCAAGAAGGAAATTAGTCGATGTTCCAATCGTTACTGTCAGCAGGTCGACATCCCGGATGGGTGTACTCTTCGCTTGTGGCGTTTCGACAGCATTTCCGGAATCGTTTTACCAAGGAGCCGGGTATCTGAAGAGTTTATCGGTTATTTCGCCAACTTACCTTGACTGTCGTTGACTGCAGATTCTGGTTACGACAGTGTGATCATAGTGGGCGAAGTCCTCTAGGTATTGAACAGGGTTGGCAGAGGCAAATCACCGAGACTTGTGCTTGAGGCTGTCGCAAATATTTGTCCGATTTTGACAGTTGTATTCAACAACAACTTCAGACAGTCCCCAACAGAATCGTCAGGAGCATGATCACATTGTCCAGAAAGGACAAGAATGTTGGGGGTGGGATTTATACGACTATAGGCCCACAATTCTACTAATAACAAAGGTAAATATTTTGGCCAAAATCCTAACGGAGCGTTTGCAGTCAATTGCCGAGATTCTGCTAGAACAGGAGCAGACGTGCTATGAAGGACTGGACAATTCAGAGAAACCAGCTTATGATCGGGACGATCATAGAGGGTGTAGAAGACGACGATGAAACCGCGCTGATGAATTTGGATCAGTCCAAGGCATTCGACAGCGTCGACCATTAGTCCTCTAGATCACCAAACTGCAATCCGACTTGCGCAAGTAGAGCAGCCTGCTGTATCGCTCCCCCAGTGCTGTGGTAAGCGGTCAAGCGCTTTTGCGAAGTCATGGTCGGTTCGTCAGGGTCGCTGCTGTCGCCTCTATTTTACGCTTTGTCGTTGGAGCCACATCTGCACCGAGTGAGGGGCAGGGCGCGCAGTTTGGCTCTACGCGAGATCGGTGACACTGGTAGAGCTCAAATAGGGTTTCAGGAATTAAAGCTAAAATAAAAGTTTCAAGAAAATTTTACATTTTTAAAAATGCATTTTTTGAGGCCTCTAATATAAATTATAACATTTATTTTACATTTTCATTCAGCCCCAACAGAGGCAACGTGATAATATGTAGACATGTTTATAATTAAGAAAAAAGTATATTAGCTGATTTTCCTTTCTACTTTACCGACATTTTGCAACAAGAATCTTCGAGGTGACGAAGGATATTATCATTGTTGGAATAGGAAAACCAAAGCTTGAACTCAGAATCAAAACCAAATTTGGCAGCAAGAAATTTCTTCGTTGTTTTTATTATTCCAAGTGTGAGAAGATGACGGGATCTTCCATTCTCAACAAATTATTCCATTTCCCATGTTTGATATTTTGTCATCATCAGAACACATTCACATCTACTGGCTACGAAGATTTGAATAATTTGATTAAAGCACTGACGAGATAGAAAATTCCATAACAATCTGAATTCCATAATTGCTTTGAAAAGCTTTGACCGAAAAAGGAATTGATACAGCGATCGATCACTGGAAAGCAGCTTCGATTTAGTTGTTTAAAAGATGAGAAAGCGCTTTTTCTCACATTAAAATCTGTTAATAACATATTCACAGATACGGGTGGGTCAATAATACCCTATTAAAAGTCAGGATTTCTTTGGTAACAAATAAAAGTGCACTGAGCTGGTATATGTCCCCCTTTACGGCAACGAATGTTGGTCGGTCTCCTCAAAGATGAAGAAGAGACTCGAGGCGGCGGAGGTATGGTTCTACAGAAGGATGCTAAGGATATCATGGACCGAGCGTGTGAGCAACGATGAGGTTTTGGAGAGGACGCAAACAAAGAGGAAACTTATACTTAACATCCGAAAGAGGCAGCTGAAATTTCTGGGGCACGTAATGAAAAAGGAGGGTCTATTGTTATTATTATTCCCATGGTTGTTAGTTTGTCATCATCAGAACACATAGACAGCTACTGGCTACTAAGATTTGATTGAAGCACTGACAAGACACAGGAAATCCCATAACCATCTGAATTCCATCATTACTTTGAAAAGTTTTTGCCGAAAAAGGAATTGATACAGCGATCGATAACTGAAAAGCAGCCTCGATTCAGTTGTATAAAAGATGAGAGAGCGCTTTTTCTCACATTAAAATGTGTTAATATCACATTCACAGATAAGGGTGGGTGGATAATATTCTAGTGGGGAGAGAGTAAGGTTCCCCTACTCCACTGACAGCCTTGGCACGTGACCTGTATCATGAACAGCACACTATAATTTCAAAGTCATTCTTCGCTACTAATTTTATATAAGACTACAACAGTTATTTATATGAAACTGTATATTGAAATGATCACAGAAATTTACTTTTTTTTATTTATTATTGACGGAACTGATTTAATCATATACCAAGTCAGTGATTCTTATCTTGTCTGTTCATATTATCTATCTATCTATCTATCTATCTATCTATCTATCTATCTATCTATCTATCTATCCGAGTCTCTTCATATCGTGACTCGAGGCGGTGGAGGTATGGTCTTACAGAAGGATGCTAATGATATCATGAACCGAGCGTGTGAGCAACGATGAGGTTTTGCAGAGGATGCAAAAATGGAGGAAGCTTATACTTAACATCCGAAAGAGGTGGCTGAAATTTCTGGAACACGTAACGAGAAAGGAGGGCTTGGAGAATCTGATACTCACAGGTCGAATTGAGAGAAAGACGGACAAGGGAAAGCAACGCATGACATACCTAGCGGGCTTAAGCAAGTGGTTGACAGAACAGGGCCTGGGGGAAGTAGCAAAGGGAGAAAACTTATTGAGAGCTACAAAGGATAAGGGAAGTGGAGAGCCATGGTCACGTACGTCATGAAGGACACGGCACATAAAATGAAAGAAGAAGAATATCCTAGTGGGGAGAGAGAAAGATTCCACTGCCCCACGGTTTACCCTGGCGAGTGAACTGTATCATGAAAAGCAGGCCCTACTTTCAAAGTCACCCTTCACTATTGATTTTATATAACATTACAGCAGTCATTTATTTGAAACTTTATATTCAACTGGTCGCTGAAATTTCCCGTTTTTATTAATAGCGGTAGTGATTTGGTCATATAACAAGTGTGTGAAACCTGTCTGGTATTTCCATTTGTAGCAGTAGGTATTTCCTCGGCGTCACAGTCTAAATATCACCTGCGTTCTGAAGGAGTAACACATGCATTTGAACAAACAAATCAACAATGGCCTCAAGCGATAGTAAGTATAAATTGATATGTTTAATCGCCTTAAAAGTTTGTACATACATGCTTTATACATACACGCGTACATATATATAATAATATTATATATATATATATATATATATATATATATATATATATATATATATATATATATATGAATGTTTAACCGAAAGCGCTCGGATAAAAAGAACATTCGGACAGTTTTTATATAATTTATCATCTGAAAAGAAAAAAATTATTAGATCGCACGAGAAATTATATAAAAAACTAAATAAAAGCACCTTGTCAGTCGTTTTTAATGAAATGTGCATGAAAGAAGGATTGCTGCCTAAATACACAAATATATATATATATATATATATATATATATATATATATATATTTGTGTGTGTGTGTGTGTGTATATACTTTATCTTACACGGAGACATATACATTTTATATAAAGCATAAGTAAAATATACGTTATTATATCTCGAAAACTGCAAGTAGGTTTCTATGTTTACTTACTGTACGTATCAAATGTCACACACACACGCGCGCACACACACACACACACACACACACACACATATATATATATATATATATATATATATATATATATATATATATATATAGTACAGGTAATCGATACGTTGGTATATAGTCCGGATGGATCCTAGTAATATTAATTATTAAAACTGATCCACAGAGAGCTCGATTTTTTTTTACTTGACAGAGTATATGTATTTAAAAAAAATAGACAAAAATAGACAAGAGAAGTTTCACGGACATTTTTTTTAAATATATATATATATATATATATATATATATATATATATATATATATATATATATATTGAGTGTATTTAGGCAGCATTTTTTCATTCATACATGTTTCATTAAATAATATAGATAAGTGTTATCTATATATTTTATGTAAGTTCTTTTCATATCGTCTGATACACTTAATAACATTATCATTAAACAATGAAAGAAAATCACAATATTGATACATATTTTTTTAATCCAATCTAAGCTTTCGGCTTACATAAGCCATTATCGAAGATGACAATTACACAATCTTCCATGTAAACAAAAACAGACTATCATCAATTTCTTGTTCGTGTATAGCTTAATATATTGTGTAATTGTCATCTTCGATAATGGCTTATGTAAGCCGAAAGCTTGGTGATGAAATATATATATATATATATATATATATATATATATATATATATATATATACTTTTTTGTTCACAGTCGGCCATATTATGAAAAAATTTGACAAAATAAAACAAACATTGTAATAAAGTTTCAAGTTTTTGTTTAAGTATTCTATCCTTCTCTCTCGCACTCACAGTATCTATCTGGCTTTGAATCTCTCTCTCTTTGTCTCACATACACACATGAGTCTATATTTTCAATCTCGCAATAATAAAATTAAATTGAATATGACTAACAAAATACTTCTGTTAAATGCTTCTTCTTGTGAACGAACAAGTTATTTGATTTTGGATGTCATATATGTAAAGGTTCCGCCAAAAAGGATTTTTCGTTATGAATACATTCGGATAATCGATTAACAATCGCCAAGAGTGTGCAGGTGGTTGGGATATAGGCATATTTTCAGTTCCCGAAAGAACCATTTAAATTAGCAGAAAAGTACACCATCTTCGATATTTAAAATATTTGCCCAAATCCAAAACGTAATAAACCTCTTTATCAAAAACAAAAACTAACCCTAAACAACATCTACAACTACAAAGACGACCGTCATGTACTATGGGTATTCGAGGATTATAAACATGTTTACATATCAGTAAATTACATATCTATCTATCTATCTATCTATCTATCTATCTATCTATCTATCTATCTATCTATCTATCTATCTATCTTGTATAAATAACAGAAGTATCCTTTATCAAAAACAAAAACTAATCCCTAAACAATATCAACTACAAAGACGACCATCTGCGGGTATTCGACAATTAAACATGTTTATTGTTTATATATCGGCAAATTATCTATCTATCTATCTATCTATCTATCTATCTATCTATCTATCTATCTATAATTCTACCGCCTGTCCATTATCTATCTATCTATCTATCTATCTATCTATCTAGCTAGCTAGCTAGCTAGCTAGCTATAAATCCACCGCCTGTCCGTTAACTATCTATCTATCTATCTATCTATCTATCTATCTATCGCGGGTATTTCCACCTGTAGTAGTAGTAGGTATTTACCCGGTGTCACAGTTTAATGATCGCCTACC
This sequence comes from Acanthosepion esculentum, assembly GCA_964036315.1. NCBI lineage: Eukaryota > Metazoa > Mollusca > Cephalopoda > Sepiida > Sepiidae > Acanthosepion > Acanthosepion esculentum. The sequence goes on along the minus strand of OZ038513.1, from coordinate 52,508,234 downwards.
TTCTGAAGTAGTAACACATGTAGTTGAATAAACTAATCAAATCAACAATGGCCTCAAGCAATGGTAAGTATCAATTGATATGTTTTACACCTTTCAAAAATTTGTACATACATGTTTATACACACACACACACACACACACACAAACATACACACATATATATATATATATACGTTATTTTACATAGAGACATATGTTATATAATACAAGTAGAATTTAGAAATTTAGTAGAAAGTTTTACTTAACGTATGTCTCAAGTCGACCATTAAAAAGAAAATCCGCCAAAATAAAATATAAACGTTGCAATAAAGTTTTGAGTCTTTAGTTAAATATTCTTTCTCTCTCTCTCTTTTTTCTCTCACTCACTCTTTCTCTCACTCTATCTTTCTCTCGCTCTCTCTTTCTCTCAATCTCTCTCTCTCTCACACAAATTTTCAAAGCATAATAAAAACAAAAGCGAAATCTTTGTGTTATTATCAATAGAGAAAAATCAAAGGACTTTTACGTAAAATTATTTATTCTAATTCTTTTTAGATTGTTGAAAATTTTTGTTAAAAATTTTGTTTTGTCGTGCTTTAAGGTGGAAACAAAAATATTGATTTTAAATTCTTGCGAAAATCAGATAATTTCTGGAATCTAATTAAACTTCTTGGTTTGGTTTGCTTTGGTTACTTTTGTTTTACGACATATCAACCTCAATGGGTTATTTAATGCCGACAAGATTTTTAGGATTAGTTCTTATGAATAGAATATGTATTCTTTGGTTTATTTTGATTTGGTTTATTTTGTTTTACGGCATATCAATCTCAATGGATTATTTGATGCCGACAAGATTTTTAGGATTAGTTCTTATGAATAGAATATGTATTCTTTGGTTTATTTTGTTTTACGGCATATCAACCTCAATGGGTTTATTTAATGCCGATAAGATTTTTAGGATACATTCGTATAAATAGAATATGTATTCTTTAGTTTATTTTGGTTTGGTTTATTTTGTTTTACGGCATATCAACCTCAATGGGTTTATTTAATGCCGATAAGATTTTTAGGATACATTCGTATAAATAGAATATGTATTCTTTGGTTTATTTTGTTTTACGGAATATCAACCTCAATGGGTTATTTAATGCCGACAAGATTTTTATTGCTGGTAATGTTTTTTTTTTATCAAAAACGTATTGCTGGTAATATTTATTTAAAAAATGTACTGTTGGAAATTTTTTTCTAAAAACGTATTGCTGGTATTGAAACCTATTTTTATACTTGCATGGAGTTTAGACCACTTTTGGACGGTTAACTATATGCCCATATCTGGGATCTTGGCAGGTGCTGTCACCACGGGTCAGGGTGGACATGGGAACATCAGCAAGTAAGAGGTGGTTTCACGCTCCTCAAAACCTTCTGATCAAAAGTCTTGCTGCCGGATGTAGTTTATCGTCTTATCCACGACCTGGATGTAGTTTAGCGTCATACTCAGGAAGGTAAATGTGCTGGACTTATTCGGAAATAAATTATTTTTGAAAATCTTTGAAAAAATAATTACATCTGAAATCTTATGAAATTTCAATAAATTCTTTTTTGTATTGCTTAATGTTTATATTTGTTATAAGAACAAGTCCTCGGAGAACTTAAACCATTAAATATCATTGGTCAAACAGGCCCCCAAAAAATCTAAGTCGTAAAAATATGTAAATAAACAAATACATTATTTAATTACAAGGCCTTTTAATTGCTTTTATGAATAAAACATATTATGAACACTATTTGCTAATACGTATGTTAATATATATATATATATATATATATATATATATATATATATATATATATATATATATATATATATATATAAGTCTAGGATTGGTGTATACAGAATAAATTCCAATAACCAACAATTACTATTCTTAAAAGAGTGCTCAATACAGAGTAGAGCATATATAATTGTTTATTTAAAAAATATAACATAAATATGTTATAAAATCACTACAAAAATAGCCATTTTGTTTCAACACCTCCGGTGTCTTATCAAGTGATGATGTTGAATGTAGAATAAAGAGTTTAAACCCTTTATTCTACATTCAACATCATCACGAAATGGTTATTCTTGTAGTGATTTTATAACATATTTATGTTATATTTTTTAAATAAACATATTATATATATATATATATATATATATATATATATATATATATATATATATATATATATATATATATATATATATATATATATATATATATTGTCACTATATAATGGCATGAAAAATTCTATATTCTAATCTATTTAAATTGAAACGTAATATTCTGTTTTTACGATTTGGTTGTAATTTTTCGAAATATGAGGAAAGCTTTTAGAGTTATGTTTATTTTGTTTATCTTCCTTTAACTAATAGCTCATTATCGCCGGTTTCTTTCTCTATTCTTAGTTATATTCAAAGATTCTTTTAATAACATTTGGTGTAATTTTCATTCTTTTACGTTTTCTTATTTATTAATTGTAAAGTAATGTATTTCAAAATTGTTGGTAAAGCGTTTTCAATTATAACGTTATTTTGTTTCGTTTACTACTAATCAATTTGCTTTTATTATTTATCTTTCAATTAATTAAAAAAAAACAAAACAATAACAATAATAATGAAATATTTTAATATATTTAACATGGGATGGATGTATATATTTCTTTTACATGGGATGGATGTATATATTAATAAATATGTATTTACAGCGAATCATAGTTGTGTGTATCTGTATATATGTGATGTTATATTATTTGTGTATGATTTAGAGTAAAATATAAATTGGATACATTGGAAATTATATATACATATGCATATGTGAGTGTATATACACACTAGAGTTCAAAAGTTTAACTAAATCCTTGGTCATTTTTTAAATTGGCCCATAATGTTTTTTTGTACTTTAAATAAGAGATAATGAATATTAATGACGAAAAAGTGAAACATGATTTATTTTATTAGAAATTTTATTATGCCCCCAAAATAAAAGCATTTTATGATTAAATTTTGCTCTCGTCAAAATATCCTCCTTTATCCTAGATTACTACAGCACAAATGTTTTTGGCACACGTTGCAAAAGTTTCTCAAAGTATAAGTTTGATAATTGATTCCATTATTTTTTCAATGACTCTAAGAGATCTCTTTCATTTTTTTCACTAGTCTGTCAAGTTTATCGCATGCTAATTCTGGCCTCGTTACAAACTTTTGAACTGTAATATATATATATATATATATATATATATATATATATATATATATGTTGATAGAAATTATTAGGAGGATTTGAGATAATTATAATTAAATGCTTCATCGAATCTAGAAGAAACCTCAACCTCAGAATGCAGAAAGCGTTGGACACATCAGCAGTGCGCATCCACTACCGAGAATTGAAACCCAGAAAGTTACGTTATCAGGAAAACGTCATAACAACTGTACCAACGAGCCTCGGTGACGAAGAGGCAGCGTATTAGACTCAATATAGCGACGCTCAATCATATATTCCGTGGTGGAACTCATCCGAGTTTCCCTTACATATAGGACTGTGCCCCCACGAGCCACGACTACTATCCACAAGCCGCTACCAGAGCATTAAAAGCTATATCGAGTCTAATTCACTACTTCATAGTGAATTAGACTCGATATATATATGAGGTAGTGAATTAGACTATATAATTAAAAGCTATATCGAATTAGACTAGATTATTAAAAGCTATATATATATATATATATATATGTATATGAGGTAGTGAATTAGACTCGATATAGCTTTTAACCTTCACAGACTAAAATAAATTAATAAATTATTAAATAAAAGAAAAATGAAAACAAATTTTTACTACGTTACTTAAAAATCGAAAACGAAAAAAATAAATAAATACATAAACAAACAAAATGACAATAAAAAAAGCAAAATAAATTGATACAAACAAAATATACATTTAAATACATCCAAATATATAAATAAACTAACAACCGATACCGATAAGCTAGCCGTTAGAAAAAACAAATAAAGACAATCAATCCAAATAAATACATGACGTAATAAACAAATTAAAAACTGTTCGCGCCAAAATAATAGTTAGAACAAACTACAACAATCACCCCCAAAATTGAACAAATAGCTTTAATTATCTTCCCAAACAAAAACAAAACTATTAAATGAGCTATATATACAAATTTTTACTACGTTAATAAAAAAAACGATCAAAATAAAAATAAATAAATAAATATATAAGATAAAAAATAAATAAAAACAAGCAAAATAATTTAACTCAAATAAATAAATAAACAAATAAACGACTCCCGGTAAAATAAACGCCAAAATAGAAAATAGACTACCCACAATGCACCACTGACCCGCATATATAAATAGCCGAGAAAAATAACAGCACTCGTGGCCTGACGATTGCGTTTTGTCCTCCTTGACATTTTATTGTTTTTTCAGACCGCTGTACGACTGCTTTGTTGCCCGAAATCTCTGTGAACTGTTCTTTTGGTTAAAGTTTGTTATTTTATTTATTTTCTGTTTCAACTGTTTTGAAAAAAAAAAGAAAAAAAAAAAAAAAAAAGTCCTTTTGATTTTTTCTTCTATCCATTTTTTATTTTTACCCCCCTCTTTTAGTTCTTTTTCCTTTTTATTTTCAGTTTTTTTTTCCCCTTTAATTTTTTGTTTTAGTTTTTCTTTTGACTCCCGTTAATTCTTTGTTTTTCATTTTTCCCCTATTCTAGTTTCTCGTTTTAATTCCCTTCCCCCGTTAATTTTTGTTTCTACCCCGTTTTAATTTCCACGCTTTTTTAGCCTTCCTTATAACCTTCGTTTCCCGTTAATTTCTAGCTTCGTTCTAGTTATATTGTAACCCTTGTCCGTGTTTTGCGTTAATTAATTTTAATTTCCTGTTTTCTGTCCTAACTCTACGTTTTACGTGTTTTTCGTTTTATAAATTTGTTTGTACTAAAATTGTTTTGTAATTGTTGTATTGTCTAATTTATTTGTTTATTTTCTTTATTGGTTCGACTTGTTTGTTTTCGGTCGGCCATTTTGAATTTTTGTTGCTAGCTTTGGTTCTTGCCAAAGTTCCGTATTTTCTTTTGTTATTGTTTTCGTCTAGTGTCGGCCATTTTGATTTTTTGTCGAATTTGAGTATTTTCTTTGGTTACCTTGTTTGAACGTTTTATTTTATTATTTAATTGTCCTTTTCGTGTTTTGTTAATTGTTACGCCTTTAGGCGATATTTGTGTTTAAGTTTTACGTGTTTTTTGTTTTATATTTGTAATTGTTGTACGTTTAAAGTTAGTTGTTAATTTTCGTTTATTTACTGGTTTGACTCGTTGCTTAGAGTCGGCCAACTTTATTTTTTTAACTAGCTTCGGCTAGAGTTCAATTATATTAGATTCCTGTCTACTTTTTCTTGAACGTTTTATTTTATTATCCAATTTTCCCCTTTTTATTTTTTTTCTCGCCTTTTGGCGTTATTTGTTTGCTTTTTTTTGTTTCGCCTTTAGGCGATATTTATTGATTACCCCTTCCCCATTCCTTCACCCCTGACCCCCCTTTTTTTTTCTCCACCATGGAGAAGAAGGAAAAAAAAGCCCCTTCTTTCCTTATTACTAAAAAAAAGACAGCGACCCTTGCTTCCATCCGAAAATCGGTGAGGAAGCACTTGTTCAACCCCAAAAAAGACCCCCCAGATAAAGATAATCCGGATGAATATCCTGCCCTTCCTCGAACCCCCACAAATGAGGAAATAGTTGACGTCCTTAAAAAGGCCGCCAAAGCCAGGATAGAGAAAGAAATCCTGGAAAAAGAAACCAATAAAAACCCAGAAAAGCCAAAAGTTAACACCGAGGTCGGGGATTCGCCCTCTTGTTGGAAGTCCCCTCCGAATTGTATAATCGACATCGCGGAGTTCCTGGAGCGTGCCAAGAGTTACGCTCACCTCGTGGTGAAAGACGGGCTCTTGGAAGATCCAGTGGAACTGAAGAGAGTCGAGAAAAGAATAGTGTCTGTCTTTGTCGTCGACAAGCGTTCGCGCAAAATTTGTCGTTCGACTAAAGACACAGTGTTTAAAGCACTGGAGTCCCTGGGGTTCAAACCCCTAAGAATTGTCAAGGGAAAGGGTTTTTTCATGTGGGACGTACTGCTGCCCACTGCAGAAGACTGCGTAAGAGCCACCCGGAGGGAATTGATCACAAAGGATCTCATCCTCCGAACCGAGTATGAGGGTCGGCGAAGGACCAGGGTGGCAGTATACGAGGTCCCTCCTCAGGTTATCGGGGAACACCTCGCGGCGTTCCTGGACCAATACGGGGAGATATTGGCCGCTTCCTGTGATAGCCTGACTGGGGGATGGAGCTTTGATATGATGCTCGATCGTAAGGCCTTCAGCTCCGTCCCCAACTGGATTGACGTTAGTGACTTGAAGCTGCCGGTCATCGTGACCGGTCGTAAACCAGCCTGCTGGAAGTGTGGAGTGACTGGTCATCTCTCCTCTTCCTGCCCAGAGAAGAAGGCCTCTGGGACTCAGGTCACTAAAGACCAAACTCCCCCTCTGACCGAGTCTGCAAAATCCGCCGCGCCTGTAATGGGCATGCCAGCTGCCGGGACCGGAGAGGTTGTTCCCCCGGTTGGGTCACCATCCAAGCCCCCATCCCCCGAAGAGCCCTCTTCCACCGCTTCTGCGGCTAAGAAGGGGGAAGAAGGGGAATGGCAGGTAGTTGGCAGGGTCAGAGGGAAGCGTCAGCCAGCGGGTCCACAGTCCCCTGAAGCCTCAGGGACTAAAGACACACACAGTCCCACTCCCTCTAGCAACAGCATGGGCGACGCCCCGACCTCTTTAACATCTGAAGAGCATATGAAAAAATATGAACCGTCTTACGATAAAACCGTCAAACTGAAAGAACTTAAAAAACTAATAGACGTCCAGAGAAAACAAAAAAAATCCCCGGAAAAGAAATCCCCCTTGCAGTCTCCTCAACCCTCTTCTCCAGTCAAGTCTCCCCCTAAAAAGATGGCCACTCGCTCCACATCTTCCAAACCTATTCCTCCCACTCCATGTCCGTCAACCCCTCTCTCCAGAGTGAAGCCTTCTCCAGCCACCCCTTCCACTTCTCGTGCCCAGTCCCAAATCCCTCTCAGTAGAGACCCCAGTCCTTTTAGACATCCCAGTACTCCTCGCCACACTCCCAGTCCTTCACCCTCAAAAAAATTACCCACAACAGTTACCAAAAGGCCCAGAAGCCCTACTCAAGATGGTGCGGATAAAAAAAAGAGACCGAAGCACATATTTAACCCAGGCATAGAGATATGCAAAATATCTCCCCTACAAGCTGAAAAAGCGAGGGATTACGGGAATAGGATAAAGAGCCTAAAATTCCTCTTATCCGTAAAAAAATTTGGGGACAAAGACATTGAAGATCCCGGAAACTTCCCTAATGCCCAAAGGGTATTAACTGTAATTAGATCAGAGCCGGGAGCGAAATCAGTTTGGGCTATGGTGGATGAAGCGATTTCATCGTTCAGCTTGTCCCCGCCAATCGCCATAGTCCAAAATGATAAATTGAAAAAGATGAAGCAGTTTTGTGCAGGGAGGGTCCCGGTTTTTGTTCACCCCTCCCTTTATAGAGCACTAAAATTGACTTTCCCGTGGGATATCGGCGGAATCTCCGAAGACGGTACCATCAAGAATGAGATGGGCCATGGGTCTATGGGAGAGGCTGTCGGTATCCTAACCCCAGCCATGTTCAACGCAGATAAGCAACCCTAATCAGCATTCATTATGGCTCTCTGGTTAGCTACTTTAAATGTCCGGGGCCTGAGGTTGGAGTCTCGCAGGGCGAGGCTCTCTCGCGACCTTCAGCGCCTCGGGGTGAATATCTGTTGTGTGCAAGAGACCCGGTTTTCTTCTCATGATCGTGAGGATGTGCTGTCTAATGGGTTCGCCCTTTATTCAGCATGTTTTGATGGTCGTTCGAGGGGTGTCTCTTGGCTAGTGAGCAGGTCTTTAGACGCTGTATGTACTCTTGTTTTCGCAGATCCGGCGGGCAGGCTTTGTGTGCTGGACGTTACCATAAAAGGTAAGGCTTTACGTCTCATCGGCGTTTATGCGCCCGTTATCCATGCTGAGCGTCCTGGTCTGTTTCGGCAGATCGAGCCGTTTTTGACGACATCTCGTCGGGTAGTTTTAGCGGGTGATTGGAATGCCGTCCTTGATCCCGATATAGATCGTATAGGGAAAAAACGGGCTACTAACAATCCTGATGTGAAACCATTTCGGGGCTTCATCGACGGGTTCGATCTCGTCGATAAGTACCGAAATGAGCATCCTCGGGATATAGCTTGGACTTGGACTAATAGTGGCAACTCGGATCCTGGGACGCTTGCGAGCTACCTCGATCGAGTCCTAGTTAAGAGAGTCGATGTAGGGCTCTTAGGGTGTCCAAGTTTCCATTATATAGTTTATTCGGATCATAGGCTTGTCCGGGTCCGTGTAAACTTAGATAAGCCTAAGGTTAGGTTGGCTGGTTACTGGAAATTCAACTGTTCACTGTTTGGTGAACAGGGATTTCGGGACCAGCTGTTACTAATGATACAACGGGAATTGTCGGGAGCGGTTTTGGGGAACGCCTGGTGGGGTAACCTTAAATCTAAAATTAGAACGTTTGCTGCCGATTTTAGTCGTCGACTCAATCGAGATAGATTAGCGGCGCAAACTGCTTTAGAAGACAAAGTCGATCGGGCCGTGAAATCCCGTGTTAGTGGGGATGTAGCCTTAGCTAAGGCAGAGTTGGCCTCCTTGCTTATCAAGAAGGATCAAGCTCTGGTAGTTAGGGCTAGGTTAAAAAGAATGTCCTCTGAGGCGACGAATATGGCCGCTGAATTGCGTGCAGAGGAGAGTAGGAGTGCGTCTCGGCGACATATCGCGTGCGTCACATTACCGGATAATCGGACCGTGACTACAAACGCGGGCATATGTGAGGTCTTTCGAGATTATTTTCAGGATCTTTTCACCAGGGAGCCCGGTCTGAGCTCGGCTCAGTTCGACTCCTATTTAGCCGACTTTCCCTGCCTCGAGGCAGCTGAAGCGGCTGGGTGCGAGGGTCCCATAACAGAGTCTGAGATCTGGGAAGCGCTGAAGCAGGTTGGCCTGGATAAGTCTCCGGGACTCGATGGTCTGCCCTACGAAGTGTACTTGAGGCTGTCGCCCGTTTTTGTTCCTTTGCTGGAACTGATTTTCAACCACTGGATGAAGCAGGGGTCTATACCTCAACGCTTCACCAGGGGTGTGATCAAGTTGCTGCGTAAGGACAAGAACGGTGGGGATGGGTTAGGGAACTTTCGCCCTTTAACGATGCTAAACGCTGAGTTGAAGATTTTGGCGAAGATCTTAGCCAACCGTTTGCAGCTTGTCCTGTCTAGTCTGATTGGCCCCGAGCAGACTTGTGCTGTGAAGGGCAGGACTATTCAGGATAACCTGCATATGGTACGCTTGATCTTAGAACAAGTCGACGGTGAAGCCGCGCTGATCAATTTAGATCAGTCCAAGGCCTTCGATAGGGTTGATCATCGTTTTCTGGAGGCTGTCCTTTCGTCGGCCGGTTTCGGAGCCGACTTTCGCTCCTGGATCCGACTCTTGTATGCGACCCCCGGTGCGCTGGTGGAAGTGAATGGAGTAAGATCGAAGCCTTTCGTATTGTCTCGCTCTATTCGTCAGGGTTGTCCGCTCTCGCCTTTGCTTTACGTTCTTGCGTTGGAACCTTTCCTTCGCAAGTTAAAGGCGAATCCGGTCCTGCGTGGAATATCTCTGCCTGGGGCTACCACCTCAGCAAGGTATTCTGCCTATGCTGACGACGTTTCGGTTCTTGTGTCGAGCAGAGCCGAGATTGACGAAGTCAGCAAAGAGGTCAGTGGTTATGAGATGGTGACAGGGGCCAAGATCAACCGTGATAAGTCTGTTGGCTTGCGGTTGGGTGCGTGGAAGGGAGTTTCTCTTCCCGGACCTTTCCTCTGGACGGATGGGCCGATCAAGATTCTCGGCGTCTGGTTCGGTCCGGATCTCCAGTTGGAAATGAATTGGTCGGAGGTACGAGAGAAGGCCGAGAGCGCGGTTAATCTGTGGTCTCGGAGGAGGCTTTCCCTGAAGGGAAGGGCGGAAGTATGTGTTTCACACATATATCCAATCCTCGTGTACCGACTCTCTGTACTTCCACTTCCGTTTGCCCCACTAATTTTATTAGTAAGGCTCTTGTTCTCCTTCTTGTGGGGAGGCAAGGCCCCTATGGTATCTCGGGAGATCTGTTGCCTTCATACCGCTGAGGGCGGTCTGGGTATGCCAAGCATTGAGATTCGTCAACATATGCTTCGCATTGCATTCCTAGACCGATTGTGTCGTGAACCGGACGAGGTGGGAGCCTTCTGGAAGGAAGACGCCCGGAAAAATTTCCCGTCCCTAAGAAGTGTGCACTCGTGCGAGGGGGAGGCCCGCCGTAGACCCCGAGCCGAAAGCTCCTTCTATCACGAATGTCGTCGCGCTCTGAAATGCCTCTTACGGGCGTCGGAAGGCCTCTCCAACGTCCAGGCGTTGTCTCGTAGGGCATTGTATCAGGTGTTAGTTCGGGGGTCCGTTCAAGATGCTCTGATTAGCGAGCTCGGTCTTACGAAGCAGCAGGCTCGCTCAATATGGCCTTGGGCGCCAGGGTTGAAATGCCTCACTAACGATGAGGCATCACTCACCTGGCGGGTGATTCGTAGAGCCCTCTGGGTCGGCAAAAGACTTTGTTCAGCGGGCTTGGAGAATTCTCCAGACTGCCGCCGCTGCGTTGGGGAAGTCGAGACCATTGGTCACGCCTTCTTTCAGTGCACGGTGGTAGTGCCGTTGTGCAGGTTCGTTGAAGGCCTCATGGTTCGCGTACTGCGGAGAAAGTCCTTTGTCCTGGATGTCGTTTCTGTCTGTAGCAATGTGGTGCCTCAGATGTCGAGGGCTGAGCATTATGTGTGCTGTTGCTTACTAGGCGTTATGAGAGTCGTGATTTGGACGACGCGTCAGAAGGAATTCTATGGTGGCGAGAAGTTTGCTTCTTCCGAACTGATCTTGTTCTTTAGGCATCAGCTTAAAGTCAAGATTAGGACGGAAAGGCGGCGGCTCACATCATCAGAATTTGGCGAAAGGTGGGTGAGTCTTGCGCGTTTGTGCCGTGTGAAAGGGGCTGACCTTGAGTGGCATTTTGATGCTGGTTAGGCATCAGGATATTGTTTGCCTGGGTTGAACTTGGCAACCCATCCCTGGATTTAGGATAGTTTAGGGTTTTTGCATTTGTATTTTAGTTTTTTTTTTTTTTTTTTTTAATTTCTGTAAAACTTAGCTAGAGTGAGTTTGATCATTGGCCCCCTTTTTTTCTGCCCCCCTTTTTCTTTTCCTTTTGTTTAACTCCCCATCCCTCCCCGCTTTAGGTGCTCAGTGATTTTAGTTCTCTGGAGGATGCGGGACGCCTTTCGTTTCGAGTGTGTGAGCTTTTCGTATGTTTGAGGCTGAATCAGTGCGTGTTTGTGCGAATGGTTGGGATGGATAAATGTTTATTTTATAAAGTCCCGTGTCGATTTCGCCCAGGAAATTGATTTTACTGTCACATTTAGGAATTGTGGGGGGGTTTTATTACTAACATGATTTTGTTTAGTTTCATGTATATAATTTTAGACATATTGTATATATTCATTGGGGATATTTATTTGAAATTTTTACTCCCGCCCCCCCACAGACTTTATTGTACATATGGGGTTATTTAGGACTTTCATAGAGACCATGAGGTATTTTGGTGGATGTAGCATGAAAGGTAAGTATGAATGTGGCGTTTTGGTGAAAGGAATATTGTTTTGTATGCTTGGGTCAGTGCTTGGGACTAGCTAAGTTTAAGATTAAGACCAGTGATGACCTTCCTTTTCCCCAATCCCCCTTTTGGCCTTGTGCCGTATTTACTGTACATAACAGTATTAAATATTGTGGCCTGATGGTTGCATCTAGCATGAAACAGACTGTCGCCTCTAAGTGTTGACTTCTATGTTCACTTATATATATATATATATATATATATATATATATATATATATATATATATATATATATATATATATATATATATGATATATATAAATGAACATTGAAGTCAACAAAGCGACAGGCGGTTTCATGCTAGACACAATCGTTTAGCATGACGATTGCGTCTAGCATGAAACAGCCGGTCGCCTCTGAGCGTTGACTTCAGTGTTCACTTTTATATTTACACAGGCTCTATCTCTGATATTGAGCACTTTACCACATAAATGTAGCACGCCTTAAATCTATATTTCTTCATATATATATATATATATATATATATATATATATATATATATATATATATATATATATATATGAATAATAACAAATCTAGTAAGGAGGCATGTCGGTCAGAGTTATATGCGAAAGAAGTAGGGGGAGTAGACTATTTGACAGAGAGAATGAACAATAGATAAAAATTGAAAGTCTGAATACAAGCAACATAAGTAATACTAAAAAGATGAAGCCACTTGACGTGAGGAACATTAAAATCGCTAAGCACAAAGATGAGAGAGGGCCATTGCAATACTGGTAAATATTTTGTCTAACACGCTACAGTCATGGGAAGAAGGGAGAAATAAAAGAAAAACTGCGAACAGAGTATATAATAATAAGAATCTATCTATCTCAGCCTGTTTATCTATCTATCTATCTACCTATCTATCTATCTACCTATCTATCTATCTACCTATCTATCTATCTATCTACCTCAGCCTCTTTATCTATCTATCTATCGATCTATCTATCTCAGCCTGTTTATCTATCTATATATCTATCTATCTCAGCCTGTTTATCTATCTATCTATCTATCTATCTATCTATCTATCTATCTCAGCCTGTTTATCTATCTATCTATCTATCTATCTATCTATCTCAGCCTGTTTATTATTTATCTATATATCTATCTACCTATCTATCTCAGTCTGTTTATCATCTATTAATCTATTTATCTATCCATCTCAGCCAGTTTATTATCTAAGTAAAAGTGTATCTAGAAGGAAGATATTCAATCCTTCTTTTGTAAAAACTGATGCAATATTGATTTTCCAAACGTAGCTTAGTGTTGAGTCTTGACTCATAGTTGAATCTCGCCTATTGCATGGAATAATAATGCAACACAAAATGTACTTAGAACAAGAATGTATTATAACAAGAAAGTGTACACAATAAGTACATATAGTATTTCTGTATATTTCTGGGAAGACGTTCCTGGAGAATGTGTTGACTAGTCGCAGTCGATCAGAGTCTCTAGTTGGATCTCGTGATTCCTTCCCCCGTCTTCCGGTACCAACCATTATTTATATAGTTGGTAGTCACCTATGCAGATTAGGTGGATCCTACCACAACACTTAGATGTGGCACAAAGCCGAAAGTAGTGAGCACTCAGTGAGGATCGAACTCACAACTCAGTCGTAATTGTCCCAGCGAGACAAGCTTGCTAACCATTACAACATCTCGATATAATATATACTTCCTAGAATTATTTGTATTTAGCTGTTCCTTGTTGGATTAAAGTAAGGCATATATATAGCTACTAGCATACTGTAAATTAGTACCTCCAAAAATTTGGTATACCTAAGGTTTAAATGTATTTTTCATAAAGGAAAAATCCTTTTCGAAGCTTTCTACCACCTTCATTTGAAAGCTAAAGGATTAAATTTTCTAAATCCAGAAAAAAATACTGTGGAGTATTTCAAAAAGAAATTAGAATCAAAACGGCCATTTTAAACTTTTTTAGAGAAATTTACACAAAACTCATTTTTTTCCTTTTTAAAAATCCCGCTAAAATAAGATATACATTTCTGAAACGTTACTTTCGTAAAATTAGCAAATTTAATGTTAAACTGATCTGTTCTGAAACAAATATCACTTACTTACAGCATAAGTTTTTCTAGACAAACATTTCTTATCCTCAGTGTATTGGTATTTTTAAGTGTCCTTCGATAATTTGATGGCTGAATGTGTTGACAGGTTTAGTACGGTGCACCAAAAGTGACATAACGGTTTTTTTGTTTCTTATAATAATTTAAAATACTATAAAAATTCTTACATTATTGAGTTATCTCTATAATGGCATTTCATTATTTAATAGCTAAGATAATAAATAATTTTATTAATTATTAATATTACATTAAGTTATTACATTTTTAACTTAGATAAAAATAAAATTATTATTATATTAATAATTAAAATATCTCACTCAGTTATTAATTGTTTCAATTGATAAATGAGATAATTTTATTATCTCAATTTAATTTTTAATTTACTAACTGAAAGTGAGATAAACCGAAGATCTTTATATAGTCAAGGGGCTTTCCCTAAAGAGGAGACAAGCCTTAAATCACGTGATCTTTTAACCATAATGTCACTTACGAGATATAAAAAATATAACATTTTGACGCAAAAAATAGCTTTAATTATGGTAAAAAGCATGATGGTATTACGCTTTTAATTTTCGCTTAGTAAATATAGTCTTTACTTAAAAACTTAATAACCTACCTCATACTTTCTTTGGAAGAATTTTAAAAGATTTTTTAAAAATAAAGAAAAATGAAAAAATAAACTACAAGAAAAATGCAAACAATTCTTGTAAAAAAATTTTATTCATCGACATTTTTTTCTTCAGATAATAATGTCCTTAATTACTTATAAAAGCAAATGAAACATATCTAATTCGATAATTAGATATTTTTATTGCAGTTTTTATTTTACGATTTGGAGCAGATTTTTTAAAAGTTGGTAGTAATTATCAAAAAAAAAAAAAAAAAATTAATGATTTACTTTCTCTAAGGAGTCCTGCTTATATGTAATATAAAACAATTTCCGAACTATTTGGAATTCTAGAAAATTCCATAAAATTAAATTGGGGGTAGGTAACCGATGTAAAAAATATTTTTACCAAGATTTTCTAAAAATAAAAAATTCAAAATAAATTCTGAAATAAGTTCTGAAAGTTTCATTAAAATCAGAAAATGATTTGATTTTTGAAGAATTTCCAAATTAACCGGTTCCCGACCCCCGGAACTGCTACTCTAAAATAGCTATTACCACAAGTAGTACAAAGTTGACAAAAAGAAAATAAAAAAATAAACGAGATTTTTTACCCAAATTTAGAACGTGTTAGAAAGAAGGCAAATATTTTTTTTTTAAAATAATTAAAAAAATATTTTGTTCTTTCCTCTTAATAATAACATAAAAATTTTGACGGTAAAACTTTGTGTTTATTAAGTCTTGCGCCTTTTATCATTATGCTATACTGATTTTTAGCTAATTATTGAAACCCAAACTACTGTCTGGCCTCGCCATTTCACAACCTATTTAACTTCGAGCCGACTTAGTTTCTTCAGGTGTTTTTAATGTTTCGAGGTCAAGTCAATACATGGATTCCTACTGCTGAGGTTTTTTTATTCTTAAATAAAAAAATGTTGGCTGGATTTGATATTAACAACGAAAATAATATGGGCATAAAAGGAATGCTGATCATTTATCTAGAATTAAGTCCTCAAGAAGTTTACATTAACTTTGTCTTTCTGTCATATTCATTTCCTTTTAACACGCTCGCTCCTTGTTGCCGTTTCTAGCTGTAAGATTTAAGTCAAGCATTATCAAATCTCCTCTCTAATAAAATATATAAGTTGTAATAATGTTTAAATAAAATGTAAACCTTGTAATAATGTTTATATATAATATAAAGGTGATAATGATTTTAAAATAAAGTATAAACATCGTAATACTTTTTAGATAAAATGTAAAGTTTATAATAATATTAATATATAATATAAAGGTGATAATGATTTTAAAATAAAGTATAAACATCGTGAAACTTTTTAAAAAAATGTAAAGTTTATAATAATATTAATATATAATATAAAGGTGGTAATGATTTTAGAATAAAATATAAACCTTCCAATAATTCTTATATATAATATAATAGTTGTAATACTTTTTATCTAAAAGCTGTAATAATGTTTATATAAAATATAAAAGTGGTTAAAATTCAAATATAAACATTTTAATAATGTTTGTATGTAATATAATGGTTGTAATAAATTTATACAAAGTATAAAAGCTTTAATAATGTTTATATAAAATATAGAGGTAGTAATGATTTAAATATAAAATATAAATCTTTTAATAATGTTTATATATAATATAATGGCTGTAATAATGTTTATATAAAGTATAAAAGCTGTAATAATGTTTATATAAAATATAGAGGTGTTAATGATTTAAAAATAAAATATAAATCTTTTAATAATGTTTATATATAATATAATGGCTGTAATAATTTTTATATAAAGTATAAAAGCTGTAGTAATGTTTATATAAAATATACAGGTAGTAATGATTGAAAATTAAAATTTAAATCTTTTAATAATGTTTATATGTAATATAATGGCTGTAATAATTTTTATATAAAGTATAAAAGCTGTAATAATGTTTATATAAAATATAGAGGTAGTAATGATTTTAAAATAAAATATAAATCTTTTAATAATGTTTATATGTAATATAATGGCTGTAATAATTTTTATATAAAGTATAAAAGCTGTAATAATGTTTATATAAAATATAAAGGTAGTAATGATTTAAAAATAAAATATAAATCTTTTAATAATGTTTATATGTAATATAATGGTTGTAATAATTTTTATATAAAGTATAAAAGCTGTAATAATGTTTATATAAAATATAGAGGTAGTAATGATTTAAAAATAAAATATAAATCTTTTAATAATGTTTATATGTAATATAATGGTTGTAATAATTTTTATATAAAGTATAAAAGCTGTAATAATGTTTATATAAAATATATAGGTAGTAATGATTGAAAAATAAAATTTAAATCTTTTAATAATGTTTATATGTAATATAATGGCTGTAATAATTTTTATATAAAGTATAAAAGCTGTAATAATGTTTATATAAAATATAGAGGTAGT
This sequence comes from Acanthosepion esculentum, assembly GCA_964036315.1. Lineage (NCBI taxonomy): Eukaryota > Metazoa > Mollusca > Cephalopoda > Sepiida > Sepiidae > Acanthosepion > Acanthosepion esculentum. Next base: position 52,491,183 of record OZ038513.1, on the reverse strand, counting down.
AATGATTTTAAAATAAAATATAAATCTTTTAATAATGTTTATATGTAATATAATGGCCGTAATAATTTTTATATAAAGTATAAAAGCTGTAATAATGTTTATATAAAATATAGAGGTAATAATGATTTAAAAATAAAATATAAATCTTTTAATAATGTTTATATGTAATATAATGGCTGTAATAATTTTTATATAAAGTATAAAAGCTGTAATAATGTTTATATAAAATATAGAGGTAGTAATGATTTAAAAATAAAATATAAATCTTTTAATAATGTTTATATGTAATATAATCGCTGTAATAATTTTTATATAAAGTATAAAAGCTGTAATAATGTTTATATAAAATATAGAGGTAGTAATGATTTAAAAATAAAATATAAATCTTTTAATAATGTTTATATGTAATATAATGGCTGTAATAATTTTTATATAAAGTATAAAAGCTGTAATAATGTTTATATAAAATATAGAGGTAGTAATGATTTAAAAATAAAATATAAATCTTTTAATAATGTTTATATATAATATAATGGCTGTAATAATTTTTATATAAAGTATAAAAGCTGTAATAATGTTTATAAAAAATATAGAGGTAGTAATGATTTAAAAATAAAATATAAATCTTTTAATAATGTTTACATGTAATATAATGGTTGTAATAATTTTTATATAAAGTATAAAAGCTGTAATAATGTTTATATAAAATATAAAGGTAGTAATGATTTAAAAATGAAATATAAATCTTTTAATAATGTTTATATATAATATAATGGCTGTCATGATTTTTATATAAAGTATAAAAGGTGTAATAATGTTTATATAAAATATTAAAAAAGTAATGATTTTAAAAAATATTAACCTTTTAATAATGTTTATATATAATATAATGTTTGTAATAAATTTATACTAAGTATAAAAGCTCGATAAACCTTTCCAAACTTTGATCTAGAATTGGAATAGGAAAAAAAGGTGTCACCCTGAATCCATTAAAAAATTCGGCATTTAGTAACTACTAAACACTTCAAACACCTCAATGTATGGATCATCTATAACAAATTAAGTCTAGGAGAAAAAGAAACTGTTATCTATCTATCTATCTATCTATCTATCTATCTATCTATCTATCTATCTATCTATCTATCTATTTTTTCATTCCGAAGAAATATTCTACCATTGTGCTATTACTGTTCTGTTTTCTCCCTTTTGTAGATATGAATGGGATCCTTTTCGTCTTCGAGTCAGACGGCTATGACTGGGCCAATCATCTTTCAACACTTCTTATTAACGAATACAACATCCCGTGTGTCGCAGAGCACTGGTGGAATCTCACTGAACCATTTGCCGCATCCTACCCCGTGCATGTACTTTTGCTCTCACCCCTCATGGAACCCCAAACCAGACACAAGAAATTCTCTTACCTTAGAAACGAGTCACAATCGTCGTTACTCTTGGAATGCAATGTCGACTCGAATGATCTTCATATATCTCACTGGGCCAGAATAAAAGCACTTGATGTCACTGCGGAGGCACAGCGGGACATATTAGTAACACTTGTGGAAATGTATGAAATGGAAACAAATGACCATGAAAGTTTTAATTCGGAAGAACTTGTTCACATAGATATTGTCCCAACGCATTTATATCCGGTAAAAATCGATATTTTGTTCTTGCAAATGCTTCTACGGTTGTTTTGTTGCTTACTTTTGCTTAAATATACTAATTTCTTTGCCTGTTAACAAAGAGTACATTAATTCGCTTTTTAGTTAACTGAATATGGTCTAAGTTCTAAATTGTAACATAGAATTACAACCATTAAGCTGTTATATATTTAGAGATTCTTGATAAAACCCCCAGAAAAATCAGCAATGTTATTTGTCATGACCTGGCATTCTGGTTTCAGTCACTTTTCCACCATCGCAATGTAGCTTCTCTGTTTTTTTTCTATAAAAACTTTCATGTTATGGGGCCTAGATTTATGAATTTTAGCGAAGAATTAGATTGGCGGCAAATGTCTCATTTTACATTTAAAATGGCTAGATATAAACGTAATTTCTTGAAAAATGAGGCATGAGTTTTCATTTTCTCTGGTGTTAATTGATATCTTTAGTGAAGTTATTAGTTTAGAAAGAAAAACAGGCGTATAGGAAGATTGGACAGAAACAAATTCTTCTTTGGTCTTAATTGATATATTTAGTGAAGTTATTACATTGGAAAGAAAGTCCTATCGCATTTGAAGATTGGAAAGGAAAAATGATCATATGGCCTCACTTGATATCTCTAATGAAGTTATTTGGTTGGAAAACTCCTGTTAACACATAATATGGTCTTCACTAAATAAATGGCTTCACGGAAGTGGCTTTTTCCAAAATTAGAAGAAAATAATCAGCTAACAGTTTATTTTCGCTCAGCGTTATTTAAAATTTAAATACAATGTCAATCGTTGTCTACTGTCATCTTTAATTCAAGTTCTTTTATTGTTCTTGTTCCTTATTAATCTTTTTCTTTTTCTTTTATTCTTTTACATTCAGAGACTCCATATGTCGTAGTGGCTTTCTTGCCTTAATTGGAGTGAAATGAAAGAAAAAAAAAGCCAGGAAGCAAAAATTGTTGAATTTTTAGATTAAAAGAAACTAATGCTTCTTTGGTTTTATTTAATATCTCTATTGAAGTTATTAGGTTGGAAAGAAAGTCCTGTCGCATTTGAAGATGGGAAGAAACAAACGCTTCTTTCGTCTAAATTGATAGATGATAATTTTAATTAATAGATGATCGTCAGATGGAGCAAAGTCAAGAGAGTATGGAGGACCAGGAAAATATTTGATATATTTCAATTGACATCTATATTGAAGTTATTAGATTGGAAAGTGTTGTAATGGAATGTTCCACTCTCCCTATTGCCTATTGTGGACTGACTATATCAGTAATATATGTAGTGTGCACAGGACATACCAGAGACTGTCTGTCTGTATATCTGTCTGACTGGCTTAGGGAGGTGTTAGTCAACTCCCTGTCTTTCAGTAGTGTATTTTCTTTCACAATAAACCGCTCTTTCTTCCTTCTATGCACGTGTTGCTGTTCCTTCCACTCGAGTACCACCTTTGTCTGTTTGTAACCTTTTTAAAGATACAACAGAAAGAAAATCCTGTCGCATTTGAAGACGGGAAGAAACAAATGCATCTTTGGTTTTAATTTGTAGATGATAATTTTAATTAATAGATGATCGCCAGATGGAGCAAAGTCAAAATAGTAAGGAGGACGAGGAAAAATATTTGATACTATAATTTTTCTCTGAGTGATTCAGTTAATATGTGGTCTTGCATTATTGTGATAATCAATGATGGGTGTTCAATGTTTCCAGTTTATAACAATACCACTTCGTATTACGTGTTTTGCTTTGGCATAGTACTTCATGAGAGACGACACTGTCATATACCACCAAACCAAAAGCATAAGTTTCATTATTTTTTACTTTTGATATTCTTGCTTTAATTTTTTTTTACAATGGTATTCACCAAGTACAAAACCCTGGAAGAACTCAATGTAGAGCGGTATAGAGTTAGAGGTACTTTTTTTATTTTTACTGATATATGGAGAAGATTACGGTTAATCATAGCCTTCAACAGGTTAAGATTGTAGTGATCTAGTAAGCATACTCTTGGGAGTCGGTTCCGTAATAAAACTAAGACTTCATTTAATTAGAAAAGCTTTTAATTGCTTTTATGAATAAAATTTATTATTGACATTATTGTCTTAGTGTTGTAACCGAGTTATGAAAAACAAAAATAGCAAACCGGAATTGGTTTAACAAGTTTATTACTTTTTGGTACAGGGAAAAATAATGTAGAATAGAAACCACGCAAGAGAATGTTTAGCGGTGAATGACCGTTTTCAGCAAATGCTACTGCTGCTACTGCTACTGCCCCCCCCCCGATACTCCACTTAATGTAGGAGTATTGTTATGTCTTACGTCAGTGTCCAAACTTGTGTCTTACGCCGTGTCCAAACTTGTAGGGAAATATTCTCCCTCACAACACTTAAGGAAAAAAATGATGAATAATGAATTTTAAAAGAATTGCTTTCAGTTTTTAAAATTTTCCAATAGAATATTTTATAAACTTGTAATTTATTACTTTGTAGCAGTCAAGTATTTTTCTTATTAAAGACAGATTATATTTAGAACTCAATGTATAGCGGTATAGAGTAAGAGGTACTTTTTTAATTTTTTACTGATATATGGAGAAGATTACGGTTAATCATAGCCTTCAACAGGTTAAGATTGTAGTGATCTAGTAAGCATACTCTTGGGAGTCGGTTCCTGTTGAAACTTGACTAATGCATGGAATAATAATGCAAACACAAAATGTAGTTAGAATAAAATGTATTGAAACAAGAAAGTGTACACAATATTTACATATAGTCTTTTGTATATTCCTGGGAAGACCGTTCCTGGAGAATGTGTTGACTAAGTCGCAGTCGGGCAGAGTCTCTAGTTGGATCTCTTGATTTGCCTCCTTGTCTTCCGGTACCAACCATATTTATATCGTCGGTACTCCGCTATGCAAATTAGGTGGATCCTACCACAACAGTTCCGTAATAAAACTAAGACTTCATTTAATTAGAAAAGCCTTTAATTGCTTTTATGAATAAAATTTATTATTGACATTATTATCTTAATGTTGTAACCGAGTTATGAAAAACAACAATAGATTTCCGGAATTGGTTTAACAACAAGTTTATTATCTTTTGGTACAGGGGAACATAATGTACAATAGAAATGAGGAAAGAGAATGTTTAGCCGTGAATGACTGTTTTCAGCAAATCCTACTGCTACTCCTCTTGATGTAGGAGTATTTTTTGTCTTTCGCCCGACGGCCAAGTCCAAACTTGCAGGGAAATAATCTCCCTCACAACAATATCTTGTGAGTGCTAAATTCTCCAAGCCTTCTTTCTTCATTATATGTTCTAGACATTTCAACTGTCGCTTTCTGATTTTAAGTAAATGTTTCCTTTTTGTTTCCACTATCTGTACAATATCCTCTCTCAGCACGTATTCCATCCATGTCACCAAATACTTCTCATACCTCTCCTATATCCATTGTAGCTCTTAGCAGCCTGTCCATGTGCTATCCTTCCCAATCCCGCCATCCACTCACACAAACTCGTCAAATAAGATCCAGAGACGGATATGCAACGTAATTGGCCCTGATCTGTCATCTCGTCTGCAGTCGCTCTCACAGACGCGTCGTTGCCTCGCTCTGTCTTTTTTACAAATACTTTCACGGTAATTGCTCCGATAAGCTGCTTTCGCTGGTTCCCAGGCCTCATGAATTTAAACGTCCCACGAGGATGGCATCCCGTTCCCACCCCTTCACCGTTGAAACTGTTAGATGTAGACGTCTCTTCTACTCCAATAGCTTCATGCCTCGCATATCTCGCCTGTGGAACTTCCTTCCTTATTCCTGTTTCCCTGACAAATATAATCTCCAACTATTTAAGTGTAACGTCAATCGACATCTCCAGTTGCCTTGATCTATCCACTTTCCTTCTCCACATCTTTTCCCCTTTCATTCCTATCTGCTCTCGTTCCAAATCTTCTGTAACCCCCTTGCCTTGATCGATCCACTATCTTTCTCCACATCCTTTACCACTCCTATCTGCTCTTCCTCCAAATCTTCTGTAACCCCTTGCGTGCTAGTGGCTTCTAGCCTTGCTTGGGGTGAAAAGCTTAAAAGAAAAAATAGTAGGTTTTCTTCAGCCTTCCCCCGCTCCTTTTACTTTGGGTACGAAAAAACAAAACAAAAAAACAACGAGCTAAAAGAATAAATATATTTAGCAATGATGATGGGGAAGCTGTAATTCAGCAATTGTAGTATTTTCAAAAGAATTTTGAATTGGGTTTTTTTTACGTATAAACCTGTCGATTTTGTAAGCAATTGGGCTACAGTTACAATTGGGCTACATTTATAATTAGGCTACATTTATAATTGGGCTACATTTACAATTGGGCTACATTTATAATTGGGCTACATTTATAATTAGGCTACATTTACAATTAGGCTACATTTATAATTAGGCTACATTTACAATTAGGCTACATTTATAATTAGGCTACATTTACAATTAGGCTACATTTATAATTAGGCTACATTTACAATTAGGCTACATTTATAATTAGGCTACATTTACAATTAGGCTACATTTATAATTAGGCTACATTTACAATTAGGCTACATTTATAATTAGGCTACATTTACAATTAGGCTACATTTATAATTAGGCTACATTTACAATTAGGCTACATTTATAATTAGGCTACATTTACAATTAGGCTACATTTATAATTAGGCTACATTTACAATTAGGCTACATTTATAATTAGGCTACATTTACAATTAGGCTACATTTATAATTAGGCTACATTTACAATTAGGCTACATTTATAATTAGGCTACATTTACAATTAGGCTACATTTATAATTAGGCTACATTTACAATTAGGCTACATTTATAATTAGGCTACATTTACAATTAGGCTACATTTATAATTAGGCTACATTTATAATTAGGCTACATTTACAATTAGGCTACATTTATAATTAGGCTACATTTACAATTGGGCTACATTTACAATTAGGCTACATTTACAATTAGGCTACATTTATAATTAGGCTACATTTACAATTAGGCTACATTTATAATTAGGCTACATTTACAATTAGGCTACATTTATAATTAGGCTACATTTACAATTAGGCTACATTTATAATTGGGCTACATTTGCAATTGGCTACATTTACAATTAGGCTACATTTACAATTAGGCTACATTTATAATTAGGCTACATTTACAATTAGGCTACATTTATAATTAGGCTACATTTACAATTAGGCTACATTTATAATTAGGCTACATTTACAATTAGGCTACATTTATAATTGGGCTACATTTACAATTGGGCTACATTTACAATTAGGCTACATTTATAATTAGGCTACATTTACAATTAGGCTACATTTATAATTAGGCTACATTTACAATTAGGCTACATTTATAATTAGGCTACATTTACAATTAGGCTACATTTATAATTAGGCTACATTTACAATTAGGCTACATTTATAATTAGGCTACATTTACAATTAGGCTACATTTATAATTAGGCTACATTTACAATTAGGCTACATTTATAATTAGGCTACATTTACAATTAGGCTACATTTATAATTGGGCTACATTTACAATTGGGCTACATTTACAATTAGGCTACATTTACAATTAGGCTACATTTATAATTGTGCTACATTTACAATTAGGCTACATTTATAATTGGGCTACATTTACAATTAGGCTACATTTACAATTAGGCTACATTTACAATTATGCTACATTTATAATTGGGCTACATTTACATTTTAAACTAAAAGTAAGTAATATTTGATTCAACTGAAACGAATTAGTTAATTACATTTTAAATCAGTTAATCTTTCGCAAATACCATTTCAGAAAAGTATATTTTATTTTTGAAAGATGTTTTAATAAAGTGAAATATGTTGTCAGTGTGGAGAATTTTATCAATTTTACTCATAATAAAAATCAAATCCTTCCAATCAATTTAAATACAGTTTCAAATATGTAAAATGTATTTTGCTTAATGGAAATATTAAATTTAATCTATTCGCTTAGAATTCAAACTAAAATGAAAGTTCCAAGAACTTTTTTGTTCATTTTTAAGAATACTTTTTAAGCTTTAGACCTCGTTTTTTGGGACTGCTATAAATTAAAAGGCAGTATCGTTTTTCATTTTTTATTTATCTACGGTGGAGTAATGGATAGAGGCTCAGATTGAGGGATAGGAGATCCGAGTTCGAATTCCAGTCGAAATTATTACGTTCATTTACGTGCTAATACCCTTGGGAAAGGTATAAATCCCCTTCATCTTCTCTCCCAGATATGGTTAAATAGCAGGACAAATCGGGTTCTATAACAACTCGTCTACCGCAGGAAAAAATCTGCATCGTCAGTCATGTACCGAAAGATACATGATCGCCTAAGCGTGTAACACGCATGGCACATAACTGACTGATCAGATAAGAAAAAGTCAATTAACTAACTTTGCTTTCCCGACATTTTGCAACAAGAATCTTCGAGGTGAAGAAGAATATTATCATTCTTGGAAGAGAGAAACCAAAGCTTGAACTCAGAATCAAAACCAAATTTGGCAGCAAGAAATTTCTTCGTTGTTTTTATTATTCCAAGTGTGAGAAGATGACGGGATCTTCCATTCTCAACAAATTATTCCATTTCCCATGTTTGATATTTTGTCATCATCAGAACACATTCACATCTACTGGCTACGAAGATTTGAATAATTTGATTAAAGCACTGACGAGATAGAAAATTCCATAACAATCTGAATTCCATAATTGCCTTGAAAAGCTTTGACCGAAAAAGGAATTGATACAGCGATCGATCACTGGAAATCAGCTTCGATTCAGTTGTTTAAAAGATGAGAGTGCGTTTTTTCTCACATTAAAATCTGTTAATATCATATTCACAGATATGGGTGGGTGAATAATATCCTATTACGAGATAGCATTTATTTGGTAACAAAGAAAAGAGTACTGATCTGCTACGTGATATCTGTCCTCCTTTACGGCAACGAATGTTGGTCGGTCTCCTCAAAGATGAAGAAGAGACTCGAGGCGGCGGAGGTATGGTTCTACAGAAGGATGCTAAGGATATCATGGACCGAGCGTGTGAGCAACGATGAGGTTTTGGAGAGGACGCAAACAAAGAGGAAACTTATACTTAACATCCGAAAGAGGCAGCTGAAATTTCTGGGGCACGTAATGAAAAAGGAGGGTCTATTGTTATTATTATTCCCATGGTTGTTAGTTTGTCATCATCAGAACACATAGGCAGCTACTGGCTACTAAGATTTGATTGAAGCACTGACAAGACACAGGAAATCCCATAACCATCTGAATTCCATCATTACTTTGAAAAGTTTTTGCCGAAAAAGGAATTGATACAGCGATCGATAACTGAAAAGCAGCCTCGATTCAGTTGTATAAAAGATGAGAAAGCGCTTTTTCTCACATTAAAATTTGTTAATATCACATTTACAGATAAGGGTGGGTGGATAATATTCTAGTGGGGAGAGAGTAAGGTTCCCCTACTCCACTGACAGCCTTGGCAAGTGACCTGTATCATGAACAGCAGACTATAATTTCAAAGTCATTCTTCGCTACTAATTTTATATAAGACTACAACAGTTATTTATATGAAACTGTATATTGAAATGATCACAGAAATTTACTTTTTTTTTATTACTGACGGAACTTATTTAATCATATAGCAAGTCAGTGATTCTTATCTTGTCTGATCATATTATCTATCTATCTATCTATCTATCTATCTATCTATCTATCTATCATGAATAAATAATCATTCAAAATCCATTCGGTCAGGTTATAATATATTTCGTGTACTCACTTTCATGAAATAAATTATAACCTGACCGAATGGATTTTACGGAGTCTGTGTTCATTATTATATTGCTCTATTCTTACATTGAGCTCTCTTTGAATTTATATCCGCCCTTGGAAAGAATTATCTCCACTAATCATATATATATATATATATATATATATATATATATATATATATATATATATATATATATATATATATATATATATAATTATCATTATATAATATACAATTAGGTACAATTACGGGGGAGGAGTGATCCGGGTTAGTGATAGAGCGCTTGTTAAAATAAACCATCTCTCTTTCAATCCTGCTTATATATATATATATATATATATATATATATATATATATATTTATTATAATTTTATCATATAGACAAAACCATTTTACTCACTACAAAGATGCAACTTGGTTTCAGTGCATTTCAACTGCACATCGACGGGTGAGGGTCGAAAGTTGCATCTTTGTAGTGAGTAAAATGGTTTTGTCTATATGATAAAATTATAATAAATAAATAATTATCGCTCTACTATCTGTATCGAGCTCTTTTTTGAATTAACGCTGCGAACGTTGGAATTTATATATTACTTTCGTTCTCACCGCATCGGATATATATATATATATATATATATATATATATATATATATATATATATGTGTGTGTGTGTGTGTGTATTTAGGCAGCAAATTCTCTTTTAGGCATGTCTGACTGAATAAATTACAGGCATTATGCTTGCTATTTTTTTTAATAAAATCCGTTCGTACTCACGAATAACCTTCCGTATACTGATGTTAAATGGATGAGAGAAATGTGTTATAGCTGTTTAAATTTCTTTTATTTTCATTTCCCAAGTACTTTCGATCTTCTTCCAACATCATCTTCAGGGGTCCAATGGTACAAAACTATATGTTGTTCATTTGTACAAGTATTTATACAAAGCTGTGCGTTGTTATCCATTACCGTAATTTTTTCATTATGCTTTTTAATGCAAAACTGTTGAGAATGTGCTTAGCGTTCATTAGAACGCGAAAAATTATCCATTATGGAATTTTTTTCATCTAGGTTATAATGTCATGGTCACGCGCGCATTAAAACATGAAACAAAAACTGTTTCTTTACAGGCATTTCAGAATATTACTGTGGTATTTAGAGCTGATTCTATTCAGTGTCGGCTTTAATTTTTTAGTATAAATTGCTTCTAGTATATGTAATCTACATTTGTTGTTTTCATAGTGTTGTCGATTATAAATTTTTTATATTGTGAATCCGGACAGGAATGTTGTATATGTCTCGCAATAGACAAATGGTCAAACATGTGTAAGATAAGCCTTCTTCGTGTATTTGTCGTATACTCAACATATATATTTGTTTTTTGTTTTTTTTTGTTTTTGTCGGAGATAAATTCTCCCAAGGGACATTTAAATTGGTATATAACGTTAGTTTTACGTTATATCAGTCAGTGGGGAGGAGTTATAATTAAATTTGTTGTATTGTATTTTTTATAATATATGATTAATTTTATTTTATTTTATTAGAATTCTTAGAAGATGTTTGTATAAATCAGATTCTTTATGTTTTTTTTCATCCTGTTTATAGTTAGCCTGCAGTTAGTAGTTTAATATATTTAGTGTCCTTTGAGGAAGTACTATATTCTATTTGACGTGTGTTGAGGTTTTTCTATATATCGTCTTATTTGTTCATCTACAATGTGGTTTGGTAAATCATTATTAATGAGAGTCTGCTTAATATTTTTTAGTTCGTTGAAGAAAATCTTTTTTGTGGAGGAATTAATTTGTGCTTTGGTTAATTATATTCTGTATCAGTTCTATTTTGTACTAATCTGGGCATTCACTCTTATAGATGCGAGTGCAAGAGTTTTTGCTGGTTGCTTTTTTATATACGGAGAGGTAGTAAAGGTGTTGTTACTCGTGTCTATTAAAATGTCAAGGAAAGGGCTTTTGTTATCTTTGTTAAGCTCGTATGTGAACTTGAGGAAGAAGTTTTTTTGAAACATTTTTTTTGAGTTCCATTATTTCTTCTATGTTTTAACTAAAATAAGTATATCATCTACATATCTGAGGTAGATGGATGGTTCCTTGGTGGTACTAAATATATTATTTTCTAGGTTGGCCATGTAAAAGTTACTGAAGGTTGGACCCAAAACTGAACTCATTGAAACGCCATCACGTTGCACATATACGTTATTTCTGTGATCATAAAATGGGACATCAATGGTACTGGTTAAAAGTAATTTTATTAATATTTTAGGCTTATTTTTTAATGGGGGTAGAGATGAATTATTATATATATATATATTTAATAATGATGTCAATGATTTCTCTAACTGGAATGTTAGTGAACAGATTTTCATCGTTGAGAGATGCTATGGTTTCATTATTAGGTTTTTCGGATTTTAATATTTGTATAAGTTCAAGGGTTGATTTAATGCTATATTTGTTAGGTATGTACGTTTTCTAAACTGATCATCAAGTAACTGGTCAATATTTGAGTTGTAGTCACATGTTTGCTTTATCAGTTTTTTTAATTACTATTTCAGGATGTTTGCGTAATTCTTCTGCAGCAGTCATTAGTGATTTATTTAGAAGTTTAGATGAATTTTTCATTTTATCATGTCTGTCTTTTATAGAACCAGAAATACATAATCTACTTAAGAATGAATGAATGAATCTATCTATCTATCTATCTATCTATCTATCTATCTATCTATCTATCTATCTATCTATCTATAGTCAAACCTAATGAGCCAAACAAACCTACCAGAGCCAGCTGACCCTGACGATCTGCCTAAGTGAAACTTTGGTAGGTTTGTCTGGCTCATTAGGTTTGGCTAGGTTTGCTCTACGTTTGTATCGAGCTCTTTAGTTAGTTGTTTACTCGTATCGGGGTTTTTTCTTTGGGCCTCGAACCTGTATCTGTGCGATTATTTTCGACAGACTTTCATGTTCCTGGCTCTTTCTTTTTTAAAACCTTTTTTCCCTTCGAGATTGATTTGGCTATTGTTATATCAAGAATTCGAAGGTTTTTCGACACGATTATAGTTACCTATATTTCTATCTATCTATCTATCTATCTATCTATCTATCTATCTATCTATCTATCTATCTATATATATATATATATATATATATATATATATATATATATATTGATAGATAGATAGATATGTGATAAAATATAATTTCAAGGCAAGCAATATTTATGGCTAAAAGTGTTCAGTTTCACCGATAGAGTGTTTGTATATATAAAAGTTGACACTGAGGTCCATAACGAGTGGCGACAGTCTGTTTAATGCTTGGACGCAATGTTTAGGCCTGAAGAGTGCTTCAAGTATGAAACAGACTGTCGTCACTGGGTGATGATATCACTGGCCAATTACATATACGTAGGGTGCCTCGAAAAAATAATTAATCCTTTTATAGATTCTGCTTTAAGTTGATCACGGATTTCTGGTTCTGCGGTAATTAGCTGCTGCTCCGGGAGTTTAATTATATTTTGGTATAATGTTTCAATCTCAACTTTTTTTTTATGTAGTCCACTATATTTTTTTCTATATATGGCAGTTAGGCCCGAGGTTGAGTAGTTCTCTTTGGTTGTCAGTTAAATCATAGTCAGAAATGTTTATAAATCTTTCAAAGTTAGTAGGGATATATATAGTTCCTTTATATAATGTATTGAGTTTCCTTTGAAATTTTAACCTATGTTTACATTCCGATCTGTTAGTGTTGTGTAGGATCCACCTAATCTGCATAGGTGACTACCAACTATATAAATAATGGTTGGTAGCGGAAGAGAGGAGGAGGAATCCCTCAAGATCAAAGTGTAGTATCTGTTCGCGGATTGCTCACTGAATGATCGCCTATGGGGCCGGGATTCTTCCTCCGATACAGGCCGGCGGCAGGGATTGGTCCCTGCGCTGGTAGTATCGTGGCTACGTCTGACTAGCTATGACCAGCTCTGACCAGCTTGGACAAGCTATGACCAGCTAAGACCAGCCAAGACCAGCTATGACTAGCTAAAGCCAAAGCACTGCGACCCGGGTGAAAACTCGGGTCCATTCCCCCTCCCCTTCCCACGTTAAACTCGACCTTGTGTCACAACCTGGCCATGTGGGAGGTCAAGTAAATCCCGAGGAATCCCTCGGTCTCAAGGCTAAGATCAAAGTGTAGTATCTGTTCGCGGATTGCTCACTGAATGATCGCCTATGGGGCCGGGATTCTTCCTCCGATACAGGCCGGCGGCAGGGATTGGTCCCTGCGCTGGTAGTATCGTGGCTACGTCTGACTAGCTATGACCAGCTTTGACAAGCTATGACCAGCCAAGACCAGCTATGACTAGCTAAAGCCAAAGCACTGCGACCCGGGTGAAAACTCGGGTCCATTCCCCCTCCCTTCCCACGTTAAACTCCGACCTTGTGTCACAACCTGGCCATGTGGGAGGTCAAGTAAATCCAGAGGAATCACGAGATCCAACTCTGATCGACTGCGACTAGTCAACACATTCTCCAGGAACGTCTTCCCAGAAATATACAGAAATACTATATGTACTTATTGTGTACACTTTCTTGTTATAATACATTCTTGTTCTAAGTACATTTTGTGTTGCATTATTATTCCATGCATTAGGCGAGATTCAACAATGAGTCAAGACTCAACAGTTAGTAATATCGTTTTGTCTATTTAGTATTTGTTTAAGTAGTTCAGAGGTGGTATTCCTTTTCAGTGTGTTGTGTATCGCTTGTTTGCGTTTGTTGACTGTTATCAAGTAAACATCAATTATTTCAATCTGCCTTTCCACAAGGCAGATGTTTAAATTGCTAGGTGATATTGTTCCGTTGGGCTCCTGGATTATATCATTTAAAATTTGTGTATTTAGGCAGCAAATATATATATATATATATATGTATATATATATATATATATATATATATATATATATATATATATATATATATATATATATATATATATATGTGTGTGTGTGTGTGTGTGTATTTAGGCAGCAATCTCTCTTTTAGGCATGTCTAATTAAATAAATTACAAATATTATGTCTGCTTGTTTTTATCATGTTATTCTGTTCATATTCACGGATATTTTTCAGTGTGTTACAATCAAATTGTAATATACGGAAAAAATATCCATGAATATTAACGAATTATGCTAAAAATAAGCAGACATTATATTTGTAATTTATTTAATCAGATATGCTTAATATATATATATATATATATATATATATATATATATATATGTAATTTCTATATATATCATTTATATATTATATATGCGCGGTATTTATTGGAAAGCGCTCAATATCAGTGATAGAGTTAATTAAATATATATATATATATATATATATATATATATATATATTGACTAGTATTTGCACTTACACAACATCTATTCACTTGGTGTCACAGGCCAGTGATCACCTGGATTGTGAAGCAATGAATAACACATATTCCTGTGAAAAAATCAGTCGACAATGACCCCAAACATTGGTAAGTTGATATATTTCACATACTTAAACATATTATACATAAATACATAAATACATATATATATATATATATATATATATATATATATATATATATATATATATATATATATATATATATATATATATATGTAAACATACATATATACACTACACTTCAAAAGTTTACGGTTATCCCTAGTTACTTTTTAAAATGGCCCCCAAACTAGTTGCTTTGTACTTTAAATAAGAGAAAATTATTATGCCTGGTTAAAAAAAAGGGAGGCTAATTTTTCATTTTCTCTGGTGTTAATTGATATCTTTAGTGAAGTTATTACTTTGGAGAGAAAATCCAGGCATATATGAAGCTTAGAAAGGAACAAATGCTTGTTTGGTCTTAATTGATATCGTTAGTGGAGATATTAGCTTGGAAAGAAAGTCCTATCGCATTTGAAGATTTGAAACCAATGCTTCTATGGTCTTAATTGATATCTTTAATGAAGTTATTCGCTTGGAAAGAAAGTCCTGTCGCATTTATAGATCGGAAAGGAACAAATGCTTCTTTGGTCTTAATTGATATTTTTAGTGAAGTTATTACGTTCGAAAGAAAGTCTTATTGCATTTGTAGATTGGAAAGGAAAAATGATTATTTGGCCTCACTTGATATCTTTAATGAAGTTATTTAGTTGGAAAACTCTCGTTAATTCACGACAATCTGATTTTAAGTAAATAAATGGCTTACCCATAATTTCCAGAAACATAAGTTTCGTTTGGTTTCTTTAACAGTATATATGCCTAATTTTCTTTTTCTAAAGTCTTGTATTTAAACAGTCAAAAATTTGTTTTAAATAGTAAGTTTACGGTGATCCCTAGTAACTTTTTAAAATGGCCCCCAAACTAGTCTCTCTCTCTCTATATATATATTTTAAACTATATTTTTGAAATGTGTTTGTTTGTTTAGTGGCATATCAATTCTTCATGGGTCATTTAATGCCGGAATTTAATTTTATTGGGAGCTTTAGTAATTTTTTTGATAAAAAAAAATATTGTTGGTATTTTTTTACACAAATGTATTTCTTTTTTTTTCTTTTTTTAAAAGCGTTTCACCCCAAGCAAGGCGGGAAGCCATTAACACGCAAGGGGTTACAGAGAGTTGGAGCGAGAGCAAAGATCAATGATAGAGGAAAGGATGAAGAGAAGGATAGGCGATAGATCAGGGCATCTGGAGACGTCGATTGACATTACATTTGAATAGTTGGAGATTATAGCAATCAGGGAAACAAGAAATGGGGAGGGAGTTCCACAGGCGAGAGGTGCGAGACATGAACCTATTGGAGTAGAAGAGACGTCTACATTTAACAGTTTACTGGTAATTTCTTCTTTTTTTTTACAGAAATCTACTGTGCGGAAGTATTACTGGTATTTTTCTATAATTTCTTAATACTTTCATAGTGTTTCGACCTCAGTTTGTAAGTTCACTATTTACGCATAGCTGGGACCCTAACAAGTGCTACCATCCTGGGTTAGCGCGGACCTGGTAACAATAGCAATTAAGAGGTAGTTCCACGCTCATCAAAACCTCCCGATCAGAGCCCTTACTGCCGGATGTAGTTTATCGTCATACCAAGGACGAACATAGCAGAAGCAATATGCCAGATGGGGCACATGTCAAATGTTATTCAGTTTTACATTTTAGAAAATCATAATCGATTGGATGTTCCCTCTAAGAAATTAAATCATAAAATTTGAATTAATTTTAAAGTAATAACCTCTATCCTACAGTAAAGTCTCATGTTATATTCATGAAAACTCAGCCACAAAGGCAATAACACATATATTTATGGCATACTTTTAAGTAAAAGAAAAAAATGTTAACTTGATATTTAATGTTAGAAAAGAGATCTTTGTTGTTTGATTCGAGTGTGGAATACGTCATTTAAATATTAGGTTGTCACACATGAAATGACGCATTTTTTGGTTGGTTGTTGATCGGGTCGTCTAACGAAATAAACTCTTTAGTATATAAAAGGCTCTTGACTTATTCAAGGCATTACATTATATATATATATATATATATATATATATATATATATATATATATATATATATATATATATATATATTGAGAGATAGATAGATATTTGTGCATACATGAGAAACTATATATTACTAAGTTTATAAAAAATAAAAATTTACTGAATCAAAGAAATGAAATAGCTATTCTTTGCCGTTCATTGTCAAACATTTTCCTTAAACAATATTTAAAAATAAAATAAAAATAAAAAAACAAAAAATGGGAGCTGGTAATGTACATACTTATATTTGATATGAAAAAATAATTTTTAAACAATTTAAGAAATTATATTACATTTACTTCATTTAATAAAAATTTAAAAGGAAATATAGTTTATTAGTAATTAAGAGTAAAAATAATATTTTAAAACTGTAGTTAAATATAACGTATTCTAACCCAAACACCCCTTTTAGAAAAAATGTCGAAAAACTTTTTGCCATTAATAAAAAAACAAAAAACAAAAAAACGACATGCGTTTAAGGGATGTCAGAATTCGTTGAAAAATGCACCCCTACCCTCCCTAAACTTAACCTCGTTTTCGAATGTAACTCATAATTGATACAACAATAGTTAATAAAAATGAACACGCTACCGCCCCTGTCTAAATGATTGGAATTCCCTGTATCCTTGGAAACAGGAAATTCTGAATTTATATGTGCGTTTAAAACTCGGTAAATTTAAAAATAAGTTATTCTAAAATTCGCTTGAAGATGAAACAGAACTAATGCTTTTAATTTAATTATATGATGAAATTTGAAGTTTTTAGCTTCGGTTTTTGAAACATGGTTATTACTGTGTAGCGAAGAAATTATATTTTAAATCAGTTAATTTATAATATATATATATATATATATATATATATATATATATATATATATATAGATAGATAGATAGATAGATAGATAGATATAAATCATACTTAATCGGCTAATAACGTTTGCTTTTTAATACTTGGGCACTGATAAATCATTTTTTTAAAATGCATTGTTTTGAGGAGCTTACTAAAGACCTGTGATATAACCTCCGGCTGCTTCTGATCAGCTGAGAGGCAGAGTGTGTAAATGTGACCAATACGGTGAGTCAAGTCGAAGTCGTTGTAAGTGGCACATATTGGAAGACTGGTGTTACGCTTCAAGTAAACATAAGTTTCTGGTTATATCTTCAATCTGATATAGAATCATTGAAAACAAATGTTCCAACTTGAGAACAGTTCATTACACCTTTCTCTGCATTCGAGATTTGTCTTGAAATGATTCCACGACTGTTTTGCTAGAAGTAGTCTTCTTAGTTCATTTAAAATTACTGCTCCCTTCTGAACCTCACGCATTTATCCCAGAAACCATTCCACTTTTCAAAACAGACTCTACTTGCCATGTTCTATCATTAAAAGAACCAAATCAAACCAAAAATAGAGTATCTAGATTCATGTGATGCTAAGCTTTGCATTCTCTCACAAAAGACATCCTGACGACATTCCGAAGCAATACCGTGTATAACAGATTCACATTTAAAGCTGTGTGTTATTCCTTAAATTTGAAACCCAAAATATTGTATTCTTTGAAATTATTTTCCACCCTACATACCCTTTCTCACAGACAAAACGCCGCAGGCCTTTTGCCACTCTTTTTCCATGGAATGTGTTTGGACGAAATACATTTCTTAGTTCCACCACATCTAAAACTTCACGGCTAAGACTCACCATGCCACTCACATTGTAGCGAACCACTCTCATTCCTTTTATATTCCATTATTGAGGTGTAATTTCCCATCGAGTAGATTCTTCCCACGAACTGCTGCTTTGTATAACCGACTCCCAAGAGGATACTTCCCCGTTCACTAGAATCTTGGCCTGGTCAAGTCTAAGGTCAACCGTTTTCTTCCACTAGAGTCTCCGTCAACTGTGCCTCTTACTCTGTAACACACGACCTCGTGGTGCTCTTAGGCCTTTTACGGGGTGAACATCATTGTAAAAAAAAATAAACAACAAAGAGATATTTTCTCCAAATAATAGAGTACATCGAATGGCATACACGTGTCTGTACAGCAACTTTTATTCGAATCGGCTTGTCATTAAGATTTTCTTTATTTCAGGGAGAGAAAACAGTTCACATATTATTCAGCCAAGTACCTTCAGACGATGTCACAATTAGGCTGGAAGGAGTACCGAAACGCTTGCCAGCAAAGAGGTACACACAAAACACGTATACGTGTGAATTGCCGGGTAAGTAAAAAGTCGTATATATGATATATATGAAATGGACAAAGTCCGACAATTATTTTAAGACATTTTTTTATGTTTATACGTTCTTTTTATAGATACAAATATTTCAGTAAATGCTATGTTTATAATAAACAGTATTAAACAACATTTACCGGCCTGAATGTCCGAGAAATTTTCATAGAAAATATGCGTCCCCCGACAGGAATCGAACCTGTATCCTATGCGGAACCGTTATATAGCAGATATGAAAGCATGAGAGAAAATATAAACATAAAAAATGTCTTAAAATAATTGTCGGACTTTGTCCATTTCATAATGTGTGACGTCATTTGTTTACATTTGGATACGCATCGAGCAGATATGAATGTATGAGAGAAAATCATAGAGGATTGTGTTTAAAAACAGTAATATCGACCTTGCTAACTGAAACGCGCCTCTGTGGCTCAATCGGTCAGGCTATATGACGGTTCCGTATAGGATGTAGGTTCGATTCCCGTCGGAGGACGCATAATTTTTTTAAAAAAATTTCTCGGACATTCAGGTCGGTAAATGTTGTTAATACTGTTTATTATAAACAGAGCATTTACTTAAATATTTGTATCTATACAAAGGACGTATAAACATAAAAAATTTCTTAAAATAATTGTTGAACATTTTCCATTTCATAATACATATATGGTTATCTATCCCTTCCACTCTTTCTCCCTCCCTCTCTCCCCCTCTCTCTCTCTTCCTGTCTCCCCCCCTCTTCTTCCTGTCCCCCTCTCTTCCTCCCCCTCTCTCTAGTATGTATGTGTGGGTATATATATATATATATATATATATATATATATATTATAAATTAATTGATTTAAAATATGATTTTACCGCTACACAGTGATACCATGTTTCAGAAATGGAAGCTAAAGCCCCTGAATTTAATTTTGTTATTACACCAAAGACATTAGTTCCATTTCCTCGTCAAGCGAATTTTGGAGTAGTATTTATTGTACCAAAGTACAAATGTGGCACAAACTTATTTTTTTAAATTTACGGTTGTTAAAGGCACGGCAAAGGTTCATAATTGAGGGTTTCCAAGGATACCGATCAATTCATTCATCTAGACAAGGGGTGGTAGGGGGTTCAAATTTTAATTTTCGTTGTCTCAGTTAATAGTTACATTCGAAAGCGGGGTTATGTTTAGGGATGGATAGGGATGTATCTTTCAACAAATTCTGACATCCGCTAAATTCAGGTCGTCTGGGTTTTTTTTTTTTATCGGCAAAAATTCTTACGGTACTTTATATATATATATATATATATATATATATATATATATATATATATATATATATATATATATATATATATATATATATATATATATTATTTTTAAACTCAATCCCTGAGGAGCGATATATAAACATAAGTAAAAGTGCTCTATACCTTGATGGCAGATCTAAAATATTATTCCAGCTAAAGTAGTGTTGGGTGGCCAATCACTATTCTGTGTTCCTTGCACACAAAACATGACATCTTAAGGCAATGAACAGTCCCACTTGGTGGCTATTGTATTTATTCTTCCTCGGTGAGTCTGGGGTTCTAAACCTCAGGTGGCTAGCATGTATGCACATCATCTACATTCATATATATATTTAAACATATATTATAAAATATAACAGACAATGAATGTTTATTATGTTTGATCATGAGCCATTCTAATACGGTCGAATAAGGATGAAGTAAGTTCAATTCGGGCAGCTTCTTTTCCCAAGAATTTCAGGTAGGATATTTTGTCAATCAGTAAAACCTTCAAGTCCAGGGTTCAATCTCATCTTTTCTACAAAGCCCTCATTTTGTACTTGTGACTTTTTACGTGCATATTACAATGGTTATAGTTTTATTAGCAGTTTCATTCATTGACTCACCAGATTGCTTTTGGTTGAAACCTATAAAATCTTATATTGCGTGGCTCTTTATACTCTATTGTTACTTCCGTGGCATGTGTTCTGACGAGTCACATCTCTACCACTCCTGGCCATTACAGGTGGGATCCACCATGTCTCGTACTGACACCTCATGCTATACTCTATTGTTATAAGAAACAGGTGAGACTAAAAGTGGAGTATTATTGCGATATATGGACTGGAGCTGCTCAGTATTCACATGATAGAGTTCAAAAGCACATACACAGCCTTGGGGGTGATTAATTCTTTTTCACCCCACAACCACTTTCTCATTGCCAAAACATTACGATCCCCTCACTGTTCTATCGCTACTTCAGTAGCATGTTACCTGACGAGCAATATTTCTTAGTACCACCAAGCTTTATCAACAACCGTCGGATACAAGGTTTAATCACTTCCACCCACCCAATTCCCTTCGTATTCTAAGTAAGAATTACTTCGTAAGAAGTAAGTCTGATTCGGGCATCGTCTTCCCAACCACTGCTGCCGACAGGATGTTTTCCCAATCACTGCAATCTTAATGTGTTTACGTCTAGGTTTAAATATTATCTACACTATTTACATTATTCGAACTATTGTCCTCATCTTTGTCGCCATATTTATTACAACGTTTCGGCCGTAGTACACTTCTTCAGGTGGTTGGAATGTCGAACGGAACCCCTTTATTTCACTCACTGAGGTAGACTGTTCTAGTTCCACGCGCCATGTTTTAATGGATGTCAGTTGTCAGTTATCTCCTGTTAATTCCCCTCTCCAAGTTCTCCGCTGCCTTAACTGGGTATTGAACTCACACTCTTTGGGTCCTGTCACGTGAATACAATACCACAAGGTAATGGTAATGGTTATATGAATAGTTTCATTCATTGACCCAGCAGCTAAAACTGCTATCGGTTGGAATTTATAAAATCTTTCTGATAACGTAATTTTCAAGGAAAATATTATTTTTCAAGACCAGTAGCTGTTGTCGCTTTTTTCAGCATTGATGGGAGTTTCCTTCCCAACATTTTGTTTTAATTTGTGTGGAATGTTGACGTCTTATTTATGCCATTATTTTCTCTTCTACTTACATGTGTTATCCATTTTAGTTGTTGCTGCTGTTGGCAGTCCTCAAGTAGTGTGGTTTCAGTTATTTGGTATAGTTCTTTGTTTGTGATTCTGTCGCGCCAAGCTACAATATTCAAAGGGGGATCACTTTTCCCTTGATACACTCAAAGCCTTTTTTTTTCATTATTAAACTTAGAAAGCCGTTGTATACAGCTGACAGTTTAGATATTTCTGAACTAGTTTGGCGCCATGTATGACATCCATATGAAAATCTTGAACTGAAAAGGCTACTTAAGAACAGGACTCAAGTTTTCCGGTTTATGTTTTGGTTTCGTAGCAATTTTCGGTGTTGTGCAAAGCCACCTTTGACCCTATGTTCGTTTTGTTTTCCTCCTATACTTAATTTCTTCTAAATGTCCCCAATTGTCCCAGTATCAACCTCAATGGGTCATTTAATGCCGACAAAATTTTTATTGCTGGTAATATTTTTGGTTTGCTTTGTTTTACGGCATATCAACCTCAATGGGTTATTTAATGCCGAGAAGATTTTTTATTACTGGTAACATTTTTGGTTTGGTTTGTTTTACGGCATATCAACATCAATGGGTTATTTAATGCCGAGAAGATTTTTTATTACTGGTAACATTTTTGGTTTGGTTTGTTTTACGGCATATCAACATCAATGGGTTATTTAATGCCGACAAGATTTTTATTGCTGCTAATATTTTTGGTTTGGTTTGTCTTACAGCATATCAACCTCAATGGGTTTTTTAATGCCGACAAGTTTTTTATTACTGGTAATATTTTTGGTTTGCTTTGTTTTACGGCATATGTAACTCAATGGGTTATTTAATGCCGACAAAATTTTTATTGCTAGTAATATTTTTTTCCTTCAAAAATCTATTCCTGGTAATATTTTTCTTCAAAAATGTATCGCTTGTAATTTTTGTTTTTCAAAAAAGTATAGCTGGTAATATCTTTTTATCAAACAAGTATAGCTGGTAATAATTTTTTTTTTCAAAAACTTATTGCTGGTAATAGCTTTTTTTTACAAAGTATTTCTGGTATTAAAGCCTCTTTTGACACTTTCATAGTGTTTTGACTCCAGTTTGGAGGTTATCTATTTGCCCATAGCTGGCATCCTGACAGGTGCTACCACCCCGGGTCAGGGTAGACCTGGGAACACCAGCAATTAAGATGGGGTTCCATGCTCCTCAAAACCTCCTGATCAGAGGCCTTGCTGTGGGACGTAGTTTATCGTCATACCCAAATATACAAATGATTCCAG
This sequence comes from Acanthosepion esculentum, assembly GCA_964036315.1. NCBI lineage: Eukaryota > Metazoa > Mollusca > Cephalopoda > Sepiida > Sepiidae > Acanthosepion > Acanthosepion esculentum. The sequence goes on along the minus strand of OZ038513.1, from coordinate 52,467,614 downwards.
AGCATAACCTGGACACTGGCCGCGTACCACTTTGAGTAGCAACGTCTTATATTACTGATGACATCTAATAGTTTTGGCTAGTAGTTTGGCACAATGAAGGTTGCAATGATATTGTAGATGACTTTTTAAGCAAATTGTATTCATTGAGTATGCCTAAATTCCTATTTAAACATAGAATCATGAATCTATTTTCAAATGAGTATAGAATTCTCGGTCTAAATAGAAATTAGGCACACTCAATGTTTCCACTAAAAGCCATCTACAAAAACTTTCATTCTACAACCCATTTCCTTCCAACGAATCTTTGCTAGCCTGTCGCTACTCTATTGCTAGTTCCATTTTATGACGAGCTATATATTCTTTAGATTCAACAGTTCAGAAATTCGCATCCAAGACACGACATGCTGCATCTGCAAGGATTGAAATAGCCTTTGTATTCCAGTAAGTAGAAGTAAAACTCAGATCAAATTAAAAGGGGAATATTGATGTCATATCTAGACTGAAGTTGCCCAATTATCACTGACAGATTCCAAAATCGTTTACACGCCCTTGTGAGTGATCACGTTTTCCACCCTCCAGCTCCTTTCCCCACAGTTTCAATGTCACAAGCCTATCGCTACTTCTATGGAAAATCTTCAGATCAGCTCCTTTTTATAATGTCACCAGCTCGGACCTTTACAGGTTTGCCTCATCCATAGGTCCGAATCGATCTCATTCTTTACATACTCCTTTGGTAAGAAGGGTGTTCTACTCCGAAAGTTTATTTTAAAGAATCACTAATTCGCGGAACAGACATACCTAGAGAATACCTCCCCGGCCACTAGAAACTTAACCTCTTCTTTAAGGGTCAACCGTTATCCTACATATAATATACACCTATTGGTCCTTCCCGGCACACCTTTAAGACAACCGCATTCAGTAATTCTCTACCTTGAGTTGCTCTTTGGCATTACATTAATTAGACTTTAGCAAAAAGTATGCACATAAATCCATCGTTTAATGGCAGGAAGACAGTTATTTTACACAAGAAATTTATTTTTCACAACTATCCATTCTCTATTAGTAATACTAATAAAATATTATTAGTATTATTAAATACTAGTGTACGTGTGCCGTCAAAATTAACGGCAAGAAGGAATGTATTATAAGTAATATTATATTGTAAGTAATTTTCCAAGTACATTTTTTTATTAAAAATAGTTCGTTGTTAACGTTAATAATTGAAGTGTACAATTTATAAACACCTAAGGAAAGATATCCTTATATGATCTTCATAAATGTTACATATTTACAACCCAAATTATGTTTAATGCAAAAGTCCCCGAAGCACAATATTTTTGTGTAAACTTTGGAAGATCAGAGTAATCTTTGACGGTCAGTTCTATAGATTTAATCTGTAATTTTAGAGTCTGCTTATTCGTCATTTTACTAAGAGCAACGTATCATCAGATATATATTTTTAATATATTTTTTCTCAAGCTATTACCAAATTGCACAGGATATGCTCTGAATTGTAACATACAATAATTAATGATAAATTAAATATATATATATATATACAGACTCGGTATTATCGAACTCATCTTTTTGCCCCCAAAAATCATCGTATGATTTGTATTTGCAAAGATATTTTAAAGTTCAAAATACGTAATAATTGCATTAGAATCCATTTTTAGCCATGTAAGCGTTTCGAAATTCTCAGAAAACGAACGTGAATAATTATTATTCCTGTTCGGTTTTAGTGTTTAATTCTGTTGATGATTTCGAAATGCGATATGTATTTTAAATTTTTAATTCTCTTGAATTTATTTCCGGATGTTTTTATTCTAACTTTTATTATTCATTCATTATTGTAGATTTTAAAAACGAAACTTAATATCTATTCTTTTTTTTTTTACTTTACTTTCCAAAACCAGATTTCAAACAAAATATCTTGAATTAGTCCAGACCGAACCAGCGCAAATTATGATACGAAAAAATAATTTATTTATGTTATAGAAAATCATTTTTTAGTTAGTTTTTAAATAATAAACTTGTAGCGGACCGTGGTGGGAAGATATGAAGAGATATCAGAAGGTTAAACTTTCCTGCTAGCCGGTCCAGCAACATGCGAAAGTCGGACTTTAATTAAGTCCGAAGAAGACAAAGAAAACGTTTGTTTTCTTTCTCTTCTTCGAACTTAATTAAAGTCCGATATACATGGGTAAACAAATATATATTAATAACGAGTTACACAAAGACATGAACAGTTACATAGAGTTTGTATGGAGAAATTATGTGCGTGTGTTGTAAGTGTTCGTACGTACGTGTATTGTTCTTAGCGCGTTCCCAGAATTTGGGAAACGCTGTGTCTGTGAGAGGTCACATATTAGTGTAAGTGGAAAAAGAACGATTTTACCTCGTCTCCGTGCGAGGTAGCGGCCCAAGGCCTAAGTCGAAAAAGAGAGATTTTACCTCATCTCCACGCGAGGTGGCGGCCCAAGGCCTGAGTCGGAAAAGAGAGAGAGGCGAAGGGTCAGCCAGTATTTATAGCCAGGGGAGATAGACCGCTGTTGAAGGATTAAGGAAACTGAGGAGGAGCTAACTCCGACAAACTTCATCGATTTTTGGTTTGTTGCTAACATGAAAAAAGTACATTTTAAATTACATTTTATTAAAGCCAAAACTATAGCGAGCCTTATTTTTGTCAAAAATTAATTTAAATGAAATATAATTTCGTAAAACAAATATTCAACACGACTAATGCTGCCAGTAACTCATGTCTGTTTCTCATAATTCTTATTTGACTAAAGTTCTTTTATTCTTCCCAAAGCAAATGTAACTTGAATTTGGTCGGGTAGGTCATCGTTATTTTGCACACTTCCCCTCAATTTTTAGTCGAACAAAAAAAAAAAAGAAGAAAAAGGTTCACTGCCCATAGGTTCACTGCCCCTAGGTTCACTGCCCCTGAATTCACACACACACACACACACACACACACAAACGTAAATAAATATGTGGCTTATTAAATAATTAAATATATAGAATATAATAGCCGATAAAACGCTTGAGAGTCAATCAAACAAGCGGGTTACTCTTAAGATGCTTATGACGAAAGAGGCCGCGATGTGAATGAACGAGTTTATGGCAGGAAGTTAAGACTAATCAGGATAAGGGGATAAAGCACAGTTAACTTTTGCTATGAAGAGGTTCAGATTGTAATACTCAGGAAAGCATCCACGTGGGAGTCTGTTAGTCAAAGTTACGGTGGACGAAGCTATTGACTCAATGTATTTGTTCCATCTCCGGTCAGCAGTCAGTGTGAGGCCGAGTAGTCGCAAAGAGGAGCTCTCGAGAAGTTGAACGTCAGACATTCTAATAGAGGGGGGTGTAGGGAAAAAATGGCGAGATGTAAACTTAGATTCTCTACTGACAGTTTCTTCTGTCGCACTTCTCGCTTGTGGAACTCTCTTCCGATTTCTTGCTTCCCAGTCAACTTTGATGTTTAAAAATTTAAATACAATGTCAATCGTTACCTTCTCTCTTCTTAAATATGATTCTCTCCTTAATAATATTTTTTCTAAGCTTCTCTAAAACTCGGTAACTCTGCGTCTTAGTAGATTTATTGCCTTGTTTGGGGTGAAATGATTAAAAAATCTCCATTCTTTATTTCCACCAGTTCAGACATTTACCGGTGAGCACACCATGCTTCTTCGACGGTGTCAAATCACCTTCATTTTCTCCAAAGTAGTAACTTTCATGTCAGAATAAAACGTTGGGCCGAGAATGTGCAATGAGTTACTCATCTGAATATTTGCCATAGCGGTAGGTTAACAATAGGGTTACTACATTGCTACAACGAGAAAGTTAGTGGTTAGAAAGTTTTCATTCTGATAATGAGGCCGGGTATCGAATCTAACCATGGTCGATTTGTCAGGGAGGAGTTATCGGACTGGAAGAGTCTTTGGAAAGTGCCTGAAAACCATACTCAAGCCTTGTGAGTAAAATTTGGGTAGACAGAACCCTTGGTAGTCACAAGTCATCGAGGGATTGGGCGTGCTGGCCTTGTTCAGATTGTTGAACATGCTCTTTCCCAGAAACTGTAACTAAGGTCTGCTCAGCATAGTTGCAGTATAAATCACAGGTGGGCTGTGTGGGTGTTGAATAAATACAAATGCTCCACCTTAGTAGACGGGTATCTTCGAACACTAGTGGTTATACAAAGAGAAAGAAGCTGCTAAGTGGACACGTGTACAGGCTATAAGGTCGGGTAAACGAATGTAAACCCTATCAAGGTACGATTGTTGTGTGGACGCAAGAGGAGGAGGTAAGAAGTTCAGATTATAAGGATATGTAGGAAACATAAAGGTTAACGCTAAATAGCTTAAGATTACAGGCACCGGGAAAGCATCATCCCGGGAGTCTGTTCTACGAAGTAGTGGTTCATAGTAATAAACTGTCCGAGTGAAAACTCCTTCTTTTAGGTTGTGATTCGTACTGTTGTTTATGGTAAGGCGGGTCTTATGTGGAGGTCTGAATTGGTGGGGTGATGGAATGTAGCCCGTCTGAATATTTGGCATGAAAATAGCAAGATTTCTTCTGTGTGAAAGGGTTTGTAGCATTGAAAATAATTCATCACACACAAGGTCGCAGAGTCAATTTGAACTCTATCAAGCAAAGTCGTAGGGAAATCCTCCATTTCAAATGAAGAATAAATATTTATTTTTGATATTGAAAAACTTCCCTATTGATACAATGAATATGAAGCTAGTATGCTGTACACGAAAAAAAAAAAAAACGAAAAACTTTTTCCTAAATGGGATTAATCAAATCTAATGTTAATCATCTGGGTAGCACTTGAAAAGCCGTGTGCTTTTAGCCTCACCCCGACATACTTTATAGATATAAGTACATTCACAATCGGAATAAACATTTGTTTTTTTTTCAGAGGTTGGAGCAGGGCAAAAAATAATTTCGGTTTATGTGGAAGGAGTCTCCCATTCTGTGTATTCGACGAGAATCGTAATAGTAACGGCTGAAAAACTCTTGGAAAACTATGTTGAGAATTTACAACAGACATTTGGTGGAAGAAGCAGATCCTCAAGTAAGTAAATCTCATATATATATATATATATATATATATATATATATATATATATATATATGTACTCAAATGAATGAATGTAAATAAATATACGTGTAAGTGATCAGATACATATACATACATATATATCCTTTGGCGTAAGGAAAACAGTGCTCAATGTTAAATAGCAGAGCTATTATGTATATATTAATAAAGTCGACAGTACAACTCAGTGTTTCAAGCTCATTGCAATCATTTTTACGATATAACCATTATTTTTATTTTCATTTTTATTCTTATTTTTCTTCTTACTTTTATTAATATTATCTTTTATTATTATCATTTTTATTTCCTTTGATATCTGGCGTTTACACATTTCTTTGCGGGTCCCGCCCAGAGACCTAAGGTTAGAAATGGTATCATGACACTTTCCAATGCAAAAAAAAAAAAAATAATCATAATAATTACATAGATAAAGCCCTTCGTAAAGTGTGGGCTGAATATTTTTTTCTCTTAATATCTGCGTGATTACTCCAGTATGCCCGAGGCACCCAGGGAAACCTGGAATTCCCCGCTTCTGCATAGAAGTGTCGATATAATTTATTAACCAAAAGAAATCTCGTCAGGCGCCGCGATAAAATATTGAAAAAGATCTCTCAGAAGACGCAGAAAAAGCCTCAAAATTGCTATGGATTGAAAGATCTGTCCCATGAAGCCCTACGACGGAAACTGGTGAGCGTTGAGGTGTAGTTGAGAAGGAAAAAAAAGGGGAAAAAAAGAAGGAAAGAAAAAAGGAAATGTAGAGGGATGACCAAATTTCCTGTTTGAGGGGAAGGTCGTTATTTTTATGACCTTTTCAACGACGCCGTCTTGAGGTTCCTACTGTTTTTGTTTTATTCGGGAGGGGAGAGGGGGGAGTGTACACGGAAAAGGAAAGAAATGGAAAGAAAAAATGGGTGGTGGTGGAAAAAGAAAGCGGGAAACGTTTCTGATCATAATTCCTATGACCAATGAATGTGCTGGAGTTTTTTCTTTTGTTTTTGAAGCAACGTTTAATAGGAAAGGAAACTTTTCTTGCCATTACTTACCTGTTATGTAAAACTGTTTGTAAAGAGTGTGTTTTTTTTCCCGTGTGTTGGACCTAAGACGGAAAAAAAGACGAGCATGCTGTCTATTCCTCTTTTTGTATCGTTTTGGCTGAGGAGGAAGTGACGTAAGTCGTTACTGGTTGGTTGCTGAGGAGGAAGTGACGTAAGTCGTTAATGATTGGTCGCTGAGGAGGAAGTGACGTAAGTCGTTACTGGTTGGTCGCTTGTGATTTCAAGATCAGCAGTGGAAGTTACTTAATGTGTCCATTTGTTGCGTGCTTGACGGATTATTTGCTTCAGGATCGCCTGCCGAAATAAGTACTGTTTCAGTAGGGTGTCTTGGGTGAATAATGTTGGAAGACCCGAAACTTGTCATGACGCCAAGTCATAACATCACCGACGAGGCGTTCCTGCGCACTCACTGGAGGGTTTTCATAAGATTATTATCATTATTTATTTTACTTTTATTATCATTTTATCACAACAATTGTTTTATTTTTATTAATTTATTACTATATAAAAATTTTATTCCTTTAAAATCGTATTCTCCACCCTCACCTTAAGGCCCTTCCTGTCCTTCTTTTTTCCGTTACACCTCTCTCTAGAGCTTTCATACATTTCCCTCTCACCTTTGTTTCTCACTCCCACGCATACACTCTCAATGAAGTTTTGTTTTTATACTCGGAGTTATGTTTCGTGTTTCCTTTTGAATTTGTAGGTCGGATGAATTGGATCGTGATTACGATTCGAATGTAATAATAAATTGTAACCATGCAATATTATTAGTGTTTGAGCCTTTTTTATATATATATATATATATATATATATATATATATATATATATATATATATATATATATATTGTCATACACAGACAGACTGTTTTGTTGTATCACAGCTCATCAGTGTGGTAGACGTCCGGTTGCCTCCACCTAGGGTCGAAACCCGACTGAATTGGCGTCAGTCGTGGATTCTACCCTTAGGCTGTTGGCGCACGACAAGAATGAAGGTCAATTTAAGCGTATTTATTTTTAGATAAAAACACAGTGACTGAGAGAACTCGATTTGATTTACCGAATAGTCTTGCATTATTAGCCATAATAGTTACTGTTTACAAACCCACACTTCCTAAAGAGAAAATATTTCTGACGAGAAAATTCTTCTGGCACGATAGAGTGAAACAACTTTCTTTAAACAGTCTAGTTCGTCCTCCAAAGCTTAATGTCAATAATGCTTATCTTCTTGTGTAAACGAATTATGAAAGCTATAGCTAGCATTTTAAATTGCTTAGGCTAGTCTAACAACAATGAATGCCAATAATCCGTGCTTTCTTGTGTAAACGAACCGAGAAATATATAGGTGGCATTTTAAATTGTCTACGCCAGTCTTCCAAAAATGAATGTCAATAATGCATGCTTTTTTGTGTGAATGAACCTAGAAATATATAGGTGGCATTTTAAATTGTCAACGCCAGTATTCCAAAAATGAATGTCAATAATGCTTGCTTTCTTGTGTAAACGAACCAAGAACCAAGAATGAAGTAGCTTTATGTTTCCTACACTTGCAAAAATTAACGTCAATTTCTTGTACAAATGAACCAAGATATTGCTCAACTTTTAAAAGGCCTAGGTTAAAATTAATGTCGGTAGCAGACATGAATGCATCGACAGGGGCATCATGACGTGGTGTTAACAATCTTGTCTCGCTAGAACAATTACGATTGAGTGGTGAGTTCAATCCTCACTGGGTGCTCCATGCTTTCGGACTTCTGCCATATCTAAACTACGCTTAGAAAATAACCATATACGCATCGACAGACGAATGCAAATTGTCATACAGCTCTCTTGACTGGTATGCACTAATTGATTCCTACTTCTAGCCTATGGCAACAAAGTCTCGCCGTTTTACCGCAGAACTAGTCTTTTCTATTCTAAACGGTTTCTTTTCTCACACTTCTCACTTGTGGGACTCCTTTCCGATTTCCTGCATCCCTGCCACCTGAAATCTTCACCAATTTAAATGGAATGTCGAACGTCATCTGTTGTCCTTCTGTACATCCTGTTGCTTTATTGTGCCCTCCTCACTTCTCCTTACTAAAGCCTTCTTTTGCTACTTTCCCTCCCAGCAACCCTCCGTAATTGGATGAGAAGGCAAATGATGAAAAAGCATTAGCACATAACTTCCGGGAGCTGAACACATGGCAATAAACTGCTGATGGGAAAGGAATATATTAACCTATTATTATTAATCTATTATTATTAATCTATTATTATTAATCTATTATTATTATTATTAATCTATTATTATTAATCTATTATTATTAATCTATTATTATTAATCTATTATTATTAATCTATTATTATTAATCTATTATTATTATTATTAATCTATTATTATAAATCTATTATTATTAATCTCTTATTATTAATCTCTTATTATTAATCTATTATTATTATTATTAATCTATTATTATTAATCTATTATTATTAATCTATTATTATTATTATTAATCTATTATTATAAATCTATTATTATTAATATATTATTATTAATCTATTATTATTATTAATCTATTATTATTAATCTATTATTATGAATCTATTATTATTAATCTATTATTATTATTATTAATCTATTATTATTAATCTATTATTATTAATCTATTATTATTAATCTATTATTATTATTAATCTATTATTATTAATCTATTATTATTAATCTATTATTATTATTAATCTATTATTATTAATCTATTATTATTATTATTAATCTATTATTATTAATCTATTATTATTAATCTATTATTATTAATCTATTATTAATCTATTATAATTAATCTATTATTAATATATTATAATTAATCTATTATTATTATTAATCTATTATTATTAATCTATTATTATTAATCTATTATTAATCTATTATTGTTAATCTATTATTATTATTATTAATCTATTATTATTAATCTATTATTATTAATCTATTATTAATCTATTATTATTAATCTATTATTATTATTAATCTATTATTATTAATCTATTATTATTAATCTATTATTATTATTAATCTATTATTATTATTATTAATCTATTATTATTAATCTATTATTATTAATCTATTATTATTATTAATCTATTATTATTAATCTATTATTATTAATCTATTATTATTAATCTATTATTAATGTATTATTATTAATCTATTATTATTATTATTAATCTATTATTATTAATCTATTATTAATCTATTATTATTAATCTATTATTATTAATCTATTATTATTATTAATCTATTATTATTAATCTATTATTATTAATCTATTATTATTATTAATCTATTATTATTAATCTATTATTATTAATTTATTATTATTACTCTATTATTATTAATCTATTATTATTATTATTAATCTATTATTAGAGTCAAAAGATAATTTTGCCTAAAGTTAGCAAAGGTAAACAAATTCATTGCGGGATTAATTGAATGACTTACGTACAAACTATTTGCGTAATCTGTGTTCTACAGAATACATTAGTTTTATATTCTTATATTCTCATGTTTTATATATTACAAACATAAGTTGTATTTATCATTTCAGCATGGGTAACGATGGGTTTGTTTTTCAATCCATTCTCAGAATGTTTTTGTCAAGAAAACACTCAATTGCATTATGCTCAACGTATTCAGGACATTTTCAGGAATCATACCCAAGCACAAGTAAGTTGCCCCATTCCTTTTAACAAAATCTGTTTTTTTTTCTGAAAAAATATCATAGCATAATTATTGAGTTATCGAAGTATTTCCACGATTTTCTTCGATTTATGCTACTTTCTAGCTGCTGGTTTTATGCAAATGTTGCCAGTAATTACCCGTAGACCCCGCATACACAGGGTTGGGTTTGTCTACCTCCTCAGACGTGACTCCACCCTTCGGCATTCCTCTCTGCCTTCGAAGTAGAGAGTTTGACAAATCAGCCCGAACCGCCTAAATCGGCAGATTGGGACCGAGTCATGTCAAAACGCAAGGCGAGGATGATGTCTAGATCTATAAACGATAAAGGAACTATACGATAGCGGTGAAACACTGGAAGATCACAATATATCTTGTCTTATAACGATGCCAAAAAGAATCAGGTGCAAATGAAGGCGAACTCTACTTAGCAAGCATGACGAACTACATAACTAAACTCATCATTAGGATCCTTATGAATACAGAGGATAACAGATTTGAGACCAGAAATAGAGCATAGAATTGTGTGAGTTTCGTCAAAACACAGGAACAAGGATCGTTATTTTAAGCTTTGAATGCCATAAAAGCGAGATGTATTGGAAATAACTATAAATGTATTTGATAGAAGATGAAAAAAAAAAGAAGACTTGAAATATTGGAAGCAATTGAGTCATGATATTTAGTTATTTTTTTTAGCGGCATATCAAACTCTATGTATTATTTAATGGTGAAATCTAAATATTTTGAACACAATTTTTATATCTTTAACTACAGATATTTTGTACATAATTTTATACTTTTAGGGGTTGAGGTAGTTTTATATAGGGTACAATGGATAAATTGTCGTCTAAATGTCGCAAATAATGAATTTAAAAACTAACATCTATTTTTAACAGATATATTTACCAAAAGTACAGAAGAATATCTTGAAATACGAAAGAGTAAATTTATTCAATAAAATCGCCATTAGCTACAACCACGGCCACCAGACGATTTTCGGAATCTCCTGCAACTCTTCTGGACGGTCTCTTTGTTTAAGTTGGCGAATGCTACCATAATCCTTGCCTTCAGATCATCTTTGGTGTTACATGGAGTTTTGTTGGTCTCTAGCTCAAGTGCTCCCCACACACAATAATCAAGAGGTTTGCAGTCTGGGGGAGCTAGGTGGGCAGATGTAAGGGGTGATGTAGTCGCAGAAATTGTCTGATAGCCATGACTAGATTCTTCTACTTGTGTGGCATGTTGCAGAGTCCTGTTATCAGACATAGGATCTGCCAGCAGTTACTTTTTTCACGCCAGGTTAGCACTACCTCCTCAAGACAACTGATATAGGCTTCCGTGTTGAGTTTGAGACCTCACCAACAAATTCTGAAGATCTTTTCTCATCAGAAAGATCAGAATGTATTTTTCGATCTGCCGTATATTCGTAATCACCATTAGACTGATCCAAATCGTTCGTATTATGGAATTAAAATATTTGTCACAAAAAATACAAATAAGGACTCATGGAACTCTGTTCCGGCACCATGCTTTCCAGCCAACTTTGATCTACAAAAAATTGAATGCAATGTCAATCGTTATCGACTGTCTTCTTGATTACTCTTCTATAGTTTAATGATGTTTCTGTTTTCTACTTCTTTCACACCCTTGTGTCTCAGTGGCTTTAATGCATTGCATGTGATCAATTCAATTAAAAAAAAATGTTATAATTTTATTGAAATTTAAATGATTTTCTTTCTTTCTATTCGTTTACAGAGAGACAGTGGGTTTTCGGCAAATGACGAGAATATATATGAATCAATTAATTGTGAGTTATCTTGTCCAATTTTCTATTCTCTAGCAATAATAACAATATTAATTCTTCTTCTTTTTCTTTTTCTTCTTCTTTTTCTTCTTCTTTTTCTTCTTCTACTTCTTCTACCCGGTCTACACCCCCCTCTATTGGACACGATTAGAGGCCCAAACCTTGTTCCGTGTCTAGGAAGGGGTTCCCGGTCCTCTCTCTCTCTCTCTCTGGCCTCTGTACTGGTGCCGCGGAGTTTCTCCCGTGATGCGTGTAGTCTGTGGCATTGCCTGTTCATTCTGAGGGTACACGGTTGACACTTCCCTGGTTGCTGTTTCCGACTGGTAGTTAACTCTTGCGTAGCATCTTGAGCGGCCGCTCTGATCAACAGTTGCATAATATCGGGGTGTCTGTAGTGCCATGTCGCGCATGGATAGGTGTCCCTGCAGTCATCTCCGGTGGGCAACCCTGAGGCCACATTATTGATTCAGGCTGTGTCAAACCCCCTCTCTGTCCGCGTCATGGGTGATAACCGTCGGCTTCCTTTAACTCAGGCCTTCTCTTTTTCCAACACCAATTACCCACATGAAGTACAAAAACGACAAATATAAACCTAAACCAGCCTTCCAAAAATCACCCAAACCTTTAAATATCTCCTTCTCCAACATCCGTGGCATTAGAACCAACTTCTGAAGCGTTGAGTCTTTCCTCATTGCTAATTGCCCGGATATACTGGCCGTGTGAGAGACCAATCTTGACTCCTCTATCCCTTCCTCTGATCTCTCGAACCCTGGATACCTTCCTCTCCTCAGAAAAGACTCTCTAACCCACATGCATGGCCTGGGTGTCTACGTCAAGGACCATCTCCCTCTGGCTAGAGAGTGCTCTCTCGAATCGCCGGATTATTCGTACTTGTGTCTCCGGCTATCTCTTCTCAATGCTATAGCTATCTTTTCTTCCTCTACCGCTCTCCATCCTCTCAGGACTGTGGGATACTCGATGTCATTTCTGATAGCATAGATAGGGCCCTCTCTGTCCATCCGTACGCTCACATATTTGTGTTTGGCGATTTTAACGCCCATCACAACCAGTGGCTTAAGAACGCTAATACCGACCTCGCAGGCATTCATACTCTCAACTTTTCAGTCTCTCATAATCGATTTCCCCACGCGTTTTGCCTACAACCATGACTGTAAGGCCTCACTCCTCGACCTGTGTTTTACCTCCATCCCTGAGTCTTGTAGTGCCACGCAGCTCTGTCCTATCGGTAACTCCGATCATGCTGTAGTGTCTGTTAGCATCTCCTTCAGCCCCACCCCCTGCAAAGAGCCTCCTACCACCAGAACCACATTCTGCTACCAACGGGCTGACTGGGACTCGTTTCGTGACTTCCTCCGCGATGTCCCCTGGGATGCTGTATTTAAGCTCCCCACTCATGATTGTGCTTCTGAGTTCTCTTCCTGGATTAAAGCCGGTATCGAAGCTTTCATCCTCTCCAGGAAATTCAAGATCAAACCGCGCTCCTCCCCCTGGTTCACAGCTGCTTTCTCAGCCGCCATTGCCCATAGGAACCACTTCTTCCACCGTTTTCGTAGTGATATGTCCGACTCCAATAGACGTCTATTTAACTCTGCCCGCAACGAATGTAAGCATATCCTCGACGATGCCAAGTCACTATTTGCTGCTCGGATGAAGGAACGTATTGCATCCCGCAAATTTGGCTCCAAAGATTATTGGCGCCTCTGCAAGAGCGTTCTGAACAATAACAAACCCTCCATTCCTCCCCTGTTCAATCAGTTTGAGGTCCTGACCACTTCTGCCGACAAGGCCGAATGCTTCACTCGGAAGTTTTCTTCCAATTCTACGCTAGATTCTTCCGGGGTACCCTTGCCCGATTTCCCTCCCAGAACTGAGGCCCTCTTGGACGGATTGGACATAACCCCGTCGTCGGTATTGGGCATTATTTCTAACTTAGATCACCACAAGGCTACTGGTGGTGACGGAATACCAGCCATTGTCCTGAAGAAATGCGCTCCTGAACTGGCGCCTGCCCTCTCTAAATTATACAACCGCTGCCTCAAGGAGTCCTGTTTTCCTGACTGCTGGAAGTCCTCAACCATTGTTCCTGTCTTTAAGAACTCTGGTGACCCCTCCGACCCTTCCAATTACCGTCCTGTCAGTCTCCTACCCCTCTTCGGCAAAGTCTTCGAGGCCATTATCAACACCGAAGTGATTAATCATCTGATATCCCACGATCTGCTCTCAGACAAGCAGTATGGTTTCCGCTTTGCCCGATCTACTGCCGATGTGCTTACGGCCATCACTGAATTTGTCTACCAAGCTATCCATAATAACGGTGAAGCTCGTGCCGTGGCCCTTGACATCTCCAAAGAATTCGATAGAGTTTGGCATGCCGGCCTTCTTCGCAAGCTCCAGGGTTATGGTATCTCAGGTCGATTGTTTGACCTAATACAATCATTCCTGTCAAACCGGGATTTGAAGGTTGTTCTCAGTGGATTCATCTCCAGCTCCTATCCCACTAACGCAGGTGTTTCTCAAGGCTCCATCCTAGGCCCTACTCTGTTCCTCATATTTATAAACGACCTTCCTGACGCCATAGACTCCCAAGTCGGCATCTACGCTGACGACACCACAATTTACTCCTGCCTCAAACACAAATCTAGTGAAGCTGACAAAGTTAACTTGGCAGCTCAAATTGAAAAGGACCTCCAATCGGTTGTAAACTGGGGCGAGAAATGGATGGTTAACTTTAACGCATCTAAAACAAAACTGCTCTCTATTAACCACCGCAAGGATCCATCCCTGCATCCCATTAGAATGTCTGAAGACCAACTTCTCGAGAGCTCCTCTCTGCGGCTGCTCGGTCTCACGCTGTCTGCTGATCTGAGATGGAACAAATACATCGAGTCAGTTGCATCATCCACCGCAAGGAAAGTTGGTTCCCTGTGCCGAGCCAGGGAATTTTTCTCCCCGGAATCGATCCTCCAAGTCTATAAATCGACCATTCGCCCTTTCATGGAGTATTGCTGCCATATATGGTCTGGGGCCCCTGCTGTTTGCCTCAGGGTTCTTGATAAGATCCAGAGACGGATAGGCAACGTGATTGGCCCTGATCTGTCATCTCGTCTGCAGTCGCTCTCTCACAGAAGCGATGTTGCCTCGCTCTGCCTTTTTTACAAGTACTTTCACGGTAATTGCTCCGAGGAGCTGCTTTCGCTTGTCCCTAGGCCTCGTGAATTTAAAATTCCTACGAGGCTGGCATCCCGCTCCCACCTCTACACCGTGGAAACTGTTAGATGTAGACGTCTCTTCTACTCCAATAGCTTCATATCTCGCCTATGGAACTCCCTTCCCTATTACTGTTTCCCTGACAAATACAATCTCCAACGGTTTAAGTGTAGCGTCAATCGACATCTCCAGTTGCCTTGATCTATCCACTTCCCTTCTCCACATCCTTTCATTTTTCATTCCTATCTGCTCTCGCTCCAAATCTTCTGTAACCCCCCTGCCTTGATCGACCCTCCGTCCTTCTCTTTCTCCACATCCTCTCCTTTACCACTCCTATCTGCTCTTCCTCCAACCCTTCTTTAACCCCTTGCGTGATAGTGGCCTCCAGCCTTGCTTGGGGTGATACGCTTAAAAAAAAAAAAAATGCTGACTATCACACTATTATATGATAGGAGTATATATAGAAGGTCAGATATAAAAAAAAACTCAAATCCCATCACGGTTACAATACAAAGCTCAGAAGAGATTCAGTGTAGATGGTTACTGAATGGGGGGGGGGTATGGACGTCAGTATTTTAGATTGTATGGATATACAAGATAGATAACAGTTGACTCTTGAACCTGAAGAGCTTATGATTGTATTGATTTTAACCTCTTCAGGTCCCGGATCAACTGCTTCCTTTCCTACATGGCTTCATAATTTGCTCTTACTTCGTTCTACCTTTTCTTGCGCTCATAAAACAACCTAATTCACTGAACATATAACTAAATTCTATCAAGGCTGGAAAGTGAGGACTTAAAATCTCCAGTACAAGGAATCGACCATTTTTTTTTTTACAGCATCTTCCGTAAATGGATTGTATGTATGTGTTTTCCCCTATGGAGCTACTGTCACGGGAGAGACCATTTGTCAGTTTCTGGTCATCTAGAATTTGGGAGGTCACAAACATACACTGTTGCTATCTTTGATCTTCAAAAATTTAAATGCAAAATTAATTATTATCACCTGTGTTCTTAATTCTTGTTCTTTTATTGTTTTCTTTACTTAATAGTATATTTCTGCTCATAATGTCTGTTGGAGTTTTTGGGTACCTTTTGTGTATTAGTGAATCAACCAAAATAAGCTGACTCATTTTACAGTTCACCAATAGAAGAGTTAACCAATCAGAAGGCTCAAAATATTCTATGAGACGTGTATAAAGGCGGCCATGTTTTTTTTCCGAATATTCACTGCCAGATATAGAAGACTGAAGAATTACAGAACAGCTGCTGCTAGTGTTATTGGCGATATAGTCAGATTCAGTAGAGTGTCTGACTCGTGAGTGTTAATCTTTAACGTTGTTTCATTGAACAGATTACGTACTGCGCTGTATTCTATATTCATAGACTATGGTGAACATGTTCAACAATCTCTAAAAGTCAGTAATCTAATGCGTCTTAATGGCTTTACTGCCTTGCTTGGCAGGAAAAGATTTTATTAAAAAGACCGCTATCCATTACTCCACCGTTCGAATTGAGAAAGCGGAGAGCTGAGTTCGAATTCCAGTCAGATACATTACATTCTCTTAAGTGCTAATACCCTTGGAAAAATTATAAATTCTCTTCTTCACCCCCTACCCACAGTTATGCGTAAATAGAAGAACAGCCCGGGTTCTATAGCCTTGGATGGCAACTAGTCTACCGCAGAAAGAAATGACAACATACCATGAGGAAAAAATCTGTCTCGTCAGTCATGTATCGAAAGATGCATAATCATGAACGCCTAAGCGTGTATCACGCATGGCACATAACCTCGTCAGTCATGTATCGAAAGATACATGATCGCTTAAGCGTGTATTACGTATAGCCCATAAGTGACAGGAATATTTTAATATTCTAATGTTATAAAATTGCTACCTGCATTCTAATGTTAATATTCTAATATTCTAATGTTATAATATTCTAATATTCTAATGTTATAATATTCTAATATTCTAATGTTATAATATTCTAATATTCTAATGTTATAATATTCTAATATTCTAATGTTATAATATTCTAATGTTATAATATTCTAATATTCTAATGTTATAATATTCTAATATTCTAATGTTATAATATTCTAATATTCTAATGTTATAATATTCTAATATTCTAATATTATAATATTCTAATGTTATAATATTCTAATATTCTAATGTTATAATATTCTAATATTCTAATATTATAATATTCTCATATTCTCATATTCTAATGTTATAATATTCTAATATTCTAATGTTATAATATTCTAATATTCTAATGTTATAATATTCTAATGTTATAATATTCTAATATTCTAATATTCTAATGTTATAATATTCTCATATTCTAATGTTATAATATTATAATATTATAATGTTATAATATTCTAATATTCTAATGTTATAAGATTCTAATATTCTAAAGTTATAATATTCTAATATTCTAATGTTATAATATTCTAATATTCTAATGTTATAATATTCTAATATTCTAATGTTATAATATTTTAATGTTATAATATTCTCATATTCTCATATTCTAATGTTATAATATTCTAATATTCTAATGTTATAATATTCTAATGTTATAATATTCTCATATTCTCATATTCTAATGTTATAATATTCTAATATTCTAATGTTATAATATTCTAATGTTATAATATTCTCATATTCTAATGTTATAATATTCTAATATTCTAATGTTATAATATTCTAATATTCTAATGTTATAATATTCTAATGATATGATATTCTCATATTCTCATATTCTAATGCTATAATATTCTAATATTCTAATGTTATAATATTCTAATGTTATAATATTCTCATATTCTAATGTTATAATATTCTAATGTTATAATATTCTAATATTCTAATGTTATAATATTCTAATGTTATAATATTCTCATATTCTAATGTTATAATATTCTAATGTTATAATATTCTAATATTCTAATGTTATAATATTCTAATATACTAATGTTATAATATTCTAATATTCTAATGTTATAATATTCTAATGTTATAATATTCTAATATTCTAATGTTATAATATTCTCATATTCTAATGTTATAATATTCTAATGTTATAATATTCTCATATTCTAATGTTATAATATTCTAATGTTATAATATTCTAATATTCTAATGTTATAATATTCTAATATTCTAATGTTATAATATTCTAATATTCTAATGTTATAATATTCTAATGTTATAATATTCTAATATTCTAATGTTATAATATTCTAATATTCTAATGTTATAATATTCTAATATTCTAATGTTATAATATTCTAATGTTATAATATTCTAATATTCTAATGTTATAATATTCTAATGTTATAATATTCTCATATTCTAATATTCTAATATTCTAATGTTATAATATTCTAATATTCTAATGTTATAATATTCTAAAGTTATAATATTCTCATATTCTAATGTTATAATATTCTAATGTTATAATATTCTAATATTCTAATGTTATAATATTCTAATGTTATAATATTCTAATATTCTAATGTTATAATATTCTAATGTTATAATATCCTAATATTCTAATGTTGTAATATTCTAATGTTATAATATTCCAATATTCTAATGTTATAATATTCTAATGTTATAATATTCTAATGTTATAATATTCTAATATTCTAATGTTATAATAATTCTAATGTTATAATATTCTAATATTCTAATGTTATAATATTCTAAAGTTATAATATTCTCATATTCTAATGTTATAATATTCCAATATTCTAATGTTATAATATTCTAATATTCTAATGTTATAATATTCTAATGTTATAATATTCTCATATTCTAATGTTATAATATTCTAATATTCTAATGTTATAATATTCTAATGATCGCTTAAGCGTGTATTACGTATAGCCCATAAGTGACAGAATATTTTAATATTCTAATGTTATAAAATTGCTACCTGCATTCTAATGTTAATATTCTAATATTCTAATGTTATAATATTCTAATATTCTAATGTTATAATATTCTAATATTCTAATGTTATAATATTCTAATATTCTAATGTTATAATATTCTCATATTCTCATATTCTAATGTTATAATATTCTAATATTCTAATGTTATAATATTCTCATATTCTAATGTTATAATATTCTAATATTCTAATGTTATAATATTCTAATGTTATAATATTCTAATATTCTAATGTTATAATATTCTAATATTCTAATGTTATAATATTCTAATATTCTAATGTTATAATATTCTAATATTCTAATGTTATAATATTCTAATGTTATAATATTCTAATATTCTAATGTTATAATATTCTAATATTCTAATATTATAATATTCTCATATTCTCATATTCTAATGTTATAATATTCTAATATTCTAATGTTATAATATTCTAATATTCTAATGTTATAATATTCTAATATTCTAATGTTATAATATTGTAATGTTATAATATTCTAATATTCTAATGTTATAATATTCTAATGTTATAATATTCTAATATTCTAATATTCTAATGTTATAATATTCTCATATTCTAATGTTATAATATTATAATATTATAATGTTATAATATTCTAATATTCTAATGTTATAATATTCTAATATTCTAATGTTATAATATTCTAATATTCTAATGTTATAATATTCTAATATTCTAATGTTATAATATTCTAATATTCTAATGTTATAATATTCTAATATTCTAATGTTATAATATTCTAATGTTATAATATTCTCATATTCTCATATTCTAATGTTATAATATTCTAATATTCTAATGTTATAATATTCTAATGTTATAATATTCTCATATTCTCATATTCTAATGCTATCATATTCTAATATTCTAATGTTATAATATTCTAATGTTACAATATTCTCATATTCTAATGTTATAATATTCTAATGTTATAATAT
Source organism: Acanthosepion esculentum (assembly GCA_964036315.1). NCBI lineage: Eukaryota > Metazoa > Mollusca > Cephalopoda > Sepiida > Sepiidae > Acanthosepion > Acanthosepion esculentum. Next base: position 52,447,772 of record OZ038513.1, on the reverse strand, counting down.
TCTAATATTCTAATGTTATAATATTCTAATGTTATAATATTCTCATATTCTAATGTTATAATATTCTAATATTCTAATGTTATAATATTCTAATATACTAATGTTATAATATTCTAATATTCTAATGTTATAATATTCTAATGTTATAATATTCTAATATTCTAATGTTATAATATTCTCATATTCTAATGTTATAATATTCTAATGTTATAATATTCTCATATTCTAATGTTATAATATTCTAATGTTATAATATTCTAATATTCTAATGTTATAATATTCTAATATTCTAATGTTATAATATTCTAATATTCTAATGTTATAATATTCTAATGTTATAATATTCTAATATTCTAATGTTATAATATTCTAATATTCTAATGTTATAATATTCTAATATTCTGATGTTATAATATTCTAATGTTATAATATTCTAATATTCTAATGTTATAATATTCTAATGTTATAATATTCTCATATTCTAATATTCTAATATTCTAATGTTATAATATTCTAATATTCTAATGTTATAATATTCTAAAGTTATAATATTCTCATATTCTAATGTTATAATATTCTAATGTTATAATATTCTAATATTCTAATGTTATAATATTCTAATATTCTAATGTTATAATATTCTAATGTTATAATATTCTAATATTCTAATGTTGTAATATTCTAATGTTATAATATTCCAATATTCTAATGTTATAATATTCTAATGTTATAATATTCTAATATTCTAATGTTATAATAATTCTAATGTTATAATATTCTAATATTCTAATGTTATAATATTCTAAAGTTATAATATTCTCATATTCTAATGTTATAATATTCTAATGTTATAATATTCCAATATTCTAATGTTATAATATTCTAATATTCTAATGTTATAATATTCTAATATTATAATATTCTCATATTCTAATGTTATAATATTCTAATATTCTAATGTTATAATATTCTAATGTTATAATATTCTAATATTCTAATGTTATAATAATTCTAATGTTATAATATTCTAATATTCTAATGTTATAATATTCTCATATTCTCATATTCTAATGTTATAATATTCTAATATTCTAATGTTATAATATTCTAATATTCTAATTTTATAATATTCTAATATTCTAATGTTATAATATTCTAATATTCTAATGTTATAATATTCTAATGTTATAATATTCTCATATTCTCATATTCTAATGTTATAATATTCTAATATTCTAATGTTATAAAATTCTAATATCCTAATGTTATAATATTCTAATATTCTAATTTTATAATATTCTAATGTTATAATATTCTCATATTCTCATATTCTAATCTTATAATATTCTAATATTCTAATATTCTAATGTTATAATATTCTAATGTTATAATATTCTAATATTCTAATGTTATAATATTCCAATGTTATAATATTCTAATGTTATAATATTCTAATATTCTAATGTTATAATATTCTAATGTTATAATATTCTAATATTCTAATGTTATAATATTCTAATATTCTAATGTTATAATATTCTAATGTTATAATATTCTAATGTTATAATATTCTAATATTCTAATGTTATAATATTCTAATATTCTAATGTTATAATATTCTAATATTCTAATGTTATAATATTCTAATATTCTAATGTTATAATATTCTCATATTCTAATGTTATAATATTCTAATATTCTAATGTTATAATATTCTAATATTCTAATGTTATAATATTCTAATATTCTAATGTTATAATATTCTAATATTCTAATGTTATAATATTCTAATATTCTAATGTTATAATATTCTCATATTCTCATGTTATAATATTCTAATATTCTAATGTTATAATATTCTAATATTCTAATGTTATAATATTCTCATTTTCTAATGTTATAATATTCTAATATTCTAATGTTATAATATTCTAATATTCTAATATTATAATATTCTAATATTCTAATGTTATAATATTCTAATGTTAATATTCTAATATTCTAATGTTAACATTCTAATGTTATAATATTGCTACCTGCATTCTAATGACAATATTTAATGAAATATTAACTAAAAATCAACAATGGTTGATATTTCTCTATGTAATAAATTTCAAATAAAATAGGTCTTCATGCTACATGATCGCCTAAGCGTGTATCACGCATTGTACATAACTGACAGAATATTCTAATATTTTAATGTTATAATATTGCTACCTGCATTCTAATGTTAATATTCTAATATTATGATGGCATAATATTATAATGTTATAATCTAATATTCTAATGTTATAATATTCTAATGTTAATATTCTAATATTCTAAGGTTAACATTCTAGTGTTATAATATTGCTACCTGCATTCTAATGACAATATTTAATGAAATATTAACTAAAAATATATAATGGTTGATAATTCTTGATGTAATAAATTTCAAATAAAATAGGTCTTCATTTTTAAAAGTTCGTTCTTCTTTTTCAGCTTTTGATGAAGGATCGACAGGAAGTGATACGTCACATGGGAAACATGGTTAGCAATCGTTTTTTTTTATCTCGTAGAACGATTTTCGAAGAATGCTGTTTAGAGATTAGCGATAAATAAATAAAAAAATCGGTAAATTCAAGGAAAATCGATGTTGATAAATTCAAACATTCATAAGCCTTAAATCAATGTTTGTCACTATTTTTAAGCAACGGTGCACGAAGAGCAAATGAAAATATCGCGGCACACTTAACAATTTTTTTTTTTATCTGAGCTCCATTTCAAATTACGGGTGCACGGAGGTGCAATAAAATATTACTATGAAAAAAATTAACACCAATTTAAAATTAATGTCATTTTAATTTTATACAAACACCAGAGTAATATATACTTTTTTGAAAAAATTGGAAAATTATTAAATCAAATGCTCAATGCTGCATATCAGACAGTTTAACAATATTAATTCATAATTCAATATAACTTTGTAACAAATTTCAATTAAACGAAGAATGTCGAATCCAATTATATGAAAAAATGGTTAATATTCAAATAGAGGAAAAATTTTAAAAATTCGGATTAAAAAAAAAATTAAAAAATGAATATTGTAACAAAATTAACATTTGAGGATGCTCAGCCCAGGGGCCAGGATCAAAGTGTAGTATCTGTTCGCAGATCGCAAGCTTGGTCGGCCTTGTGGCTGAGAGCTTCATTCGATACTTACCTGGTGTAGGGATTCGTCCCTGCGCTGGTGGTATCATGGCTACGACTAGCTTGGACCGGCTCCGGCCTGGACCAGCTATGACAAGCCAAGACTAGCTCTGACCAGCTTGGACAAGCTAAGACCAGCTATGACTAGCTTAGACCAGCTCTGACCAGCTTGGACAAGCTAAGCACCTATGACTAGCTTAGACCAGCTCTGACCAGCTTGGACAAGCTAAGACCAGCTATGACTAGTTTAGACCAGCTATGACCAGCTTGGACAAGCTAAGACCACCTATGACTAGCTTAGACCAGCTATGACCAGGTTGGACAAGCTAAGACTAGCTTAGACTAGCTATGACCAGCTTGGACAAGCTAAGACCAGCTATGACTAGCTTAGACAAGCTATGACCAGGTTGGACAAGCTAAGACCAGCTATGACTAGCTTAGACCAGCTATGACCAGCTTGGACAAGCTATGACCAGCCAAGACCAGTGACCCGGGTGAAAACACTCGTGTCCCCACGTTAAAAACCGACCTAGTGTCACAACCTGACTCAGTGGGGGGGGGGGTTCAAGTAAATACCAAGTATTTAAATTAACATTATCGAAGAATAGTGAAAAAAATTATTTGAAAAAAAGAGTTTAATACTTATTCATTTATTCAAATACTAATGCTGTACCATTTCTACTTCAACACACACTCATATATGTATGTTATGACAATATTTCGCGGTAGAGGTAAGAGGATCACGCGGCTCATTGGTGTGCCGCGGGATCCTGTTGAGAATCACGGCCTTAAATTCAAGAAAATCTATAAGTGTTTAATTTAAGAAAATCGTTAATGGAAGATTAAAATGTACAATTAATTATTAAACATATGATAATCAATAAATTCAAGGAAAATCGATAATCGTTAAATTAACAAAATGAATACTTGTTAAACTCAAGGAAAGTCAAAATAGATAAGATCGATAATCGATAAATTAAAGAAAAATAAATATTAACAAATTAAGATATATTTTCGGTCTACACACCTTTTATGCACTTTGTCTCTATCTTTCTTTCTATTTTTCTCTCTCTCACTGTTTCTAACGTTTACATTGAATCAATAGTGGCATCTACTGTAATGAAATTTGTTTCACTTTGTCGGGTCATAAAATTTTTCTCGTCAGATTCCATATTGCATACATTTCCAAATCAACCATTTGTCGGTGCATTGAACACTGTTGCCATATTTGGTCTGGGGTTCCTGCTGTAGATCTTGAGATTCTTGACAAAATGCAAAGAATGGACTGTAATGTATTCAATCCTGACCAGGTGTCTCGGCTTCAGTCACTTTCTCACCAACGTGGTGTGCCTTTCATCTGTCTGTTCTTCAAATATTTTCATGGCGACTGCTCTGACGAGCTTTTTTGTTTTCTTGGGGCCTCGAATTGAAATGCAAAATGCAACCGCCAATTCTCGTCCAACAGTTTCTTTTCTCGCACTTCCCACCAGTGGAACTCCTTTCCGTTTCCTTGCACACCTGATAATTAAAATCTTCAAAGAAATTAAATGCAACGTCATTCGTCATCTTCTGTCTTCTTGAAACCCATACATCTATTGTTCTTTCCTCAATCCTCCTTGCTCTCAGTCTTCTTTTTCACTTTAATTCTCTGTAACTGCCTGCGTAATTGTAGCAGTCCCGTCTTGTTTGGAGTGAAATGATTAATATATATATATATATATATATATATATATATATATATATATATATATATATATATACAGAAATATAGTCTTAAAGTGTGCTATATTTATGGGGTAAAGTGCTCAATATCAGAGATAGAGCGTGTGTAAATATAAAAGTGGACATGGAAGTCAGCACTTAGAGGCGACAGTCTGTTTTCATGCTAGTGCAATCGTCAGTCGCCTGACGATTGCACTAGCATGAAACAGACTGTCGCCTCTAAGTGCTGACTTCCATGTCCACTTTTATATATATATATATATATATATATCTTGTCATCCACAAACAGACTGTTTCGCTGTATCACAGCTCATCAGTGTGGCTAGACGTCCGGTTGCCTCTTGCTAGAATCGAAAACCGGCTGAATTCGCGTCAGTCGGAAATTTTACCCTGAAGCCGTTTGCGCACGATAGAGAAGAATATGAATTTAAGTGTATTTATTTTTAGATAAACACACAGTGACTGAGAGAACTCGATTCGATTTACCGAAGAGTCTTGCATTATTAGCCGTAATAGTCACTGTTTACAAACCCACACATCCTCCCTAGAGAGCTCAACCGAAATAAATTTTTCAGGAGCATATATATTGTCATCCACAAACAGACTGTTTCGCTGTATCACAGCTCATCAGTGTGGCTAGACATCCGGTTGCCTCTGGCTAGAATCGAAAACCGGCTGAATTCGCGTCAGTCGGAAATTTTAGCCTGAAGCCGTTGGCGCACGGCAGAGAAGAAGGTGAATTTAAGCGTATTTATTTTTAGATAAACACACAGTGTTTATATATATATATATATATATATATATATATATATATATATATATATATATATATATATATATATATATATATGTGCAAGTTTCATTAATAACGACAGACAAGGTACTACGGTTAAGTTTTTTATTTAATTTTTCTTGTGTACGAACAAGAGCTTTCTTTGCTGGACAAAGGGTGTGTAAGAACTGTCCAAATGTTTTATTTTTCCCAGCGCTTTCGGCTATACCTTTAGCCATTATCAAGGATGATTTGATTTTTCAGCTTAATTGAGTGTGTGCATTATGTATATGTCTTAGTGTGTAGTAATAATGCACACACTCGATTAAGCAGAAAAATCGAATCATCCTTGATAATGGCTAAAGATACAGCCAAAAGCGCTCGGAAAAATAAAACATTTGGAGAGTTCTTACACACCCTTTGTCCAGCAAAGAAAGCTCTTGTTCGTACACAAGAAAAATTAAATAAAAAACTTAACCGTAGTACCTTGTCTCTCGTTTTTAATGAAACTTGCATAAAAGAAGGATTGCTGCCTAAATATACAACTATATATATATATATATATATATATATATATATATATATATATATATATATTAATCATATTTTTTTCCTTTTACTCTACATCACTTTTGGTAGTAGATATCCCACACTGTAATAATAGAAGTTCTGCCAGGAATGGTGAAATGTTGTGAGAGCCCGGGGATTGAGCTCTAAAGGACGAAACGCGTCTCAAGAAAACCTTTTCCACTTTCTCATACATTTTCCCCCTATACCTTTCCTGATATATAAAAATATATATCGTTATCTCACATATATATATATATATATATATATATATATATATATATATATATATATAGATATATATAGATATATATATATATATATAAATTAACTGATTTAAAATATGGTTTCTTCGCTACACACTAATAACCATGTTTCAAAAACTGAAGCTAAAAACTTCAAATTTAATTATATAATTAAATTAAAAGCATTAGTTCTGTTTCATCTTCAAGCGAATTTTGGAATAACCTATTTTAAAATTTACTGAGTTTTAAACGCACATATAAATTTATAATTCCCTGTTTCCAAGGATACAGAGAAATCCAATCATTCAGACAGAGGAGGTAGTGAGTTCATTTTTATCAACTATTGTTGTTTCAATTATGAGCTACGTTCAAAAAAGAGGTTAAGTTTAGAGAGGGTAGGGGTATATTTTTCAACGAATTCTGACATATATATATATATATATATATATATATATATATATATATATATATATATCAAGAACAATATTGGGAAAAATGCATGTCAAAGTGGAAAAGGTTTTCTTGTTACGAGTCTCGTCCTTTAGGACTTCATAGAATTAAATGTGTTATACTGATGCGATTACACATGCGCACGAACGAGGGATTCTGGGTATTAAACATTTTTTTTAAAATCTAGACGATTTCATTTAGTTTTTTTATTCTTTCTATATATCTACTATCAAATAAAAAAGAAAGATTTTGTTTTCATTTGGCACCAAGAAAATACTAAATTTAACCAAAATGGTCACAATAAATTAAAAACTAAAAATAACTTTGTAGGACATCCAGACTTTGGTTTATCTCCAAGACTCTCCCTTCTAGATTTAGTTACTCAATTTTGCACTGTTGATAAAGTTGGAGCATCATCCCTAACGTAGCAATCATGTCAGCATTTATGTCGTATGAAGAGGGGTTCTAACTCTTTTTTCTAGAGATATTGATAACACCACAATACCAAATTTTGTCCATTTTCAAGAGAAGTCTTTAAACAGATGTCAGTTTACATGAAAAAATAAAACAAAACAAAACAACAAAAAGCAAATGTAGTTATTAATAAGAAGAGTTGAAATTAATGCATACAAGATTTCACAGCCCTAGAATCATTCCTTCATTGTCAGCCTATGAAAATTTCAACCCACCCTCATGTCGGGAAATAAACAATGCATCTTTAAGAAGAGTTGAAATTAATGCATGCAAGATTGCATACCTGTAGCATCACAGACTCACGTCTAGCCTAATAATTTTTATGCCCATCCTAATATCTATCACTGTTTGTTCATTATCTATCTAAGTGGTTCTCAAACTTTTTGATGTCAGGGCGCATTTGAAATCAAGTCAATAATTGTAGACGAACTATATACAAATTTCGGAAAAATATATTATAATAAAATCAAATAATTCAGAAATAATGCAATAAAAATATAAAATGTAAAATACCTTAAATTTATTCATTCTTGTGTTTAGAATAGAATAAGTTATCCCGATTGACGTGTTTATGATAAAGTAACTAATTTATCACATTTGCTTATAAACAAATAAGTGATAAATTATAAATTATAAAATACTATGAAAGTATAAATAAGACAACTTTTAAATAAACAATCATAATCCTCGTCATCATTTTCTGTTACATAATACATCATTTAGTAATCAACGTTCTCGAACTTGGCATGGAAGACCAACAAGTAACTCCTGCCATCAAAACAAAAGCTTGCTATCATTAAAGCTTTCCTCGAGGGGTAGCCACAACGAGACGGGTACTGCAATATAATAAAGTAAATATATTTATTTCTTATATCTGGACACATATTTCTCTGGAATGCCAGGGCGCGCCTAGACATTTTCCAGGGCGAACCAGTGTGCCCAGGCGCATTATTTGAGAACCACTGATCTATCTATCTATCTATCTATCTATCTATCTATCTATCTATCTATCTATCTAAGCATATTCATATCTATCTATCTATCTATCTATCTATCTATCTATCTATCTATCTATCTATCTATCTATCTATCTAAGCATATTCATATCTATCTATCTATCTATCTATCTATCTATCTATCTATCTATCTATCTATCTAAGCATATTCATATCTATCTATCTATCTATCTATCTATCTATCTATCTATCTATCTAAGCATATTCATATCTATCTATCTATCTATCTATCTATCTAAGCATATTCATATCTATCTATCTATCTATCTATCTATCTATCTATCTATCTAAGCATATTCATATCTATCTATCTATCTCAACCTGTTTCTATCTATCTATCTATCTATCTATCTATCTATCTAAACATATTCATATCTATCTATCTATCTATCTATCTATCTATCTATCTATCTATCTAAGCATATTCATATCTATCTATCTATCTATCTATCTATCTATCTATCTATCTATCTATCTATCTATCTATCTATCTATCTATCTCAGCCTGTTTCTATCTATCTATTTATCTATCTATCTATCTAAGCATATTCATATCTATCTATCTATCTATCTATCTATCTATCTATCTATCTATCTATCTATCTATCTATCTATCTATTTATCAATCTATCTCAGCCTGTTTCTATCTATCTATCTATCTATCTATCTATCTATCTATCTATCTATCATCAAGTGAAACATTAGAACAGGATGTAAATGGTAATGTTACTATTAGCCGTTTCCTTATAAGGAAACATTCTGAATTCATTGACTGAGCAGCCAGGGGTACTGTAGGTATGGTGGAATGTCAACAACATGGCTATTTCATTATTTTCTCTTCGAGTTTATTTTAACCGTTTCATTCCAAGCAAGGCAATAAAGTCACTAAGATGGAAGGAGTTACTGAATGTTAGAGAATATGAGAATAAAACGATATTAAAGAGAGTGAAAAATAAAAGAACAAGAATTAAAAATACAGAAGATAACGACTGACGTTGCATTTAGAATTTTGAAGATCAAAGTTAACTGCTAAGGAAGAAGCCGGAAGGTATTTCCACCAGCGGGAAGTGTGATAGAAGAAACTGTTAGCATAGAACTTACGGTTACATCTAGCCATTTCAACTGTAAAATGATGAGAACTTGCCGCCGATCTAGTATTATGCTTAAATTCATAAAAACTAGGTACCACAGAGGAAAGTTCATGAAAGTATTTATAAAGGATAGTATTTATAAGGAAGCTTTATAAGAAGTATTTATAAAGGAAATTATTATATTTCTATAAAGCTTGATAGGAAGTATTTATGAAGGAAAGTATTTATAAGGAAGCTTTATAAGAAGTATTTATAAAGGAAATTATTATATTCCTATAAAGCTTGATAGGAAGTATTTATGAAGGAAAGTATTTATAAGGAAGCTTTATAAGAAGTATTTATAAAGGAAATTATTATATTTCTATAAAGCTTGATAGGAAGTATTTATGAAGGAAAGTATTTATAAGGAAGCTTTATAAGAAGTATTTATAAAGGAAATTATTATATTCCTATAAAGCTTGATAGGAAGTATTTATGAAGGAAAGTATTTATAAGGAAGTTTTATAAGAAGTTTTTATAAAGGAAATTATTATATTCCGATAAAGCTTGATAGGAAGTATTTATGAAGGAAAGTATTTATGAGGAAGCTTTATAAGAAGTATTTATAAAGGAAATTATTATATTCCTATAAAGCTTGATAGGAAGTATTTATGAAGTAAAGTATTTATAATGAATCTTTATAAGAAGTATTTATAAAGGAAATTATTATATTCCTATAAAGCTTGATAGGAAGTATTTATGAAGGAAAGTATTTATAAGGAAGCTTTATAAGAAGTATTTATAAAGGAAATTATTATATTTCTATAAAGCTTGATAGGAAGTATTTATGAAGGAAAGTATTTATAAGGAAGCTTTATAAGAAGTATTTATAAAGGACATTATTATATTTCTATAAAGCTTGATAGGAAGTATTTATGAAGGAAAGTATTTATAAGGAAGCTTTATAAGAAGTATTTATAAAGGAAATTATTATATTTCTATAAAGCTTGATAGGAAGTATTTATGAAGGAAAGTATTTATAAGGACGCTTTATAAGAAGTATTTATAAAGGAAATTATTATATTCCTATAAAGCTTGATAGGAAGTATTTATGAAGGAAAGTATTTATAAGGAAGTTTTATAAGAAGTTTTTATAAAGGAAATTATTATATTCCGATAAAGCTTGATAGGAAGTATTTATGAAGGAAAGTATTTATGAGGAAGCTTTATAAGAAGTATTTATAAAGGAAATTATTATATTCCTATAAAGCTTGATAGGAAGTATTTATGAAGTAAAGTATTTATAATGAAGCTTTATAAGAAGTATTTATAAAGGAAATTATTATATTCCTATAAAGCTTGATAGGAAGTATTTATGAAGGAAAGTATTTATAAGGAAGCTTTATAAGAAGTATTTATAAAGGAAATTATTATATTTCTATAAAGCTTGATAGGAAGTATTTATGAAGGAAAGTATTTATAAGGAAGCTTTATAAGAAGTATTTATAAAGGACATTATTATATTTCTATAAAGCTTGATAGGAAGTATTTATGAAGGAAAGTATTTATAAGGAAGCTATGTTGCGACGGTGGGTACGTGACTGAAGCCGAGATGCCAGATCCAAGAAGTGATGAGGCAACACAACGACTAACATAGATATTCTGAAGTGTTTTCTGTTAACTGCTGCAGTTTATTGTTTGTGCTTCTGTAGCAAAAGTCCATAAGGGTCGAAGAAGAATGCTCATCCTTATGGCCTTCAGGCTTCACAATAACATAAAACAAATGAAATAAAACGAAAAGAAAAAAAAGAAGGCATTCAAATTAACACCGCCTTTTTTAACAGTGATTTTGAATCATATATGAACTGAACCGATATATAATCCGTAAGTTGTAAGCATTATATTTTCCTTGTGATTTTTAGTTAACTTCATTCCCCCAAACAAGATTACAAAGGAAACTCCCATCACTAGTAGAAAGAGCGATAACAGCAACTGGATTTGAGGAACCTGTTTTTCTGAAAAACTGTTTTAAGGGAAACATTAAAAAAATTTAAACCGAATGCAGTACTAGCTTTTCGGTCGATGAATGCCAAATGTTTTGTTATAGGGAAAATATTACCATTACTGTTACTATTTATATCATTATTGTAATTATTAGTTTATTTTATTTTGGCTTGTTCTGAAATATTATTAATTAATTACGGTTTACAAAATGCATAAATCTGGCACTTTCATTTCTTCATTTCAGGAAGAAGAAAAGGAAAGTTCTTGGTAAGTATTATATCTTTTCCTTTTGCATACGTATCTGTTATCAGCAGCCCGTAGTTGTAAAAGCAGAGTATTCAGGAGCTAACTCTGCTAACGCTTCCCCAGCTACCCCAACGTTCGCTGTATAAAGTGGTACTGACAACTAACACACAAACACTAACATACACAGAGTGAAAGAGAGAGAGATAAAGCGAGTGTGTGTGTGTGTGTGTGTGTGTGTGTGTGTGTGTGTGTGTGTGTGAGAGAGAGAGAGAGAGAGAGATAATATAGCGGGCAGGAAAATTCACGAAGTACAATAAATACTATTCGAAGATTATTATTGAATCAAGGAACATGTTAAAAGGCAACGTCCATGGACGAAAGCCAAAAAGTAATGTTTACGCATATATTAATAGTAATAAATAACATTAAATGTGTAGAAAAAAGATAATTGAACATTCAAGTTTATTATTGATGTTCTATTGTTTTATATCGGGCATTATTTATAATTAACTATTACGTTAAACCGTCTAGAAATCTGGTTAACACAAATACATACACACACACACACACACACACACACATATATATATATATATATATATATATATATAAATAAAAAGAAAGAACAGTAAGATAAAAAATCCGGTGTTCTTATAGATATTTTTATTTTTACACAATAGTGGTCATTTCGCTTGACGAGGAAATGGAACTAATGTCTTTAGTTTAATAACAAAATTAAATTCGAAGGCTTTAGCTTCCATTTTTGAAACATGGTTATCACTGTGTAGCGAAAAACCCATATTTTAAATCAATTAATTTATAATATATATATATATATAAATATAAAAGTGAACATAGAAGTCAACAGTCTGTTTCATGCTAGATTCAATCGTCAGGCCACGAGACTCGTGGCCTGACGATTGCACGCTCTATCTCTGATATTGAGCACTTTATCCCATACATATAGCACACTTTATCACTATATTTCTTCAAATATATATATATATATATATATATATATATATATATATATATATATATATATAATAGAAATTATTAGGAGGATTTGAGATAATTATAATTAAGCAATTCATCGAGTCTAGAAGAAACCTCAACAGAATGCAGAAAGCACTGGACGGCCGTTTCGTCACATATTTGGGACTCATCAGCAGTGCGCATCCACTACCGAGAATTGAAATCCGGACAGTTATATTATCAGGCAAAGGTCATACCAACTATTATATATATATATATATATATATATATATATATATATATATATATATATATATATATATATACTGGGGAAGATGTGTGGGTTTGTAAACAGTGACTATTACGGCTAATAATGCAAGACTCTTCGGTAAATCGAATCGAGTTCTCTCAGTCACTGTGTGTTTATGTAAAAATAAATACGCTTAAATTCACCTTCTTCTCTGCCGTGCGCCAACGGCTTCAGGGTCAAATTTCCGACTGACGCGAATTCAGCCGGTTTTCGATTCTAGCTAGAGGCAACCGGACGTCTAGCCACACTGATGAGCTGTGATACAGCGAAACAGTCTGTCTGTGGATGACAATATATATATATATATATATATATATATATATATATATGTATAGAATGGCAATATTAAAGTTGAATAGATCAAATAAATAAACTATTCGTATTTGGTGGACTATTATATACTAATAAAATAATGGCTATAAATTTGATAATAAATAATTTATGAAAATTTTTTTTAAATTATAATTTAAAGTAAAAGATAGACAATGCCGGCATAACACCGTTAATTCATTTCTTTGGTTTAACAGTACTTTTTTGTTAACAAACTTTATAATATGTAATTTTTCTTGTAAACATAGGAAATATAGATCATGTAAAGATTTACAAGTTGTAGTTTTTTTTTAATATTTTCCATTTTACCTTACGGGTTTTATTAATTTCTTTTAAGTACCAAAAATATTCATAAAGAGACGTCTGATTACGGTACGCATTGTCGTTAAAAGACAACGCATGTTGATACTACCTAGTTTTAAAGAATTTTTGGTACTGCTGATATAAAATTTTTTATCTGTTGGATTTTCTCTGGATGAAATAGTACATACGTAAACAAGGGATTCAGTTTGATATCTATTTTGTAATAGACAGTCATTAGGACTTCTAAAATTACACAAGTTGGTATCGTTATTGTTTGCTGCTTCGGAATGGTGATTATTACTTAGGTTTAAATGTTGATTTAAAATTTTATTTTTGTTTTTGTAATAATTTTTTCAAGATTGTCTGTACGACTATAGTTTAATTTAAGTACATTTTTATTAAAAATCTTATTAAGAGGATTAATTCTGGGGAAGTGTTTCTCAATTAAATTGAGAAAATTCTGTCCTTAGTACTAACCATTTGGTTAAATGGAGGTGTGTATCAAATGATTATCATATGTAAATATATATATATATATATATATATATATATATATATATATATGAGTAATGGCTGGCCGCTCGTGCGAAAACAAATCACTATTGCTGATGCCTGCTCAGGCACATATGTGTTTGCTCAACACACACATAACCCACCTGTGGTTTGTACTGCAACTATGCTGAGTAGATCTTAGTTACAGTTTCTGGTAGAGAGAGCATTATCTGGTGTAATCAACAGTCTGAACAAGGCCAATACGCTATAATTGTCGGCCACGATGACATATGACTTCCTGCTAGCTCAACCACCGACGGCTCCTAAATAATTCTGTTTACCTGATTTCCTTAACAAGGCTTGAGTCAACTAGTGGTGTGATTTTCAGTAAATTTCCAAGGGGCAGCATGATGTGATCGGCTTTACAGGAAGTCACCTTCCTGACAAATTAACCATAGTGAGAGTCAAACCAGGAAAGCAAACGTTCCAACCACTCGGCCACGCTCCCATTATATATATATATATATATATATATATATATATATATATATATATATATATATATATATATATGAAGAAATATAGTTTTAATGTGTGCTATATTTATGGGATAAAGTACTCAGTATCAGAGATAGAGCGTATGTAAATATAAAAGTGAACATTGAAGTCAACACTCAGAGGAGACAGGCTCTTTCATGCTAGACGCAATCGTCAGGCCACGTTTAGCGTAACAGCCTGTCGCCTTTGAGTGTTGACTTCAGTGTTTACTTTATATATATATATATATATATATATATATATATATATATATATATATATATGTGTGTGTGTGTGTGTGTGTGTGTGTGTGTGTGTGTGTGTGTGTGTGTGTGTGTGTGTGTATGGCGTGCCTTAGTTCGCTCAAGAGAGATCGACCAACCCTGCAAGGTTCTATATTTCACTTTTAAGGAAGGCACACTACATTATTTATGACCATATCTACTAAGTTCCGTATCCCAAATCTAAACAAACCAATTTTTGAAAAAATAATAGATTTTTTTAATCCGACAGTTTTATTACTTCAAACGTTATTTTTAGTGCATACTTGTATTTAAAAGGAGGCACGGCAATGGATAGCGACTCGGATTGATGAATCGGTGAGCCGAATTGAAATTCCAGTCGGATCTATTGCTTGATAAGACCCTTGGGAAAGATATGAATCCTCCTTTCCCCACCAGCTATAGTTAAATAGCAGGACAGACAGAGTTCTATAACCTTGTGTGACAGCCGGTCTAGGAGAAGGAAAGTCTGAATTCAAAACCGGCCTGGAGAGGTTTGGGCTCCGTCAGGCTATCTTGCCCAAGAAACACCACTACCACCCTGATTGGTCACAGGGTTTGCGCGGGATCGATCGTATTTGAAATAGCTTTTTTTTTTTTTTATAAACTATCTGCCGGCTTAGTGAAATGTGCCTTTCAGAAACTAAGCAAAGTATTCAGAGATTGGAGAATATCGTGAGAGACAAAGAAAAGAGTACTGAATGTATTCCTGTATCGCAGTTAGGGTTGAATTGTTTCTTTAAAAATGATGAAGGGCCACGAAGTGAGAGAGAGATGTTGGTCTACAGACTTATTCTGAGTATACACAGGCACACAAGGCAATAAGGAACTTCTAAAGAAAATGAGAAATTCATCATCATCATCATCATCATCATCTGCATCATCATCATCATCATCTGCATCATCATCATCATCATCATCATCTTTAGTCCCATGACTGGCTGTGGTCTGAGAACAATAGATCTGGTGGAGCCCCTCTCGCTCTCCCGGACAAATGACAGCCGATGTCCCCCAACTAGATACCTCGCCTTGGTCATGTGGGCATCAGACGGGTCCTCTGTCTTTACTGTTGACTCCTTAATTAGAAGTTTTAACCGATGTCAGCCGAGAAGAGAAAAAGATCGGAGAAATGGCATTTTTCTTGGAAGGTAGTATAAATACCTGTCGATATGTCTTCAACAAAACAATACAGAAAGAAAAGAAAATCCGAAAAAGGCTGAAATTTAAAACAAAAAAAAATTACTCTGTAGGAATAAAATAGCAGAAGTATGATTGTGGAGGAGTACGCCTATCACTGACCGGAGAGTCCAAGCACTCTCAGTCAGTTAAGTGCCATGCGTGATACCGGCTTGGGCGATCATGTCTCTTTTGATTCATGACTGGTGTGGCAGAATATTTTCCAGCTGTAGATTGCCGATTATTTCTATGATAGACTGATTTCCAATCAAGGCTATAGGAAAAAGTCTGTTCTGTTATTCAACCCATAGACGGGGCTAGAAAAGACGAAGACATGACTTTCCTAACGGTATTTGTGCGTAAGTGAATGTAATGAAACCCGACTGGAATTCGAACTCGGAGAAAAACTCTAGAAGAAGAAAAAGATTGAAAGAAATAGAACGTAAAATGCAAAAGCACATGATATAGACGGTCGGGGAGCCTAACTTACTACACCAGTAAAAAACATCTGTCGTATATGCATGCAAAGAGCCAGAATAAAAATTGGGTTATTTATTGTTTGAATATCTGTCTATATTTCTGAGATGAGGTATTATGTACATTATTTACATTATTCGAACTATTGTCCTCATCTTTGTCGCCATATTTATTACAACTTATCAGCCTTTCAGTATCTGTCTATATCCCTGAGATGAGGTATTATGTACACTATTTACATTATTCGGACTATTGTCCCCAACTTTGTCGCCATATTTATTACAACGTTTCGGCCTTTCAGTATTTGTCTATATTTCTGAGATGAGGTATTATGTACACTATTTACATTATTCGGACTATTGTCCCCAACTTTGTCGCCATATTTATTACAACGTTTCGGCCTTTCAGTATTTGTCTATATTTCTGAGATGAGGTATTATGTACACTATTTACATTATTCGGACTATTGTCCCCAACTTTGTCGCCATATTTATTACAACGTTTCGGCCTTTCAGTATTTGTCTATATTTCTGAGATGAGGTATTATGTACATTATTTACATTATTTGGACTATTGTTCTCATCTTTGTCGCCATATTTATTACAACGTTTCGGCCTTCAGTATCTGTCAATATTTCGGAAATGAGGTATTATGTACATTATTGACATTATTCGGACTATTGTCCTCATCTTTGTCGCCATCTTTATTACAACGTTTCGGCCTTCAGTATCTGTCAATATTTCTGAGATGTGGTATTATGTAAACTATTTACATTATTCGGACTATTGTCCTCATCTTTGTCGCCATATTTATTACAACGTTTCGGCCTTCAGTATCTGTCAATATTTCTGAAATGAGGTATTATGTACATTATTGACATTATTTGGACTATTGTCCTCATCTTTGTCGCCATATTTATTACAACGTTTCGGCCTTTCAGTATTTGTCTATATTTCTGAGATGAGATATTATGTACATTATTTACATTATTTGGGCTATTGTCCTCATCTTTGTCGCCATATTTATTACAACATTTCGGCCTTTCAGTATCTGTCTATATTTCTGAGATGAGGTATTATGTACATTATTGACATTATTCGGACTATTGTCCTCATCTTTGTCGCCATATTTATTACAACGTTTCGGCCTTCAGTATCTGTCTATATTTCTGAGATGTGGTATTATGTACGTTATTTACATTATTCGGACTATTGTCCTCATCTTTGTCGCCATATTTATTACAAGTTTCGGTCGTTGTTATTGCTTGAAATTCGTTTTAAAATTTCTTTAGGACATTTCTTTTAAATTTCCTCGTCTTATTTTTATTTTAGACGGCTTTCGTTAGGAGAATGATTGGCGGTGGTAATAAATCAATTGGAAACGATCGACCAAAACAGAAGGTATGTAATTTTTTACTCCTCGTTGGAATTTAAGTCAATCCACACATCACCTGATGATTGTCGGAAAATGCATAAAACTGTTAGTCGTGGTCGGCCACTGATCACTGGACATTTAATTAAAATATATTAAGGGTCTGCTAGTTAAGAAGCCATTGAGCTCTCTTACTTCTCTATAGCAGACTCTCTTGGGAGCTACTTATTGTATTCATTTAAATGAGGCAAGAGGGTTTGAAAAATGTGATACTCATAGGGCTGATTGAAGTTAAGTGGGATATAGTGCTGTTCGATAAAAGTGACTCACATGATTTTTTTTAAATTAAAATTTTTTTCGCCTATTGTATGGGGGGGGGGTCAAACTAATTTTTAATCTTACTAATATAAAGACCCCTTCCCGACCACTGTTATTCATGATGACGGTAATCTTTGAGTATAGAATTCAGAGGTTGGCAGTGAATATTTCGAAGACAGTAGGGAAGCGTAGTTCAGGTTAGCAGTGGATATCTCGTTTCAGTAGCAGAGCGTAGTTCCTTCTTCTGTTCTTTGGTTCTGACAGGTTCGCATTGAACATTCGTAGAGAGTAACCAAAATGGCCGCCTTTATATAAGACGGATTGAATATTTTACGCCTTCTGATTCGTTAACCTTCCTTTGGGGGAACTATAAAGTGAGTCCAGTCATTTAGGTTTGCTCACTAGTTACATACATAATGGTACACAAAATTGTAACAACCACCTAGTAAAAAAAGTTTGCTCACCCTAAGGTATTCTATTGATAATTATAATTTTGGATATAAATGAGATTTAGGGAAAATCTCTGTGCAAAAAAAGTGACTCACTTATTTCCTGCAACTAGTAATCAATAGAAACATAACCGAACAGCTTTAAATAAAGAATAATAGAGGTATAATTTATTTATAATAGGTAATATAGTTCGAAATATTTAATAATCTATGGATCCTCCTTTATTTTGAATACCCTTTTCAACCCTTTTTGGCCCTGACTTGATTAGGTTCTGGCAAATCTCATCTCCAAGCATTGAATTCCATTCGGATATGAAATTCACAATCAAATCCTCTTTGTTGCTCAACTGCTTTCTCGAGAGCCTGTACTTTATAATGCTCCATACCTTTTCTATGGGGTTGAGGTCAGGAGATTGGGGCGGTCATGTCATAACACTCACCTGCTTCTCTCGTTCTTCTTCTAATCTGACTCAAAAATCTCCAGTTTATATGGAGTCCTGCGCACGGAAGGAGTTGGGTTGATTCCGGTGTGGGTTTGGTTGTCTTCTACTCTAAGTATCGACATTTTTAAATTTCTATAGATAAAAATACATTTACTCAAGTGGTTTTTAAATTTGGATTTGTCCACCCCACCTTTTGAGATTGGTCAGAGGAATCAAGCTATCACTTAAATCCAACTCTCTACACTTCGTCTCATACCATAGCTCCATATTGGCGGTGCTAATCTCTCTCTCTCTCTCTCCCTTCTCTTTCTTCTACCTTCTTTTCCTTCTCTTTCTCTTCCTTCTCCCCTCTCTTCCTTCTCCAACTTTATCAGCAGCTAATCTCAGCCTACTTCCTGGCTGGAGTGATAAATAGAACTGCCAGATGTCGCAGCGAATACAAAAGGGATTTTCAGTCATCAGTCCATATCTATCAGCTCGCCCCATGCTGGGGATGTTTCGATCAACCAGACCACTCAAGAATTGTCAAAGAGAAAGAAAAATCTATTTCCACTCCCCTTAAAAAGAAAGTTTAACTTTCCCCTGTCTTATGCATTAATTTACGATCGAATAGACCACTCAGCTTTCTTCTTCATTGCCACTTCAAAATTATAATAATTTTTTTCTTACTACTTGTAACCAAGGGAATCGGAAATTATAATGACGAACGCATGAGGGATACTTTTCATCTGGTTAGTTGATTCGAAACAGATGTTTTTCGTTGTCCAGAGGAATCGTGAATGTTATTTCGGGACCAATCGGATTTCTCTATTTTTATTTTATCTGAAATATTAGTGGATATCTTAATGGTTTTTCTTGGATTTTTTTCTCAATTTTATTGAATTTTATCCAGGTAAATTTGGGTTCGATTCTCTTCGGAATTATCGAAAACATGATTTTTCAACGCATTTTGTTTTAACTTTCCTCTCAACTTTGCAATGCATCCTCCTGCAATTTCAACAATTGTCATTCAGTCAGTAGACTCACTCGTTTTTCTTCTTTCTTTGGGAAAAAACAATAGGGCGTTAATCTTATGTAAAAAAAATATTTGTGTGATCCTATCTGATAAAAATAGATGTGTGATCTTATTTGAAAAACAAACAATAGTTGTGTGATCTTATTCGAAAAAAAAATCAATAGGTGTGATCTTATCTGAAAAAATAGGTGTGTGATCATATTTGAAAAAGAAAATAGATGTGTAACCTTTAATATCTGTCTATATCTACTGAGATGAGGTATTATGATTACTGGTATTATTATCCTCATCTTCATTGCCATATTCACAATGTTTCGGCCGTTGTACGCTCCGGTCTTCTTCAGGCGATTGTTCTAGTTCTACGTGTGACATGCCTCTTCCGGGTGTCTCAGTTATTTCCCTTTTAAATCAACTCTTCAAGTTTTTTTTGTTCACCACTGCTGTGGCCTGGTATTGAACTCAGAACACTTTCAGTCTAGTCATTGGATCTAAAAAAATGGTCATACTTAAATGTAGATTTTTATCAACTAAATTGGCGAAAAGTCGGAACATATGACATAGCCAAATATTGCTATGTACATTATCCGTATATTTGGACTGTTGTCCCCATACGGGACAATGACCAAGTTGATAAAAGTGTTGCTTTGTGAATTTGATGAAATAGAGTTTTTGAGCGTACTTGCACAAAGAGGAAACGGGTGAGCAATAATTAAGCAGAACTAAAATAGAATTAGAAGTGGACGATATCCTGAGACATGAGCAGTGGAGTGAGAACAGTCTACACCTTTTGATTTAATAAAGGGTTCTGTTCAGAATTCCATGTAGGTTAAACAGATCGATATACACCCGAGGAAGGCCGATAGTACCAACGGTCGAAATGATGTCATAACAACAGTGAAGATGAGAACAATAGTCCGAATATAAATAGTGCAAAGAATGATATAAAAAATGGTGTAAAAATGGTTATTCCTCATTCCAGAAATTCAGACAGATATATTGCTAATTTGGCATTTTTGTATTTTTTTCAATCTATTCATCATAGTTTTGCTCTTCCACTTGCTGTTCAAAGATTTAAAAGAATAGATTTAAATACATCTTATTTCTGTAAATCCTAAAACAAATTAAAGAAGACAAAAATTCAATTTGATTTTTAATTTTTAAAAAATTCGATGTAAAAATTCTTTTCGAATTTGAAAAAATCCAAAAAATTCTATTTAAATAGAAAAATCTGATTTAAGTTTTATATTTTACTTTTTGAATAAAAAAAAATCCAATTTCAACAGAAAAATAATCCGACTTTTAAAAGAAATTTGTATTTGAAATTAAATAAAATTCTAATTTTTTTAAATTAGATTTTTCAAAATAAGAGAAAGAATCCGATTTTAAAAAGAATTGATTTTTAATACAATTTTTTAAATAAATTAAAGAGATACGATTTTCTTTATTTTTTAGTTTCAATTTTTAAAGTAAAATATTTTTTTTTATTTTTCTCAATTTCATTTTTAAAATAAAACAAAAAATCTGATTTGTTTTAATTTTTTTAATTTGATTTTTAATTTTTTTAAAAAATAAATCCGATTTAAAATGAAATTAAATTTGATTTTTTTAATTAAATAAAGAAACGTACGATTTAAAAAAAAATTTAAAACCATAAATCTCTAAAAGAAAACTTACAAGTAGAAATTTCAATGTGTTCTGGGAGTGAATTTTTTTTTGTTTTTGTTATTTACAGAAACTCTCAAGACGCGTGGCGAAGGCACGTTCCGAAAACATAAATCGTGTTCCAAAATTGCCAGAAAATCCATACTATGAAAGATTTAGAAAACTTTCGTTTGAGTAATATCCAGATGCGCGAGAGGTTTCAGAACAACTTACTTTTTTTTCAGTCGTTTCGTCCGATGGCGCGGTGCCGATCATTCGGCACAAAAAATAATTAACATCTTTGGATCACCGAGAGATTTCTGAGACGCAACAAACTCTATCATGTCCATGCTAAATTTTAAAAAGATAATAATGGTCCGTCCTTATACCAAAATACATCCGAATGAATACAATGTTTCAGAAGTTACTCTCTTCACTTTCATGTTAAGTCCCATCACTTTGTATCAAACTACAAAAATATTGTACATATATATGACTATTTTTAATTTTGAAATTTTTTAATCCTTCTCTCCAAGCTGGGTGATAACAGGCACTTAGATGCAAGGGTTTATTATTATCCTATTTATTGTTTTCTTAATTTCTTTGTAATTATTTTTCCTATAAAAAAATAAAAATATATATATATATATACAAATAATATAAGGAGTTTTCGCAGGTGTAAAAACGAAGCTAATTTTCTCAGGTGTGAAGAACAGAATCGGCAACTTACTAGATAAAAGGGATTCACCTAACACCCAGAAAGCTCTCAGACACACCTTCATTCAATTTACAGGTAGTTCTTTTTAAATCATTTCTCCCCAAGCAAGGCGGGAATGCCGCTAGTACGCAGGGGGTTACAGAGTGTGAAAGTGAGAGAAAAGACTGAGACTAGGGAGGATTGCGGAAAGGACAAAAGATGACCGGGATTTAAGAAAACAGAAGAGGTTACATTGGCGGGAAAGGCGAGAACAGAAACTGTTGGAAGAGAAGTGGCGGTTGCATTTAACTATTTCAACAGTAAAAGGGTGGGA
Organism: Acanthosepion esculentum; assembly: GCA_964036315.1. NCBI lineage: Eukaryota > Metazoa > Mollusca > Cephalopoda > Sepiida > Sepiidae > Acanthosepion > Acanthosepion esculentum. The sequence goes on along the minus strand of OZ038513.1, from coordinate 52,424,868 downwards.
CCTAGATGCCAAACTAGTAGCACACTTAAATTTGTGTAGTCCGGGCACCAGAGAAAAAAAACTCATCAAAGCAGTTACCATGGAAATAAATTTCTCTCATTTACAGGGACTTCCTTTGGAGAGGTCTTTGGAGTCGTGAATGTAATGAAATTTAGGATTTAAAAAATATATATTCTATTTTTTTTAACGAATGTTCTACAAGACCGCTAATCTTTGGACAAAAATTTGTAATGAATAGGTTACTTTTACGATTTGAAGTTATCAATAAAAACCAAGAAACATTACAATATTTTTAACAATACCCTCACAAGCAATGCAATAAATCCGCTAAGATGCAAGGTGTTACCTAGAGGGAAAGAAACAGAATGAACAATAAAAGAACAAGTTCCGATAAGACAGAAGATAATATTGCTTTTATTTTATTACTGAAGGTCGTTGTTGATAGGAATGCAAGAAGTTAGAAGAGAATTCCATAGGCAAGAAGTACGGTAGAAGAAATTATTGGCATAGAACATATGGTTACATCTAGCCATTTCAACAGTAATATGATGGGACCTAACTGCCAATCTAGTACTGCGCATAAATTCCTAAAGTCTAGGTAGCATAGAGGACATCTGATCAGAACAATTACCATGAAAATATTTATAGAAAAGGCACACGGAAGGTATGTTATTGTGGTGTGAAAGCGACCGAAGCCGAGATGCCAGGTCGGGATCAATAATATTGCTGACTTTTCTATGGATTTTATCAAGAATCAGTAAATACACAACAGAAGCACTTGACTCGATGTGACAGCAATATTCTGTAGATGGACGAATGGGGAAATTATAAATGCATATTTATAATTAAATGTAAACTTATAAATAAATTGTAGTCCTTTGTAGGCATATTATTGTTGTTAGTTTTTATTGCTTTCTGGATTTTGTAAGCTTTCCGTTCTGCATTATGTATAGAATAAAATATTGGGCGAATTTGAAAGCATTTCTAATGCATTTTACTTCATCCTGTAAAAACTGTGTTACAAGTTTTATGTAATATTAAGTTTTCTTCTGTGTACTGTCTCCCTTTTGGACGTAGGCAATCATGGCTCTCCACAATATCTTGTCCTTTGGAGCTCTTAGTAATTTCTTTCGTTTTGTTTTCTCTCCTAAACCTTGTTACGCTATCCATTTACTTAAGTTCTCTGGTGGGTTTTCCGTTGTTTTCCTCTTGCCTTCGATCTGTCCTTTCTCTTCCTGGTGTTAAGATTAGATGTTCCTTTTGTTTCCAGTATTTCCAGAGCTTCGTCATTGCTCGCATGTTCTGTCCAACATACCCACAGTATCCTTCTGTAGAACTACATTTCTGTTGTTGCAATTCTTCTTTATATATGTGGAGATTGTTCAGCATGCACTATGTATAGCTGGCCACTCGTATTCGAGGTATACTAAGGCGGCAAGCCAATCCCTATTGCAGCCGCTTGCTCTGGTGCATATGAGTGGTTTATACTGCAACTTTGTTGTTAGAGCGTGTTATCTAGCGTGATCAACAAGGTCAGCCCGTGGTTTTCAGTTCGATAACATCAAGAAGTCTCCTTCCTGACAGAACAACCATGTTGAGATTCGAATCCGGGTCTCATGGTCAGAATGCGAACGTTCTAACCATTCAGCCACGTGCAGTTCCAGAGGACAGTTCCGTATTCTTTTCTTTATTTCTAACGCATTTTATTTGATACTCTGCCCAGCTTTTGGAAAGCAACCTTCGCTATCTCAATGGATATCAGGGGTTGCACTTCCTGTAACTGTTAAAACATTTAATATATATAAGATATTTAAATTTTTGTAAATGTTTAATCTTAATTGTTTTTATAAATAAGATATCTTATGGATGTTTTAAGAAAAAAGTATCGATGAATACAAGAAATGTTTTCATTCTTTTAAATTTTTTATGAGAATGAATTATAAAGAATTTTGATTGTTTTTTTTTTTCTGTGTATAAAATGCGGACTTTTTAAAGATAAGTACATCCATACATGACATTATCAGAAAATATGAGCAATGACTATATTAAATTTAAAAAGTGCCAAAAATTCAATTATCATTAGATTACGGAGAATATTTTCATAAACAGTGTAGTTATAAAAAAAATAACTAGGTAAATTATACAAAAAAGGGGTTCACATTATATTCGTCAGGTATTTTTTACAAATATGTCCACCGTAGAAAAAATTTAGATAATTTTCCGTCTGTCAGTCAAGCTGCTAAAAAGTCGGCACCATAAATAAACTGCTACGGCAGTGTTAAAAAATGCATCTCGGCGATAATTTAAACCTAAGGTTAGTAATATGTGCTTCAAATAATAATTAAACTTTAAATCAGCTACTATTCCTCAAATAAAGGTCCAGGAAAATATATTCTATTTTTAAAAGATTTTTTTTTAATAAAGAGAATTGTGATTGTGATGACAGATGTCTAAAAATGGCGTTAAATTCAACATTTTTGTTTATTTCGAAACAAAAGGTCCTTACAGTCAACATACTTTGTTTATTGGAAATATTAGATTTAACCTATTAGTTTGGAATTAAAAGTTAAAAAAAGCTTCAAGAAAGATTCTTCATTTTAAAAAATTCATTTGAAACCTTAGGTATCGCGTTTTCGGTGGCGGTGCCAAGCCTCTCACAGCTCTGTCGCTACTACAATGGAAAATACTCGGACGAACTGCATTCCTTGTTTCCACCATTTTTAACCATGATGGCTATAACCCGCCATGCCACTCACATTGTAGCGAACCACCCTTACTCGCTCGGGCCTCTGATTTGCCCATTTTTAGATTTGTCGTATACCTCTCATATTTGTATGGGACTCACCGGCACAGAAATTAAGACAGAAATCTAAAATAGTTTTTCTAATTTTGTAAGAAGGGATAGTGTGTTGACACAACAAAAATATTTAGCTAAGCCCCTTCTTATATATAGTCATCCCACGTACAAGCCCGTTTCGTTGTATCACGGCACATCAGCATGGCTAGACATCCGATTGATTCAAGCCGGGATCGAAATTCGACCGATTTGGCATCAGTCAGAGATTCTACCCCTAAGCTATCGCCGCACGGAAGAGAAAGGAAAATTTTAACGTATTATATACGTGATGTATACAAACACCCGGACTCATGTATAAGCCCATTTCATGTATTGTGCGACCCATAAAATTTTGTGTGAGAAAAAGATTTTTTTAATTTTTTTCTGTATATAATACGATTCCAGCTTTTAAGCAATACTAGTAGGCTCAACGTTGTCAAATATTGCAGTACTGTGCATCCTCCTGGACATATTTAATCGCAAATGAATGCTACCCCTAAATGGTGCGATAAAAACTCTTACAGTAAAATACGACGATTTAGATATCGAACTTTTATTTTCGTTCATGCCTGATCTTTAACGTCTTCAAAAAAAATCAACCTGTGTATAGAGCGACCCTCTATTTTTTGTGTAAAAAAAAAACACCTAAAATCTCGCACTACACACGAGTGTATCCAGTATGCGAGTTTTCCTTTTTACGAGGGTAAGTAAAAAATCAAACTTTCACTTTAACATACCTTTAGATTTATCACACTGCTCATGAATGATTATAGTTATAGTGGTACTCGGAGGGACTTAATCAAGGCAATGTAAGATTTATTTTGTTGCACCTGTTTATATACAAAAGTGAGGATATCATTGGTTTATCAAGACTTTTAAATTTGAGAACGTTCATGAATGTTCCCCAAGTGGGTGAAAAGTCAGTCAGAACATATGGAAGACACAAAGTGCCATAATTCAAAGTCTAGCAACAAGTACGCGAGTAATAGTCATGAATGTTTTTACATGAATATTGCTTAAATTGTGATTAGATTGTTATGGTATTAGCTGGAGGCATGTCCTGTATATGTTCAAAAACATGAGGTGATGGATTCAACTGTTTTCTTTTGATTTTTCAAAATATTTCTAGTCGTGTTTCTTGGTATAAGATTCTGGGGATGCTTTTCTTTTCATGGAACTGGTTTCTTAAAATCTATTGAAAAGACTCTCAGGAGCGAGAAGTACAAGAGAATTTAATATCTGGGAAGTGTTTTAACAGCGGGCAGAAAGAGTATAGGGATAGCCTATTTTAAAAGCTAAGCAGGGTACTAAGAAATAGAAATAATTCCCTAGAAACAAGAAAAAGAATAATAACCTCCTGTATGGCAGTCAGTGTTGGTTGGTTGTTTGGGTTTTTATGGCATATCAACCACTATGGGTTATTTAATGCCAGATCCAGTATTTACTAAATATATCAAAAACGTATCGCTGGCAATATCATTGTTTCAAAAACGTATAGCTGACAACATCATTGTTTCAAAAATGTATAGCTGGCAACATCATTGTTTCAAAAACGTATAGCTGGCAACATCAGTTTCAAAAACGTATAGCTGGCCACATCATTGTTTCAAAAACGTATAGCTGGCAACATCATTGTTTCAAAAACGTATAGCTGACAACATCATTGTTTCAAAAATGTATAGCTGGCAACATCAGTTTCAAAAACGTATAGCTGGCAACATCATTGTTTCAAAAACGTATAGCTGACAACATCATTGTTTCAAAAACGTATAGCTGACAACATCATTGTTTCAAAAATGTATAGCTGGCAACATCATTGTTTCAAAAACGTATAGCTGGCAACATCAGTTTCAAAAACGTATAGCTGGCCACATCATTGTTTCAAAAACGTATAGCTGGCAACATCATTGTTTCAAAAACGTATAGCTGACAACATCATTGTTTCAAAAATGTATAGCTGGCAACATCAGTTTCAAAAACGTATAGCTGGCAACATCATTGTTTCAAAAACGTATAGCTGACAACATCATTGTTTCAAAAATGTATAGCTGGCAACATCAGTTTCAAAAACGTATAGCTGGCAACATCATTGTTTCAAAAATGTATAGCTGGCAACATCATTGTTTCAAAAATGTATAGCTGGCAACATCATTGTTTCAAAAACGTATAGCTGACAACATCATTGTTTCAAAAATGTATAGCTGGCAACATCAGTTTCAAAAACGTATAGCTGGCAACATCATTGTTTCAAAAATGTATAGCTGACAACATCATTGTTTCAAAAATGTATAGCTGGCAACATCAGTTTCAAAAACGTATAGCTGACAACATCATTGTTTCAAAAATGTATAGCTGGCAACATCATTGTTTCAAAAATGTATAGCTGGCAAAATCATTGTTTCAAAAACGTATAGCTGGCAACATCAGTTTCAAAAACGTATAGCTGGCAACATCATTGTTTCAAAAACGTATAGCTGGCAACATCATTGTTTCAAAAACGTATAGTTGACAACATCATTGTTTCAAAAACGTATAGCTGGCAACATCACTGTTTCAAAAACGTATAGCTGGCAACATCATTGTTTCAAAAACGTAAAGCTGGCAACATCATTGTTTCAAAAAAGTGTAGTTGGCAACATCATTGTTTCAATGTGCTGGAAAAGACCTGGAAGTTCACTATTTTCCCATAGCTGGGACCCCAACAGGTGCTACCACTCTGGGTCAGGGTGGACCTGGGAACACCAGCAATTAAGAGATGGTCCAACGCTTCCCCAAAACCTCCTGATCAGAGGCCTTGATGTTGGATGCAGTTTAACGTCGTACCCAGGACGACAGTCAGTGTTGGACAATCTCCTTATAGTGCTAGCGACAGAGTATTTAGAAGTTTGCAATTTTTCGTGTATGAAATAAGAGTTGCAGGGCGGAGACTAATTCCTCACCAACAAGACCGTGTAATCACCTGACTCTCTCCCTAGGAATTGAGAACTGGAAAGCACCAGCTGGAATAATCCATTTTGGCTCTTTTAAAGATAGATCCTACCAGCAGGAGTTTCTGAAGTGATACAAGAGACCAACCATACATATTCCATTTGGGTTCTGGAATGAGCTTTTCACCGATAGGCATTCGAACCAAGGGTCTTCTTTGAGGATATGACCACTCCTCAGTAGGCATTCGTTTATCTCGCGAGATAAAGGTAGCAACCTCAATAAACGGGTTCCGCCTAACTCGATAAATGGGTTCCGCATAACTGAAGTGTGTTCGATGCTGAATCTACAAAATACGAATGATCTATTTCTTGATCGAATATTCACTTGGGATGAGAAATAGATTCTTTATGATGATAATCGTAAACAATCTACTCAGTAAACAGTGTGATTCTGTAACGTAAGTCCACGAGATTCGAATGATCTTCGCCGATATTCACAGGCTTCACTAGGTCAAAGCCATTTTAATTATGGGTCTGATAAAGCAAATGACTATAACGGTAGATCTCATCTCATTCCAAACACTTCATAGACTGATGACCAGTTACTGGAGGTTCGTGGAAAGAGAAACTATTTTCAGTTCCCTCATTATAGACATTATATAGAATTAAGATAATAAGCATCCGTTTATCTCGCGGGATAACGTTAGAGACTTATTTGATCGAAATTCAGTCCTTTGGTCGTGAAACTAGCGTGACCTCTCCAGGGTGGGCGATGCTATATGGAGGTCGTGCGGTGTCCAGACTATATGCACCCCCTTCTCACGGCCGTACCGACAATATCCAAAGGAATGCAGGACATTACATTTTGGCGAGAGCCTGACTGCAGAAGTTGCCGGAAAGTTGTCAGTGTTGAAAGAAAGCCAACTGCTTTCGGGGATCCACTCAGTGTATTCTGCCTGGATTTGCTTCAACAACCTTTCCCGTGTTTCGATATGACTGCAAGGAATCGGAGGATTAAAATCAGGGTTTTTCCTTTCTCTAGATAGAAGGTCTTCCTGTGCTGTCGGGCACCATCTATCCGAAGCAGCTGGTTATGAGGCACCAGTTCTCCGCCTTCGCCCATTCTCCGGCTTGTTAGAAGTTATTTAAGAAACATGACACGGAAGCGTTTTATAGACAGTGGGGATTTGTCCCCGCTATCACCTCCCGCTATGACAACGTTTAGGGCATATATAATGTATGTATATATGAATTATATATACATTACGTGTTTTTTTAAAGAGTTCAGAAAAATTAATAATTTTTTAAATATAAAAAATAACATTAGGTAAACAAAAACACGTAAGACAAATTACGAAATAGTATATAAATAAGAAATACAAATATCGAAAACTTCTCTATATATTTCTGAGATTAATTATTGTAACTATTTATACTATTTTCATTGTTCAGACACGTGGGCCAATGAATAAAAGCGCTGGTTGGTTGGTTGGTCGGTCGGCTGGTTCATTGGTCCTAAAACTTATCCAAAAGGTTGTAAGTTCAATTCCTGACACCAGTGGGAAAGAACAAAAATCTTATCAACGCGAATTAACTAAAACTGAGATATCCATAGGCATGGCACGTGGAATTAGAACAATCTACCTCCGTGGACTAAATAAAGGGTTCGGTGCGAAATCCAATGAAATATCACCTGTAGAAAGCCGGGGGGTGTACAACGGCCGAAACGTCGTGAATATTACAATAATGATGAGGTTCACAGTCCGAACAATGTAAAAAGAGTAAATATCGAAAAGTTTGTTAATTAAAAAAAAAAAAAAGATAGCAGAAGAAAAAAAAAAAATGAAAATATAAATCGGAATTTAAGCCGAAATGGCTATCCATCGAAACTGGAGGGAATTTAGGGTCTAGTCAGTAACGCGGAAGCGTTTCTAGCTTTGTTTCGGTGGCATTGAACGACAAAAACTCTAACAGAACTTCGCGGGCATTTAATACTTTATTTGAATACAAATAAATAACGAAAATAAAATGCCGGCCAATCAACAGAGGCTATGTGACGTGGGAAAATACATTAATGTCATAAACGTCATCGCGAGAATAAAGAGGTAGACAGAGAAAAATAGAATAAAAGACAAGTAGAGAAAAGAATATATAAGGTCGGTAGTTATAAGATTTCAACAATAACGATTTCAAAAGAAACGGGAACAAAAATTTGAAAAGATTATAAAAGTTATTATCAAGTGATTTTTTCCGGACTGTCGGCTACAGGGTATAGTAAAAGCGCCTAAACTAGGTTGTTATTTAAATATGGCAAAACAAATTTGTTGCATAACTTATTGCAGTCCTTCTTACCTCTATCTGCCATATTACAGTATTAAGTGTTTATGTAAGGGTCTGTTTGTCTAAGATGACTAGGTAAATATTAGCCTATCAGATACGTAAAATTTCATACAGACTGTTTAAATTTACTCTTGTAAGAGGCCAGAACAAAAAATATTCAGAACAGGTGCATTAAAAAAAAACTGTAACATATATAATTTATATTAGTCTATCAGGTATATAATAATTGCATTTAGACTATTTAAATTTACTCTTGTAAGAGGTCAGAGAAAATAGTATCTGTACTGAGACATTAAAAAGAAAATGACAAAATATATAATTTTTATTAACCTATCAGATACATAAATATTGCATATAGACTGTTTAAATTTATTCTTGTAACAGGCCAAAGAATAAAAAGGTTTCTGAATTGGTGCATTAAAAAGAAAACTGCAACACATATAATTTATATTTGCCTATCAGATACATAACCATTACATATAAATTGTTTAAATTCACTCTTGTAAGAGGCCAGAGCAAAATGGTATCAGAACTGATGCATTAGAAAGAAAAAGGCCAGAGCAAAAGGATATCAGAAATGAACGAAGTTTTATCGTCAAAATATTCATGCTATTATTAAGCTTCGGCAGTACATATACTAAAATTGGAACGATACAGAGAAGATTAGCATGGCCCCTGCGCAAGGATGACACGCAAATTCGTGAAGCGATCCATATTTTTAAGCCCCAAAATGTTTTCCTCTTGCTCGAGTTTTAAAGTTTTTCTACGATTTCCTTATTAAGATGAAAGACCAAATTATATTTTTGCTTATTTTTTAATGTTTTAATTCTTTCTAGCACGTTCGAAATTTTGGTTCAGAATCTTGTTTTGGTTACGTCATCGGTGGATGTAATAATTGCAAATATGCAAATACTTCTTGGCGCTTTTTTTTCCAGTGAAAACTCATTGCTTTGGTCATTCTTGCAAAAATCAAATTGACAGATTTTTTTCTTGTTTTAATAGAAAGATTTTATAAATTTCAAATGAAAGCATCTCAGGCTGTTCGGTAAATATATACAGAATGTTTCCTTGTAAGGGGACAGCTAATATTACCATTACTATACATCAAATTTTCCTATATAAAAGACTATAATAGGTGGATCATTTCTATGCTTAGAAGGATAAAGATGTCTGGTGGGGTAGGATTCTGGAGATCTGGAGGAATGCCGAAGAATATTGGGATAAATCGGTGTATATGTTACTGAATAAAATTAATATTGACAACTATGAATGTTTTATTTTATAGGTCATCGACTAAATGAAGAATTTGATTTAAGTACAGAAGAAACATTTTCTAAATATTCTCAAAGTTGCATTCATTGTAGTAAGCAATTACTCTTTTAGAAATACATTCATTACAGACCTTCGACACTTTTCACAGTCCTTTAATCATATCTACGCTGTATATTTTCAAATATATATTTATATATCTTACGTGTATTTCTTAATGTAATTTAAGCTCACCTCGAGCAAAAGATCGACATATTCCACTTTGTAAAGAATAGAAGAGAATTTACTGAAACAAAGCAAGTACCGTTGACCATCGATGACAATTCCAGAACAACGTAACTATAAACAATTTTTTTTTTATTTTGTCAGATTTTAATGAAACTTTCAGGACTTATTCACAAATGAATTTAATTATTTTTGAATGTTTTTGTTTTAGACAACGGTAGTAAAAAAATATTTTTACACATATGTTACCCCCACTCCTTACACACACATTTATGTAATTACATGAAATTTGCAGAATTTTTTCTTAGCTAAAAGTAGGACTCCTTGGAGAGTGTAAATCATCCATTTTTTTTTCAAACTTTTACTATTCTAAATGAAAATCAGATTAATTTAACTTTAAATTTGCTAATTTTACTCAAAGAACGTATCAGAAATATATATTTTATATTTGGAAATTTTTTAAAACGGATAATTTTGTTTTATAAGAAAATGGCCGCTTTTATGAACATTTCCTGAAGTTAGCAAAAAGTTGATATTCCGATTTATATAATTTTTATTTGAAATACAGCAGAATATTTTACTTACTAGAAATAGTAAATTTAATCCGTTAGCTTACAATTAAAGATAAAATGAAATCTTCAAAAATAATTTTCATTTCTAAAAATTCGTTTTAAACCTGAAGTATCGAAAGCTTATACAGTAATAGTGGAGGTACCTACGTAGGTCCTAATTTTCATCAACAATCTTCCCGATATATCTATCTATATTTCTGAGATAAGGTATTATGTACATTGAGGACACATGGCACAGTGGATAAAGGGGTTGGTTAGATCCAGTGACCCAAAGATTGTGAGTTCAATACCCGGTTAAGGCAGAGGGAAATTAACAGGAGACAACTGATAACTGACGTCCATTAAAACATGGCACGTGGAACTAGAACAGTCTACCCCAATGAGCGAAATAAAGGGTTCAGTTCGACATTCTAACCACCTGAAGAAGGCCGGAGCGTACAACGGCCGAAACGTTGTAATAAATATGGCGACAAAGATGAGGACAATAGTCCGAATAATGTAAATAATCTTCCAGATGTCATCAGTTCTCTATATTGATGACGTAACTGTTTACTCCTGTCTGATCAGTTCGATACAGTCAACCTGGCAACTGATATAAAACTGACATACAATCTATTGTTAACTGGGGCAAGGAATGGCTTGTTAATTTTAACGCTTCCAAAATGCAACTGCTTTCTTTTAATCGCATAAAAGAATCATTTCTGCCTTTCATCAGCATAGCTGGGGATAGCCCCCCAGGGGATTGACTCATTACGCCTTTTATGGCTAACATTTCCTGTTGACATGAAGTGGAAAGATTATATTAAATCAGTTATCAGGTCTCCTGCTAGAAAAATTAGTTCACTGAGTCGTGCTAGACTATTTTCCCGCCCAAATCTATTTTACGCATTTGTCTGACATTTTTCATTGCATTGGGTATTGCTCTCATATCTGGTTTGGTGCTTCTGTTACCTGTTTAGACATTCATGATACAACCTAAAGAATAATCTGCAACGTTATTGATCCTGATCTGGCATCTCCGCTTCACTTTCCGTCGTTTTCTTGTGCCTTTTCTAGAAATATTTTCATGATAATTGTTCTGATGAGCTTTCCTCTTTAGTACTTTGATTTATGAATTTAAGCGCAGTACTAGATTGTCAGTTAGGTCTCCTCATTTTAGAGTTGAAATTGCTAGATCTAACAAAGACCTATGCTAACAGTTTCTTCTTTCGCACTTCTCGTTGGTGGAACTCTCTACTGGCTTTTTAGTTTCCAGTCAACTTTGATCTTCAGAAATTTAAATGCAATATCAGTCTGTCTTCTTAATTCCTGTTCTTTTATTGTTCACGCCTCTTAATAAGGTGTTCGTCTAATATTCTTTCAAACTCAGTAACCATTGCATCTTAGTGGCTTTATTGCCTTGCTTGTGGTGAAAAGCTAAAGAAAACTAAAAATAAATGAGAATAATGATTTATCTTTATAGCAAATTTAGTATCCTTTCGTTGCTATGATTTTTTTTAAAAAATTCTTTGTTACAGATTCGATTGTAAAAAACACGATTATTGTGAACAATTTCCAGCAGAGTCTGTAAAGTTTTGTCTTGATTTTATCAAATATAAAAAAATAAACCAAGAAAATACAGAAGTTTAAATATCTGGATAATGTACTATCAGAAGACGAAAGGTGTGATACAGAAATCTGAAATCACATAATAATAGCGAAAATGCCTTTCAGAAGTAAAGGAATGTATGAAAAGACAGAACAAAAAAAAATAGGGTGCTGAATTACGATGTAATATCTAATATCCTATATAGCAGATAATGTTTCATAATATCTACCAAGATGAAAAAGATACTCAAGTCGACAGAAGTGTGGTTCTACCAACGAAAACCAAGAATACCTTTAATGCCTCATTCTTGGTACCAATTATTAATATTGGTAAGATATTTAAAACAACAAATAGGATATGTGTCTCCTTTAGGCATGAAACTACTGCAATTATAATATAGAATAATTAAAAACAACAGATATAAATCTTTGTAAAAATTGGATTAATTTTTGCTTGACAATAGGTACATTTTAAAAGAAATAACTTGTAGTTTCAACGAATGATTTATTTCATGGAAATATTTCGACTAGCAGTTGCCAGTCGTGGTCAATCCTTAATTTGAGTAAAAACAGTGCAAAGAAACTAGAAACGCTGAAGAAAACTAAAAATAAATAAGAATGCTGATTTATCTTTATAGCAAATTTAGTATCCTTTCGTTTCTATGTATTTATTTAATTCTTTGTTACTGATTCGATTGTAAAAAAAACACGATTATTGTGAACAATTTCTAGCAGAGTCTGTTAAGTTTTGTGCTGATTTTATCAACAATAAAAAAATATAAATCAAGAAATTGCAGAAATTTAAATATCTGGATAATGTACTATCAGAAGATGAAAGGTGTGTTACAGAAATCTGAAATCACGTAATAATAGCGAAAATGCCTTTCAGAAGTAAAGCAATGTATGAAAAGACAGAAACAAGAAAGGGTGCTGAATTACGATGTAATATCGAATATCCTATATAGCAGATAATGTTTCATAATATCTGCCAAGATGAAAAAGATACTCAAGTCGACAGAAGTGTGGTTCTACCAACGAAAACTAAGAATGCTATTAATACCTCATTCCTGGTATCAATTATTAATATTGGTAAGATATTTAAAACAACAAATAGGATAAAGTATGAAAGCTATGCATATAAATATGTAAAGAAAAAACATGAAGCGAAGACGAAAATCAACAATAGCACGGTCAAGCACCAAATGACAAATTTAATTTAAATATTTAACATTTTTCAACCAAGGGTCGCGTTCACGCCGCCGTTAAAAAAACTTCGAGATCCTTTGAAGTGTATTTAAGCAACCTCTCTAAATGGACAAAACCAGTAAGGTGAAAGAATTTTAACTGTTCACGATGTGCACAGCTTCAAAGAGATTCTCTTACTCATTAACCCGTCTGCCGCACCACATTTACACTCTTCCTTATTAATCTGGGTAATTCAGTTCGCCCGTCGTTTGCGATGACTGAAATGGATTAAAGTGTTTGCTTTCTGAGCTGTTGCTAGTGACCTCTTATTCTCTCAGGTTCGTTAGTACGTACGCCGTCACACCAACAATGCGTCGGGGGCAACTAATTATTTGCATACGAGACTTACTTCTCCTTCGCCCGAGACTTCTGGTTTTATAAATTCAAGCTGGTTCGAATTCTTTTCTTTTTTTCTCCTCTTTGTACGTCTGCCCGCGATATGGGAATTTCGGAATAATCCATTTCTCTTTTAATGTCTGTCGCGATCTTTCAACAGGACCTGACACGCCAAACAAACTCACTTTGCGGGATGTAAGTCTACTCGTTCCTCACAGCGACAGAATAAACTGTTAGCAGAGAGCTTACGGTTATATGTTTCCATTTCAACTGCAAAAATTGTGAGGTCTTGCAGCCAATTTAATCATTTTATCCCAATCAATTTAATTCTATTCACTCATTACAATTTTTCCGATTCACCACAAAAACTCGTCCGCCAACAATGCGTGTTTTCCCCGTCTTCCTCCCAGACTCGTTATTTATGCCCACGTCGGGGGCAACTAAAATTTGCATACGAGACTTACTTCCCGTTCGCCCGAGACTTCCGGTTTTATAAATTCAAGCTTGTTTGAATTCTTAGTCTTATTTATTTTTATTTTTTCCTTTGTACGTCTGCCCGCGATATGGGAATTTCGGAATAATACATTTCTCCTTTAATGCCGGTCGCGATCTTTCAACAGGACCTGACACGCCAAGCAAACTAGCTTTGCGGGACGTAAGTCTTCTCGTTCCTCACAATTGAGCTACGTGACACATTCTCTCACGCCAAGCTACGTGACACTTACACTTACCTCCTCAATATTTCCCGTGACCCCTTTTCTCTCACATACACGCGAATAAATCACATTTCTTTTCATCTTAACAAACAACCACAAACAAGAAATTTTAACACTCGTATACGATGAGAAAAATTTAGTTGTAGAAACACGAAAATGAAAATATTTTATATATGTATATTTAAAATCCTTTTTCGCCTTTTTCTTTGGTTTGGGTTGATTCAAATACGTTATTTACTTTTTACTGAAATATTTTTATGCTTTGTTGAATAAGTATGTTTAAAAGGATAAAATCCTACAGGTGAATTTTCACAACTTTCTGGTCAATAAGGTTTGGTTTGGCTTGGTTTGTTTTGTATTACAGCATATCATCCTCAGTGAGTTACTTAATCTCAACAAGATTTTTATTGTTGGTAATTTTTTTTTTCAAAAATGTATTGCTGGTAATATTTTTTAATGTATAGCTGGAAATGTTTTGCAAAAATGTATTGCTGATAATAATTTTTCTTCAAAATATTATTGCTGGTAATAATTTTTAAAAATTATTTCTTGTATTAAAACCTATTTTTACACTTTCATAATGTTTTGACCCCATGTTTTGGGGGTTAACTATTTACCCATAGCCAGAACCCTAACAGGTGCTACCATCCCGCCTCAGGGTGGACCTGGGAACACCAGCAATTATGAGATGGTTCCACGTTCCTCAAAACCTCCTGATCAGATGCCTTGTTGTTGAGCGTAGTTTATCGTCTTACCCAGGATGCGGATGTAGTTTATCGTCATACCCAAGACGGTGATCAATAAGAATAAAAAATTGATTCCTAGATATAATTTTTCATTCGCTTATAAGCGGAAATTACGAACAAGTCTCTTACTAATTGCTTGGATTTTTTGATGACATTCATAAATTTATATGACTCAACATTCAAATTGTATTTTCACACGCGCAAACAATATATTCAAATATATGGCGAAGTCGTCTTGAAAGTATACTAATTTTGGAATCTTTTGTAGTAAATTTGCGTTCGTGATCAGCCAATATGTCTGCTTTAGGCATGAAACTACTGCAATTACAATGTAGAATAATTAAAAACAACAGTCATAAATCTATTTAAAAATTGATTTAATTTTTGCTTGACTATAGACACATTTTAAAAGAAAAAACTTGTAGTTCCAACGAATGATTTATTTTATGGAAATATTTCGACTAGCAGTTGCCAGTCTTGGTCACTCCTTAATTTGAGTAAAAACAGTGCAAAGAAACTAGAAACGCTTAAGAATTGAGATCAAGGAAAAAAGAAAAAAAAAACTGAGTTGATGACGTTTACAATGTAGGAGCAAGTTGAGGCTTTAAAAAAAATGAAATTTTGTTTTTACTCTACAAATTGTCATTTTTTTTCCTATTATATTTTTCTTGGGAGCAGAAATATGATAGGAAAAAAAATGAAATTTGTAGAGTAAAAACAAAATTTCTTTTTTACAGCTCATTGGCTGGTTAACTTTAATGCCTCAAAAACAAAACTGCTCTCTATTACTCATCACAGAGAACCACCCCTGCTTCCCATTAGAATGTCAGACGCTCAACTCTACGAGAGCACCTCTTTGCGACTGCTCGGTCTCACATTGACTGCTGACCTGAGATGGAACAAATACATTGAGTCAATAGCTTTGTCCAGCGTAAGGAAAGTCGGCTCCCTGTGCCGCGACAGGAAAGTTTTCTCGCCGGAGTCAATCCTGGAGTATTGCTGAATATATATGGTCTAGAGCCACTTCTATTTATCTCAAGGTCCTCGATAAAATCCAAGGATATGCAGTGTAATTGGTCCTGATCTGGCATCTCGTCTGCAGCCGCTCTCTCACAGACGTGCCGTTGCCTCCCTCTGTCTTTTTTACAAATACTTTCACGGTAACTGCTCCGATGAGCTGCTTTCACTGGTTCCCAGACTTCATGAATTTAAGCGCTCAACTAGGCTGGCATCTCTTTCACTGTCGAAACTGTTAAATGTAGCCGTCTCTTCTACTCCAATTGCTTCATGTCTCGTACCTCTCGCCTGTGGAACTCCCCCCCATTTCTTGTTTTCCTGATATCTATAATCTCCAACTATTCAAATGTAACGTCAATCGACGTCTCCAGATGCCCTGACCTATCCCCTAACCTTCTCATTATCCTTTCCTCTATCACTCCTCTTTGCTCTCGCTCCTACTCTCTGTAACCCCTTGCGAGCTAATGGCTTCCCACCTTGCTTGGGGTTGAATGCTTAAAAAATATCCAGGGCAAATCTTCAGATGACCTCCATTCTTTAAATATTGCAGCCATATATGGGCTGGAGCTGACCCATCCCCACTGTCAGTCTTTACAGAATTCAAAATCATTTATGCAGGCTTATGTGGAAAGACATATTCTCCACTCTGCAGTATGTTTCCGAAAGATGCAACGCGATATTCCTATCTCTACTCTATCGCTATCCCAGGGCAAATATTCAGACGACCACCAATCCTTAGCTACCGAAGCCATATTTAAGCTGGAGCTGTTCAATCTCCACTTTTCAGTTTTGATAGAATTCAAAATCCTTTATGTAGTTTTGTGAGAAAAGACATGTTCTCCACTCTGAAGTATGTTTCCTTCAGACGCAACGCGGCAAATCTATCTCCACTCTATAGCTATTTCCAGGTCAGCTGTATAGATAAGCTCCGATTTTATATATTGAAGCCATATACTGGAGCTGCCCAATCTCCACTTTTCAATATTGATAGAATTCAAAACCGTTTATGCAGTATTGTGGGGCAAGGCCACTTCTCTACTTTGCACTATATTTCACAGAGACGCCGCGACGCAAGCCTATATATACTCTGTGGTTATATCCAGGGAAAATGTTCACATGAGGCCCCATTATTTAGATATTGCAGCCATATATGGGCTGGAGCTGACCAATCCCCACTTTCAGTCTTTACAGAATTCAAAATCGTTTATGTAGTCTTATTTGGAAAGACATATTCTCCACTCTGCAGTATGTTTCCTACAGATGCAACGTGTCATTCCTATCTATACTCTATCGCTATTTCCAGGGCAAATGTTCATATGAGCGCTCCACTCTTTATATATTGCTACTCTACATGCACTGGAGCTACCCAATCACTTTCTAGTTTTGGTAGTCCAAAAGCTTATCCACGGCCTTTTTGTAAATTTTGTAAATCTAACGCTTTCAGCTAAGCCCCGTCACGCCACATGCACTGAACGGAACCACCTTCATTTCCATTGTATTTCATTACTAAGAAGTACGTTCCACTCGGACAGCTTCTTCACACGAACAACTACTTTGTGGAAGTTACTTCCAAGAGAATGTTTTCCCGGCCACTACAATCTTAACCTGTTCTAAGTCTCCTGTTAACCGTTTTTTTTACATACCATCATAAACTACACCCTTTACTCTTATCACTTGTACATCATACTCGTTCATTAAGCCTCTAGCTTGAGTGGATATTAGAACTTGCCTAGGGTGAAATTTAGTAAAATAAATATCGCACATTTCATTCAATATAGCCATTCTAACAGTAACCCTCTTACTCGAGATGTTCTCGTGTCTTGTACTACGTAAAATATAGTATATAAAAGTACAATGTTGTTTCCATGCGACTACGGCAATATAATCCAATGAAGCATAGATTTTACACATGATAGCTCAACAGATGACGTCTCAATTAATTTCCGCTTCGTATACGTTCAGAGGAATCAAAATGTTGGGAAAGCGATATATAAATTTTTATATATCAGAAATAATCTTCGGTAAATCTATAACAAAGTGCGGAAGGTTTTTGTGTGAAACAGCGGTTTATCGTGTTTGAATCACCAGATAATATACGGTAATTTTACGTCCAGAACATATTTCTTCTTGGCAGATCTATTGCAACAATGGGGAATATTTTATTTCAATAACAAAATACCCATCATTGTAGCGATAGATCTGGGATTGGGTTTCCACTTCCTTCGACGATTTATTTCTGACGTCACCGCCTGAAGTCTGAAATTTTATTCAGTAATTATTTTTTCCCTCTCCCAACCGGCTCAAACTCTTTCCAGGTCTTCTGTACAGGAGTAGCGGTTCATCCCTTAGTACGTGTTTAGGATTGGGTTTCCAATTACTTCTAAAATCTACTTCTATAACGTATAGGTTTGTGACATTGCGTCTGTGGGAAACATACCGCCTGAAGTCTGAAATTTTATTTAGTAATTACTATTTTTTCCTCTCCCGATAGGAATATATAGGTTTGCCTATCACCTGCCTCACATTACTCCCTGGTCTTTTGAACAGGAGTAGAAGTTCATCCCTTGTTCATTGTCTAGGATTTGATTTCCGGCTCATTTTTTTTTTTACTATTGTTCACCCAATGCAAGGCCCAAGCGTCACTCAAGGTAGAAGGTTGAATTATATTAGGGTATGAAAGGTCAAGATAACGGGAACGATCGACAGCTAATCTTGGACTTGAAGAAGTTATGATTTAATAAGCGAATAAAATTTCACAGTTTAAGCGGAAACGTTAGGAGTACAGAGTGGAAGTAGACTTAAGATGGAACCGGAAACTCAATCCCGGAAATGAAACAACGGATGAACCTTTACTCCTATTCAAAAGATCGGGGAGGAGTATGAACCGAACAATAGGCAGACCTGTCTACTCCTATTAGGAGAAGAAACAATAATAATAATTATTGAATAAAATTTCAGTTTTCAGGCGGTGAGGCCAGAAATATAGAGTTGAAGGAACCGGAAATCCAATCCTAGATAAGGAAGTAAGGGATGAACTTCTAATCGTGTTCAAAAGACCGGGGGAATGAACCGGAAGAGAGGCAAACCTATCTAAAGTCTTTTCATTCTGTTTTCAATCTCAGTAGTTTTAGTAACATTATCACCTTGTCTGGAGTGAAATGATTGAAAAAAAAAATTATTAGAGACTCATTTTTCTCTCTGAACATGTGTGGTTGTATCAGCGTAAACATCAGTTTAGGTCGATGAAAAAATTCCTTACGTCAGACGGCAATCTAGATGTATCCAAACAAACGATCAAAATACACTTTACTGCTCATATGTGAACAAACGCTCCTCTGGAGTTACGGAAATATATAGATTGTACTTTAATCGATAGACCATCGCCAGTACACTACATTATTCGGACTATTGTTCGCATCTGTGTTGTCATATTTATCACAACGTTTCGGCCGTTGTACGCTCCGGCCTTCTTCAGGTAGTTGGAATGTCAAACTGGACGCTTTATTACGCTCGCTGGGTTAGACTGTTTTAGTTCTACGTGCCATGTCTAATGGATGTCAGTTATAAGTTTTCTTATTATAGGAAAAAAGTTTAATCTCGTTCCCATTATTAAATTTTCGTCTCATATACATGCATACAACTTCTAACATATCTACGTTCCTCTTTATTTTTGTTCATATTTTTAATACTTTTGTTATTAAATATCCCATAATATTAAATATCCCATAATATGATAATAGATCTACCTAACATTGTGAAACGTTGAAAGAACGCAAATCCGCTGTGGCTGATCAAGCGAATAATGCACTTTCTTCACATTCTCGTCTTAGTAAAATCCTTCACATCAAATGTTTACCTCTACCAAACAAATCGTAACATATCAATGTTTAACCTTTTATTTACTTCATCGCGCATAAGCGTCAATAGGAACTAATGATCGTTGAGAAATTTCACACGCTATTGAATCAACTTACTAAAATAACATAAACTACTGATTGGCTAACTCCAAAGCAGGAAGTTTGTTCGTGCATAAGCAGTAAAATGCTTTTTGATAGTTTGTTCAGATAGATCTAGGTCGACCAGTCTGGTTAAGGGAAATTTTTCATTGGACAAAATTTTGTTGACGTTGATGCGTGTACACGTGTGTACGGAGAGGAGAGGGAAGGCGGAGAATTTTAAATTTCGTTTTTTTTTATCGATGTTTTGCTTACATAATTTAAACGATTTCATTATGTTTCTATCGCTTTTGTTATTGAATATCCCACCTTGTGATATATAAAATATCTAGCAAGAAAGGCGAAATGTAAGAACCTGAACGTAAATATAGTGTCGATGGTCTCTGTCTATATTTCTGCGATGAGGTATTATGTACACTATTTACATTATTCGGACTATTGTCCTCATTTTTGTTGCCATATTTATTACAACCTTCGTTCGGCCATTCGGTATCTGTCTATATTTCTGCGATGAGGTATTATGTACACTATTTACATTATTCGGACTATTGTCCTCATCTTTGTTGCCATATTTATTACAACATTTCGTTCGGCCATTCGGTATCTGTCTATATTTCTGAGATGAGGTATTATGTACACTATTTACATTATTCGGACTATTGTCCTCATCTTTGTTGCCATATTTATTACAACATTTCGTTCGGCCATTCGATATCTGTCTATATTTCTGAGATGAGGTATTATGTACACTATTTACATTATTCGGACTATTGTCCTCATCTTTTTTGCTATATTTATTACAAAGTTTCAGCCGTTTAGTATCTGTCTATATTTCTGAGATGAGGTATTATGTACACTATTTACATTATTCGGACTATTGTCCTCGTCTTTTTTGCCATATTTATTACAACATTTCGTTCGGCCATTCGGTATCTGTCTATATTTCTGAGATGAGGTATTATGTACACTATTTACATTATTCGGACTATTGTCCTCATCTTTTTTGCCATATTTATTACAACATTTCGTTCGGCCATTCGGTATCTGTCTATATTTCTGAGATGAGGTATTATGTACACTATTTACATTATTCGGACTATTGTCCTCATCTTTGTTGCCATATTTATTACAACATTTCGTTCGGCCATTCGGTATCTGTCTATATTTCTGAGATGAGGTATTATGTACACTATTTACATTATTCGGACTATTGTCCTCATCTTTTTTGCTATATTTATTACAAAGTTTCAGCTGTTTAGTATCTGTCTATATTTCTGCGATGAGGTATTATGTACACTATTTACATTATTCGGACTATTGTCCTCATCTTTTTTGCTATATTTATTACAAAGTTTCAGCTGTTTAGTATCTGTCTATATTTCTGCGATGAGGTATTATGTACACTATTTACATTATTCGGACTATTGTCCTCATCTTTGTTACCATATTTATTACAACATTTCGTTCGGCCATTCGGTATCTGTCTATATTTCTGAGATGAGGTATTATGTACACTATTTACATTATTCGGACTATTGTCCTCATCTTTTTTGCTATATTTATTACAAAGTTTCAGCTGTTTAATATCTGTCCATATTTCTGAGATGAGGTATTATGTACACTATTTACATTATTCGGACTATTGTCCTCATCTTTTTTGCTATATTTATTACAAAGTTTCAGCTGTTTAGTATCTGTCTATATTTCTGAGATGAGGTATTATGTACACTATTTACATTATTCGGACTATTATCCTCATCTTTGTTGCCATATTTATTACAACATTTCGTTCGGCCATTCGGTATCTGTCTATATTTCTGAGATGAGGTATTATGTACACTATTTACATTATTCGGACTATTGTCCTCATTTTTGTTGCCATATTTATTACAACCTTTCGTTCGTCCATTCGGTATCTGTCTATATTTCTGAGATGAGGTATTATGTACACTATTTACATTATTCGGACTATTGTCCTCATCTTTGTTGCCATATTTATTACAACATTTCGTTCGGCCATTCGGTATCTGTCTATATTTCTGAGATGAGGTATTATGTACACTATTTACATTATTCGGACTATTGTCCTCATCTTTGTTGCTATATTTATTACAACATTTCGTTCGGCCATTCGGTATCTGTCTATATTTCTGAGATGAGGTATTATGTACACTATTTACATTATTCGGACTATTGTCCTCATCTTTTTTGCTATATTTATTACAAAGTTTCAGCTGTTTAGTATCTGTCTATATTTCTGAGATGAGGTATTATGTACACTATTTACATTATTCGGACTATTGTCCTTATCTTTGTTGCCATATTTATTACAACATTTCGTTCGGCCATTCGGTATCTGTCTATATTTCTGAGATGAGGTATTATGTACACTATTTACATTATTCGGACTATTGTCCTCATCTTTTTTGCCATATTTATTACAACATTTCGTTCGGCCATTCGGTATCTGTCTATATTTCTGAGATGAGGTATTATGTACACTATTTACATTATTCGGACTATTGTCCTCATCTTTGTTGCCATATTTATTACAACATTTCGTTCGGCCATTCGGTATCTGTCTATATTTCTGAGATGAGGTATTATGTACACTATTTACATTATTCGGACTATTGTCCTCATCTTTTTTGCTATATTTATTACAAAGTTTCAGCTGTTTAGTATCTGTCTATATTTCTGCGATGAGGTATTATGTACACTATTTACATTATTCGGACTATTGTCCTCATCTTTTTTGCTATATTTATTACAAAGTTTCAGCTGTTTAGTATCTGTCTATATTTCTGCGATGAGGTATTATGTACACTATTTACATTATTCGGACTATTGTCCTCATCTTTGTTACCATATTTATTACAACATTTCGTTCGGCCATTCGGTATCTGTCTATATTTCTGAGATGAGGTATTATGTACACTATTTACATTATTCGGACTATTGTCCTCATCTTTTTTGCTATATTTATTACAAAGTTTCAGCTGTTTAATATCTGTCCATATTTCTGAGATGAGGTATTATGTACACTATTTACATTATTCGGACTATTGTCCTCATCTTTTTTGCTATATTTATTACAAAGTTTCAGCTGTTTAGTATCTGTCTATATTTCTGAGATGAGGTATTATGTACACTATTTACATTATTCGGACTATTATCCTCATCTTTGTTGCCATATTTATTACAACATTTCGTTCGGCCATTCGGTATCTGTCTATATTTCTGAGATGAGGTATTATGTACACTATTTACATTATTCGGACTATTGTCCTCATTTTTGTTGCCATATTTATTACAACCTTTCGTTCGTCCATTCGGTATCTGTCTATATTTCTGAGATGAGGTATTATGTACACTATTTACATTATTCGGACTATTGTCCTCATCTTTGTTGCCATATTTATTACAACATTTCGTTCGGCCATTCGGTATCTGTCTATATTTCTGAGATGAGGTATTATGTACACTATTTACATTATTCGGACTATTGTCCTCATCTTTGTTGCTATATTTATTACAACATTTCGTTCGGCCATTCGGTATCTGTCTATATTTCTGAGATGAGGTATTATGTACACTATTTACATTATTCGGACTATTGTCCTCATCTTTTTTGCTATATTTATTACAAAGTTTCAGCTGTTTAGTATCTGTCTATATTTCTGAGATGAGGTATTATGTACACTATTTACATTATTCGGACTATTGTCCTTATCTTTGTTGCCATATTTATTACAACATTTCGTTCGGCCATTCGGTATCTGTCTATATTTCTGAGATGAGGTATTATGTACACTATTTACATTAT
Source organism: Acanthosepion esculentum (assembly GCA_964036315.1). Lineage (NCBI taxonomy): Eukaryota > Metazoa > Mollusca > Cephalopoda > Sepiida > Sepiidae > Acanthosepion > Acanthosepion esculentum. Next base: position 52,401,270 of record OZ038513.1, on the reverse strand, counting down.
TCGGACTATTGTCCTCATCTTTGTTACCATATTTATTACAACATTTCGTTCGGCCATTCGGTATCTGTCTATATTTCTGAGATGAGGTATTATGTACACTATTTACATTATTCGGACTATTATCCTCATCTTTTTTGCTATATTTATTACAATGTTTCAGCTGTTTAGTATCTGTCCATATTTCTGAGATGAGGTATTATGTACACTATTTACATTATTCGGACTATTGTCCTCATCTTTTTTGCTATATTTATTACAAAGTTTCAGCTGTTTAGTATCTGTCTATATTTCTGAGATGAGGTATTATGTACACTATTTACATTATTCGGACTATTGTCCTCATCTTTGTCGCCATATTTATTACAACATTTCGTTCGGCCATTCGGTATCTGTCTATATTTCTGAGATGAGGTATTATGTACACTATTTACATTATTCGGACTATTGTCCTCATCTTTGTTACCATATTAATTACAATGTTTCGGCCTTTCGGTATCTGTCTGTATTTCTGAGATGAGGTATTATGTACACTATTTACATTATTCGGACTATTGTCCTCATCTTTGTTGCCATATTTATTACAACATTTCGGCCTTTCAGTATCTGTCTATATTTCTGAGATGAGGTATTATGTACACTATATACATTATTCGCACTATTGTCCTCATCTCAGCGTTACTCAAAGTAGAGTTTTAATATAAAAATACCTATGACGACTTAAACCTGCTATTTCCTTTTCTAATGTTCAGTATATACAATATGAAAATGTGTTGACAATTAATTTTACTATGAAATACATTGGAAGGGGATTTTATTATAAAAATGCATTGGCAAGTAATTTTACTATGAAAATGCATTGAAAAGTAATTTTATGAATATACATTGGAAAATGATTTTACTATAAAAATGAATTGGAAAGTGATTTTATTATGAAAATGCATTAGAAATTAATTTTACTATGAAAATGCATTGGAAAGGGATTTTTTTATGAAAATGCATTGGAAAGGGATGTTATTATGAAAATGCATTGGAAAGGGATTTTACTATGAAAATGCATTGGAAAGGAATTTTATTATGAAAATGCATTGGAAAGGGATTTTATTATGAAAATGCATTGGAAAGGGATTTTATGAAATTGCATTGGAAAGTGATTTTACTATGAAAATGCATTGGAAAGTGATTTTACTATGAAAATGCATTGGAAAGTGATTTTACTATGAAAATGCATTGGAAAGTGATTTTACTATGAAAATGCATTGGAAAGTGATTTTATTATGAAAATGCATTGGAAAGGGATTTTATGAAAATGCATTGGAAATGGATTTTACTATGAAAATGCATTGGAAAGTGATTTTATTATGAAAATGCATTGGAAAGGGATTTTATGAAAATGCATTGAAAAGTGATTTTACTATGAAAATGCATTGGAAAGGGATTTTACTATGAAAATGCATTGGAAAGGGATTTTATTATGAAAATGCATTGGAAAGGGATGTTATTATGAAAATGCATTGGAAAGGGATTTTAGTATGAAAATGCATTGGAAAGTGATTTTACTATGAAAATGCATTGGAAAGTGATTTTATTATGAAAATGCATTGGAAAGGGATTTTATGAAAATGCATGGGAAAGGGATTTTACTATGAAAATGCATTGGAAAGGGATTTTATGATGAAAATGCATTGGAAAGGGATTTTACTATGAAAATGCATTGGAAAGGGATTTCACTATGAAAATGCATTGGAAAGGGATTTTATTATGAAAATGCATTGGAAAGGGATTTCACTATGAAAATGCATTGGAAAGGGATTTTACTATGAAAATGCATTGGAAAGGGATTTTACTATGAAAATGCATTGGAAAGGGATTTTATTATGAAAATGCATTGGAAAGGGATGTTATTATGAAAATGCATTGGAAAGGGATTTTACTATGAAAATGCATTGGAAAGGGATTTTATTATGAAAATGCATTGGAAAGGTATTTTATTACGAAAATGCATTGGAAAGGGATTTTATTATGAAAATGCATTGGAAAGGGATTTTACTATGAAAATGCATTGGAAAGTGATTTTATTATGAAAATGCATTGGAAAGGGATTTTATTATGAAAATGCATTGGAAAGTGATTTTTTTCTTTTTGTTTTTAATTTGAGTAGATATGTTCGTCTATCGTCACGTTCATACTCCTCCCCGATTTACTGAACAGGAGTAAAGGTCTATCCCTTTTTTCCTGTTTAGGATTGGATATCCGGTTCTTTGAACTGTATACCTCTGTCTTCATTGCCTGAAATCTGAAATTTTATTCAGTAATTATTATTATTTTTTCCTCTCCCACTGGAGGCTAAAGAGATTTCTCTCTCGACCGACTCAAACTCCTCCCAAGTCTTTTGAACAGGTGTAGAAGTTCATCCTTTATTACCTGTTTAGGATTGAGTTTCCGCTTCCTTCTAAAATCTACTTCAATTCTATACCATTGACGTCTCCGCCTGAACTCTGAAATTTTATTCGCTAATTAAACCTTGACCTCTTCAAGTCTAGAACTAGCTATATATCTTTCTTGTTATTTTCTCCTTTCTTACGCTAATACAACTCTACACAGTAACACTACTCTGATTGACCCTTGTTCCTTATATTGGGTGAGTAAAATTATATATATATATATATATATATATATATATATATATATATATATATATATATATATTCTATTCATTCTCATTTCACATATATATATATATATATATATATATATATATATATATATATATATATATATATATATATTGAACAATAAAAATTATTAAAAAAATTAAAATCTTCAGACACACTGGGTTGTAGATTAATATTCTTTCGTTTTTATTATTATTATTTCATTTAGATTCCTCGACTAGTTTCGGCCAACATGGCCATCATCAGGAGAAAAAAATATTTCTGTTTGCTGGTAGCAGTGAACTACAGAAATGAATGAAATGAATGTCTTGATGGAGGAAATTAATTTTTGTCTGTAGTCTTCATTTGTTTTTTTATCTTTTTAACATGAATATTTCAACGTTCCTTGTGTTGGTCAAACAGTCTCTTTTAAGTTGTTATTTGAGATAAGAGCTGGATGGATCCATGCTGATCTGAATTCCCTTGTACAGTCTGACAAATTTATTGGTTCCTGGAGAGGGGATGTGTCTCTGTTAAGTGTGTGTGTGTGTGTTATTTGGTTCTTAGGGAGTGAGTGAGTATGATATGTGTAAGCGTGTATATTGCTGGGGTTGTGTGTTATCATTTGGTTCATTAGGGAGTGAGTGAGTATGATGTGTGTAAGTGTGTATATTCGTGTGGGTGTGTGTATAAGTGTGAGGCCTCAACACCTCCGTAAGCATGTCTATCTTGTGTGGGTGAGAAATGTGGGTAGGTTTTGATTTGTAGGGCTATATATTAATACTATCTATATTGTTAAATTTATGGTTTAGCCCGGCTGGTTAGTGTGTTTTTAAACGTCGTATCCACTTTCATGGAACTCTAAAATCTTTCTAATGTTATCTGCTCTGGACTTTTCTATTCTCTCAATTATAGTGAATTTGGCATGGATTTTGAAATCGTGTTTTTCTAGGCTGAAATGTTGTTTTACAGGTAATAATTTTTCATAGGGAGTCGACTTAATTCGATTGCGATAATTATTAATTCTGTAGTGAAAGGGCCATTCAGATTTTCCTACATATTGTTTCTGGCATAGTGTGCATTCTAGGGGGTAAATTATGTTATGATTTCTACAGTTAGAATCGTGGTAGATTTTGAAAGTAGATTTAGTGACCGAGCTAGTGAATGAATTCGTGTGTCTGTCTAATGTGGTTGCAGCATAAACTTCTTTTGTTGTTACATGGTTGGGAAAATCCTGTTGTTTTTGTTGTTAGTTTATTACGGATTACCTTTTCCCCTGAAATGTGGTTACTACCTATGATTTCTTTTAGGTTCTTAGGTCTACGATACGCTAGAATGCCGGGTTCCTCAAACAATTTTTTAAAGTCTGGTTTGAGATGTAGTATTTCCCAGCGACTTTTGATTATTTGGGATAGTGGAGGCAGAGTGGGGTTGAAAGTGGTTACTAGAGGGATGCGGCTAGATTTATTTTTAATCTTGTATATTAGGGTGTCTTCTCTAGGTGTGGAAATTGCTTTATTTATTTGTTCCCTGATTAGATGATTTTTTTATAGCCACGTGTTGAGAATTGATGCTCCAGATTTTCAATGTGTTTATTTAATTCTTCATTGTTGGAACATATCCTTCTGAGTTTAAGTGCTTGTGAATAGGGAAGGTTCTCTTTGAGATGTTTTGGGTGGGAAGACTTAAAGTGTAGATAATTGTGGGTGTCGGTGATTTTAGTGTGTAGTGTCGTTTGTAGTTTCCTGTTTTCATCTATGTAAATGCGGGTGTCTAAAAATGTTACCGATGTTGTGGATTTTTCATAGTCAAACTTAATTGAGTCGTGCACTGTGTTAAGGGCCATGAGGAATTGGATGAATTTATCGTCACTGCCCGTGTATACAAAGAATATACGCAGTCGTTACCAATGTGGGGATAGATATGGGTCTCCTCAAATTTTCCCATGAACATTGTAGCATATGATGGAGCTGCAATGGTGCCCATGGCACAACCTCTTACTTGAAGGTAGTGTGCTCCATTGCAGTTGAAAATATTCAATGTAAGAATATGCTCCATGAGTTTTATGATAACTTCTGCGGGGAGTGGGGTCTTGTTTTCTTCTTTTAGTAAGTGCTTCCTGAAGGGCGGTTAGCCCTTCGATGTGTTTAATGTTTGAGTAGAGTGACCTTACGTCCATAGTCACTAGAATAGCATTCTCTGGTATTGTTTGTATGTAGTTAATTTTGTTTAGTAGATCTGTTGTGTCTCTGATGTAGGATTTTAATTCCCTAGCTAAAGGTTGTATGTAATGGTCCACGTATTTGGAAATTTTGGTCGTGTGGCAGTTGAATGATGAAATGACGGGCCTTCCTGGGTTGTTGTATTTTTTTGTATTTTAGGGAGGAGATAGAAACGAGCAGGTGTAATGTTTGTGGGTGTAAGTGTTGTGCATGTTTCTTTGTCGATTAGATTGTTGTGAAGCATTATGTTTAGTGAGCTAGTTAATTCTTTTTGGTATTCGGGAAGGGGATTTGTAGGTAAGCTTTTATAGGTTTCTTTGTCGGCTATAGATTTATATATATATATATATATAAATATAAAAGTGGACATGGAAGTCAGCACTTAGAGGCGACAGTCTGTTTCATGCTAGTGCAATCGTCAGGCAACTGACGATTGCACTAGCATGAAACAGACTGTCGCCTCTAAGTGCTGACTTCCATGTCCACTTTTATATTTACACACGCTCTATCTCTGATATTGAGCACTTTATCCCATAAATATAGCACACTTTAAGACTATATTTCTTTATATATATATATATATATATATATATATATATATATATATATATATATATATATATATATATATCCATGTGAAATGAGAACGAACAGAATCCAATTCCGACGTTTGTAACATTCAATTTAAAACAGGGCTCAATACAAAAGTAGAGCAATATTCTTAACTTCTAAACTTCCGTTTTTACCCTTACTTTGAACTTAACGCAGACTATTCTGACTGGATGATCTGAATAAAAGCAAAACAAATCCCACTGCTACCCCGTCCCTCCTATTTTTACTCTTTTTCCTTATTCTTCTTTTGCTCGGGAAAAGAGAGTGTATCTTATGCCTTTCTTTCTTACTCTTTTTCTTTTCTTCCTTTTCTCGTGAAAAGAGATTTATGCTGTTTTTAAATCTCAATAAATTGTCTAATCACCAGTTATTTATTAACGCCTGATGAGATGTGTTAGTGCACATCGAAACATGATTATATTTGTGTAACGTTTTTACATGTTTTTGAAGTAATATCCTAAAATAAAGTATCTATATATATATATATATATGTGTATGTGTGTATGTGAAGTGTGCGCGCACGCGCGTGTTTGTGTGTGTGTGTGTAATGTGAGATGGCCCGCAATATATAAATTAATATCAGACGTATCAATCTATTAAGGGACGCGTTTTCTTTGTGTTTTTTCTTACTTCCTCCTTCTCTTCCTTTATTTATTATATGGACTCTTTCCTGTCTAGACTGAGAGATGACGGGATAGCATCTGTGTCGAACTGAACCCTTTTTTTTCGCTCACCGGAGTAGACTGTTCTAGTTCCACTTGCCATGTTTAATGGATGTCAGTTATCAGTTATCTCCTGTTAATTTCCCCCTGAAAGTTCTCCACTGCCTTAACTGATAACTGACATCCATTAAACATGGCACGTGGAACTAGAACAATCTACCCCAGTGAGCGAAATAAAGGGTTCAGTTCGACATTCCAACGACCTGAAGAATCCCGGAGCGTACAACGGCCGAAACGTTGTGATAAACATTGTGACAAAGATGAGGACAATAGTCCGAATAATGTAAATAATGTGTAAAAACAGTTTAAATCTTCTATATATTCGAGTGCTTTTGGTTCTTCTATTAGCCATGATCAAGGATGTTTTAAATTTATTTTTAAATGAATATGTAGATGTTTAAATATACATATCTATAGTGACGGGAATGATTTCTTAATTTACAAAGAGGGTCAGCACTGAGAACCAATTTTATTTATGAGTTTATATGACACTTAAGGAACTGCGTTCCTGATTCAACCAAAATTCCTGAATAATTTTATTGGACATACCACTACATGCCTATCAAGGTGACCTACGTTATATCTCTATGACTATAGCTCAATTAAAACGCAATTAAACATACCAAACTCCGTCAGCAATATACTAGTACAGCATACGACTAGAATACTCGTCAAAATACTTTAATACCTTGAACATGTAAAAAATAGCCAATAATAATGGAAGCATTAATAAGGAAAAAAGAAAAAAGCCAACACAATAATATCAATTATGAACATGGGCACAACGTGCTGACGGTGTTTTGAAAAAGAATTCCCAACATTATCGATACGAATGTCGATAATTATATTCAGTTTAAAAAAATCCCTGATTGTGGCTAACAGAACAGCCGAAAGTGATCGGATATATAGAACATTTGGGTAGTTTATATACACTTTATGACCAGAATTAAAAACGCTTACGTGAGCAAACACCCCACAAAAAAAAAACAGAATAAAAAGAGTGGCCTTTAGCAAAAACTCAGACACACACAGACACATACATACATACATATATATATATATATATATATATTGAATTGGAAAAAGTCCGACAATTATTTTAAGACATTTTTATGTTTATACATTCTTTTTATAGATACAAATATTTAAGTAAATGCTCTCTTTTTTTTAAAATTTTTTTTTATAATAAACAGTATTTATAGCATTTACTGGCCTGAATGTCCGAGAAATTTTCATAGAAAATATTCGTCCTCCGACAGTAATCGAACCTGTATCCTATACGCAACGGTCATATAGCCTGACAGTAAATTCGACCTTGCTCATCGAACGATCCTCTGTCGCTCGATCGGTTAAGAGCGCGCCAGTCTAAATGACGGTTCCGTATAGGATACAGGTTCGAAACTTGTCGGAGGACGGATATTTTCTATGAAAATTTCTCGGACATTCAGGCCAATAAATGTTGTTTAATACTGTTTATTATAAAAAAAACAGAGCATTTACTTAAATAGTTGTATCTATAAAAAGAATGTACAAACATGAAAATGTCTTAATATATATATATTTTTGAATTGGACATAGCCCGACAATTTATTTAAAGACATTTATATTATGTTTAACGTTCTTTTTATAGATACAAGTATTTAAGCAAATGCTCTGTTTTTATAATAAACAGTATTAACAATATTTTCGCTCTCCGACAGGAATCGAACCTGTATCCTATACGGAACCATCATTTCGCGTGATGTGCCTTAACCTTTCGGCCACAGAGGAGCTTCTGGTTAGCAAGGTCGATTTTACTATCTTTAAACTTAAATCTTCCATGAATCTCTTCTATTCATATCTGCTATAGCGTATCAAATGTAAACAAATGACGTCATATATTTTTGAATTGGACATAGCCCGACAATTTATTTATTTAAAGACATTTATAAAAAGAACGTTAAACATAATATAAATGTCTTTAAATAAATTGTCGGGCTATGTCCAATTCAAAAATATATGACGTCATTTGTTTACATTTGATACGCTATAGCAGATATGAATAGAAGAGATTCATGGAAGATTTAAGTTTAAAGATAGTAAAATCGACCTTGCTAACCAGAAGCTCCTCTGTAGCCGAAAGGTTAAGGCACATCACGCGAAATGATGGTTCCGTATAGGATACAGGTTCGGTTCCTGTTTTATGAAAATTTCTCGGACATTCAGGCCGGTAAATGTTATTTAATACTGTTTATTATAAAAACAGAGCATTTGCTTAAATACTTGTATCTATAAAAAGAACGTTAAACATAATATAAATGTCTTTATATATATATATATATATATATATATATATATATATATATATATATAATGTATGTATATATATACCTCGCAAACAAACTGACGATATATGCATAGCAATATAATGCAAAGAAAATGTAGCAAGACCCCACCAAAAATGACAAAACAACACTTTAATAGATTACCGATGTTTTATTAATGAATTGCCTGTAAAGTAATTACCTGCGTTAATCTGAAACACTGAAATCTCGGAAATATTTATAGGCGTGTGCATTTATTATTACCATGGTGAAGTGGCTTTAATATATATATATATATATATATATATATATATATATATGTATTTCTAAAGAATTCATGGATTTATTTTAATCCGATATCTTTATTAATTTAGCTATTATAGTGGATACTTCGTGTTTGAAATCGACGCCCTCTTTTTATATTTACTAAAAATACGAATGAAAACTTTTTCTCGAATACTGAGGCTGATAAACGTAATAGACACTGTTTGATAAATAAAGATATGGGACAAAGTATCCACAATAGCATGGTTTAACGTTATATATATATATATATATATATATATATATATATATATATATATATATATATATATATATATATATGTATATATATATATATATATACGGGGAAAATGTATGACAAAATGGAAGAAGTTTTCTTGTGACGCGTTTCGTCCTTTAGAACTTAAGCGGACTAAATTTGTTATGTTGCAGCGACTACACATGCGCACGAACGAGGGATGCTGGGAAATTTAAAATTATTTTTATTCTAGCCGGTTTTCGTTTAGATCATTTTTCCTTTTACATTACATCACTTTTGGTAGTAGATATCCCACACTGTAATAATAGAAGTTCTGCCAGGAATAGTGAAATGTTGTAAGATCCCGGGAATGAAGCCCTAAAGTACGAAACGCGTCTCAAGAAAACCTTTTCCACTTTCTCATCCATTTTCCCCCTATACTTTTCCTGATATATAAAAATATATATCGTTATCTCATATATATATATATATATATATATATATATATATATATATATATATATATATATATATATATATATGTATATATATATATATATATATGTATATATATATATATATATATGTATATATATATATATATATATATATATATATATATATATATATAAAGGGGAAAAGAGAAAAAGAATAATAATGGACTAAATATGTTCCCAGTTAGGCAGAGGTTTCCCCGAAAAAGGAATTTAGATTGGCCATTTTCGGGAAACCACTGTCTGACTGGGAACATATTTAGTCATAATTATTTTCTTTTTCCCCATTATGACTATTTGGTAATTTATTTTAATACGGTTGTTGATAATAATTTTCCTTATAAGCATATATATATATATATATATATATATATATATATATATATATGTAATGTAAATTTAAGGCCATTTTACCACGGTTTTCTTTGTAACTGCACGTTCTGTAAATTTCTGTTATATTGAAGATAAAACAAAAAATAAATATATATATATTTATATATATAATCATGGCAAAAATATATACAAGGAGACAGAATATTGCACTCACCATTGTTTATAAATTCAAATCTTATCTTATTGTTAAAAGTAACGAAAGAAAAAAGTCAAAACAACAAAACAAACAAAACACATAAACACTGTGACTGAAATATAATTGGCACTGAGTAAATCGCTCTTGTGTGAGTAGATGAATAGCATTTTAATTTGGAATTTAATTGACATTTCTATTTCCGTACGCGAAAGAAAATTTGATTTTTGATGGTGTGTGTGCATATATATATATATATATATATATATATATATATATATATATATATATATATATCAAGTGAATAATCCTAAAAAAATCTTTTTACTAGGCTGTTTCGGCAGACGACAGAAGTGGTCATCTGTCTTTTCATATCGTGATTGAAAAAGCAGACGACCACTTTTATCGTCTGCCGAAATAGACTATTCTCCACATGAGATAAAAATAGTTTTTTTGATTATTCATCATATTGCTCTGTACAAATAAAATACATCGAGCTCTCTTTTTGTGGATCAATTTTAATATTTTTATATTACTAGGACTCACTTGGATTATACACGCACGGAATTTATTTTACCTTTATTTTACCTTTTACATATATATATATATATATATATATATATATATATATATATATATATATATATATATATGCATATATATATATATGCATATATATATATATATATATATATATATATATATATATATATATATATATATATGCATATATATATATATGCATATATATATATATGCATATATATATATATGCATATATATATATATGCATATATATATATATACATGTATATATATATATATATATATATATATATATATATATATATGTCTTTCCCTCTCTCTCTCTCTCTCTCTCCATATATATATATATATATATATATATATATATATATATATATAGAGATGGACTGATGTGAGTTTGTGACCCTGGGTTTCATGCTAATATATATATATATATATATATATATATATATATAATTTATTAGAAAATTATAACATAAATATGTAATAAAATCACTACAAAAATAGCAATTCTGTTTCAACACTTCTGGTGTCTTATCAAGTGATGGTGTTCAATTGAGTGTATTGAGCACTCTTTTAAGAATAGTATTTTTCGGTTATTGGAATTTATTCCGTATACACCAATCCTATACTTATATATATATATATATATATATATATATATATATATATATATATATAGATAGATAGATAGATAGATAGATAGATAGAGAGAGTGATTGAAAAGTAAATCCCTATTATATGTATTGTAGACTCTCCCGTCTTGTAAAAATTATAGACGGGAGAGTCCATTATACATAAAATAGGGTGTTACTTTTCAATCACCCTGTAGATATATTTATCACTTTAAATATTATTTTTAGGGCATACACATATTTTCTGTTGTCGTCTCGTTTATTTATTAAATAGGATATTTATTTATTTATTTATTTCTATCTGCCTGAATATTCTAGAAATCTTAGTAAAGAAAAAGATGCTCCCTCCGGTGGTATATGAACCTTCATCCCATTTCAGAAGGACAAACAGTCGCTATGTCCGACGTGCTTTGGGCCAACTCGTTCGCGAAGAGTGTCGTCGATCGAATATTGCCGAATAAGCGAAAAATATAACACTTAAAGAAGTTATAAGATCTGCCGGATTAATAAATAAAAAATCCATCACTTATATATATATATATATATATATATATATATATATATATATATATATATATATATATATATAAGTAACGAAAATCTTAGTAATCCGTATGGATAATCCCAAGGAGGATGAAATCCTGAGAGCTCAATGTTAATTCAAAGCTAATAATTTAAAGAAAAAAAGACCACTTTAAGGCTCCATTGGAGCCGTAAAGTGGTCTGTTTTTCTTTAATATATATATATATATATATATATATATATATATATATATATATATATATATATATATAGTAAAAAATCTGTTGGCATATAATCCAAGTGGATCTTACTAAAATATAATATTAAAACTGGTTCATCAAAAGAGTTCAATGTATTTAATGTTACAGAGCAAATAATTAACAAACAATAAAATCCAAAATCATTCTTCATATAACCCCAAATTATTGTCATAAGATTAATATTCGTGTTTAATTTTATAAAACTTATGCCCTTTAAGACAAATATCTTCCACCGTTTCCTGACCCCTCTCTTGTGCCTTTCGTCTGACTGAAACATTCAAATGAATGGTGTTTTTTTTGTTTTAGTTTTGTTTTGTTTTTTAGCTGTCACCGTTAAATTTCTATTTCTGACACGAACTCAGTCCACACCAAGGTTGATAAGGCAGATGAACGATATTTTCGTCTGCCGAAATAGACTATTCCCCATATGAGGTGATTTTTTATTTTATTTTGCATTAATTTTATATATATATATATATATATATATATATATATATATATATATATATATGTGTGTGTGTGTGTGTGTGTGTGTGTGTGTGTGTGTGTCTTATATATTGATTAATTTTTTTCGGTCTTCTGAAACTTTTGGAGGTTATTTAACGCCAGATAACATTTTTGTATTATAAGAATTGTTTTGGGTGATAATAATGATTTACTGATGCAAGTCTTAGTGATTAACCCATAGCTGGTGGGAGAAGAGGTGGATTTATACCTTCCCCAAGGATATTTGCGCGTAAGTGAATATAACGAACCGGACTGCAATTCGAATTAGGCACTCAGATTTCGAATTTCGAGTATCATTCTATTACACTAACTTATGGCACCTATTATTCCCAACGGGTCACCCATCTAGCTACTTTACAGGTACGCCGTTGTTTAACTGTAGTGATCGTGAGTGAGCCGGTGTGTGTGTGTGTCTATATTGAACATTTTGGAGAGGACTAAAAAAGCTGCCGGACACTATATCACTGGATAATAACGCTTTCATCGGGATTTGTTAAATGAAAAGATTAATATTAACTGCTAAATTTTGATGCCGAGGAATGGGACAGGCCTGTGTGTATGCGTGGAACATTGCGAGAACTCATTAAAATATCTGAAAATGCGCAGAATCCTATGATTCCGTCTGTAATATATTTAACTAATCAATATTAAATTAACAAGTACAAAATATGTCCCGGATGTCAGACAATAATTGAATGATTATTCATAACTTCTAAATCAGAAAATCGAATTGAAAGATATTCTTTATTAGACTCTAATCTTCGACTTGTCAATAACAAGGCTGAAGCACTTGGTTCGTTATTACTTGAGGCATTTTATTCACCCAAAAATCACCCTCGGTGTCATCCCTTTCGTTAGCCATGTCACTCGTCTATGCTTCGTATGAATTCGAGCTAAAATAATATCTTTCCTATTCCGGCTAACGTTTTTATTCAACTTGGGCATTGATGAGTTTAACCCATTAACTGCCAAATTCTTTTAATGCGCATTTTTGGCCGAGACAGGTGTCTTAGGAGTTTATTTATTCCTTATGTTTAATTTCAGTAGTTACCATTGTCGGTTTTATAGAAACTAGAACATCAAATATATATGTGTATAAAACATCAAAAAATAATATTGATTAGAAATAATAAAAAATACTTTTCAAAATAGTTATTATTTTTCTACTCGTGAAATGTAAAATTACGACAGAAAGTGTCTTCTTACAGCAAATAATAAAAACTTTAAAGGCTAAGTGTTGTAAAATATACCTCTACAAATTCAATGTATGTAAGCAATTCAATGTAAATACAAACATGTAGCGAGTTTAATTTTAACAGATCCCCAAATGAGGCTTATGGCAGGTAATGGGTTAAGAAAGAGGACATTAATAGTAAATACATAAATGGAAAGTTTAGACGCTTTTCTTCCGACTCAAACATTCACGGATACATGTCAGCACTTCGCAGCTGAAGCGAACCGATTTGCAAACATTGAAAAACGTTCGAGCGATAAGACGGATGTGAAAAGAACAGTTTTTCCCGTGACACCGCTTTTTTATCTGCCTTCACTCTTTTTTACGTTTTAGAAAGCGACTGTTAGAATTGAAATAAAATATAAACATATAAAAGTGAGTTTGTACATTATCTTTGTTCTTGAGAATTGGTAAAAAATATAATAAACACTATTTATTTATTAGGATTGTATATTTACACTATTTTGTTATTTATTGCAATGATTGGCAAAGATTGGCTAATTGCAAATTTATTCGAATTTTATAATATAGTAAATAAATAACAAGGATTTCTTTATAGTTGGCTCACATATTTTAATGATTTATTAAATGTTTATAAAATTATTTTCGTATTTATTTCTTTGTAAATTGGTAAATGATAAATATTTCACTGCATCAGTTTTAATTGTATTAGTTTTTAGAATGTTGTAACTATAAAATTATTCTTGTAAATAAACAATCTAATAAATAAATAGTGTTTAATATTTTAATTGTAAATTCACTAGAATAAAAAAAGTATTAATTCACTTTTATCATGTGCTTAGGTTTTATCATAATTCTAATCATCGTTTTTTTTTCAAGCGATAAACATTGATGAACATTGAATTAAAGGTAGTTAAAAAAGCAGAGTCATAGGGAAAAATCCGTCGTTTTGACACTCCATCTCATTGCGGGCACATAAGTCCATTTTGCTTTAAATTCTATGTTCTGGAGAATTTACAAAAATAATGTTAAACACTATTGAAATTTTGGCAAATATGGATAAACGTTGACACAGTAAGACTGAGTGTTAAAGGGACGGTTTTTCCTATGACACCGCTTTTTTTTAAACTGCCTTCAATCTCTGGGAACGTTTATTGTTTTAAAAAGCGATGATGGAAATTCTAATAAAGACCTAAGTGAATTTATATATTTTCATTGTTCTTGGGAATTGGCAAGAAATATAATAGACATTATTCCTTTATTAGATCGTTTAATATACCATTTATTTAGTATATTATTTTTCGGAATAGCTGGTAAAATATCAACTAATTAGCAAATCATTGAAACGTTATAAAATGGTAAATAATAGAAATTTCCTTATAGTTGTTCCACATATCATACTTATCTATAAGTCTACCATTTGTCCATGCTGAGAATATTCTTGGCACATTATGGTCCGGTGCCCCTGCTATTTACCTTGAGCTCCTTGATAAAGCCCAAAGAAGAATCAGCAATATTATTGGTCCTGATCTGGCGGCTCGGGTTCAATCCTTTTTGTGTCTTTTTTTATAAATACTTTCATCATAATTGTTAGCTTTTCACTATAGTACCTAGACGTTTTACATTTAAGCGCAATACCAGACTTATAATTGCGTTAGCTAGATGTAACCGTAAGTTCTATGCTAACAGTTTCTTTGCTCGCTTGTGGATCTCCCTTCTGGCTCCATTCTTTCCAGCCAACTTTAATCTGCAAAAAATTTAAATGCAAATTTCAATAGCTATCTACTGTCCTCCTGATTACTCTTTTCTCTCCCCGCTCATATTTAATGTTTCTGTTTCTAATTCTTCCACGCCCAACAACTCCTTGTGTCATAGTGGCTTTACTGCCTTACATGGGGTTGAAACCGATTTAAAAAAAATTGCGTTTATAAATTTATGAATCAAATTTTTTTTCATATTTATTTATAATTAAAATGTAAATGATAAATATTGCATTACATTAGTTTTAATTTTCTTACTTTTAGACTGTTGTAAATATAAAATTATTTTTGTAAATAAACAATCTAATAAATATTTTTGCTGTAAATTCTCAAGAACAAAAAATGTAGAAATTCACTTTCATCATGTGTTTAGGTTTTTCCAATTCTAATAATCGATTTTAAAACAATAAACATCGGGGAAAAGTGTAGGTACTTAAAATGATATTCTTTTTTCAATGACACCGCTTCTTATCCATGTTTGCCAAACAATTCTTATCTTGACTGATCTGATGCTAGATAGAATATAATGAAAATAATTTATTCAATTATATTTTATCTAACATCGCCCGAAGAGGAACGATTATAGTTCAGAAACATGAAAGTTTTTGTGTAGCGATGTAAAATGTTTTTATTGTAATCTATTATAATAAAAATATTTATTTTGCTCTACGTTGTATTGAGCAGTTTTTCAAAAAGTAAATGCTAAGAACTCTGGATTCTGACTCTATTTTTTCTTTCACTTTCTTAATATATATATATATATATATATATATATATATATATATATATATATATATATATATATATATATAGGTAACTATACTCGTCTCGAAAAACCTTCGAATTCTTGATTTGCCAATAATCAAATCAATCTCGAAGGAAAAAAGGTTTTAAAAAAAGAAAGAGCCAGGAACATGAAAGTCTGGCGAATATATATATATATATATATATATATATATATATATATATATATATATATATATATATATATTAAATAAAAACAGACCATTTTAAGGCTCCATATAATAAATTATTTCACCACAGCCCTTTTAAAGGACCGCGGATCATCAGATTGTATTTCCAAAGGTTGAAACGAAAAATGAAAAGAAATTTACACATTTCAACCTTTGGAAATAAAATCTGATGATCCGCGGTCCTTTAAAAGGGCTGTGGTGAAATAATTTCTTATATGGAACCTTAAAGTGGTCTGTTTTTATTTAAATTATTAGCTCTGATTTACATTGAGCTCTCTGGATTTTATCCTCCTTGGGTCTACCCATACGGATTACCTAGTTTTTCGTAAACTATATATATATATATATATATATATATATGTATGTATATGTGTGTGAGTGTATGTGTGTGTGTGTGTGTGTGTGTGTGTGTGTGTGCATATATATATACAGTATTACAAATTGGAAAAAGATTTTTGTGACGCGTTTCTTCCTTTAGAATGTAATCGGACTGAGCTTTGTTGATGTTGCCACGTCTACACATGCGCACGAAACGAGAGACGCTGGTAGTTTCAAAAGTTTTAAAAGAGTGTTTTTGAAAGTATATTTTTTCATACATACCAAATGCATCTGTATTCTTTTTATTTTTTCTCTCCATTTCTTCTCTCCTGGCTATCCCACAATGTGACAAAAAATCTGCCTAGAATGGTGACATATAGTATTTTTTCCAATTTATCATACTATTTTTCTAAATACTTTTTTGTCGATATATAAAATTATACAAAATTTAAAATTATAAAAATCATTATACCATATATATATATGTATTTAAGGACATTTTTATGTTTATACATTCTTTTTATAGATACAAATATTTAAGCAAATGCTCTGTTTATAATAAACAGTATTAAATAACATTTACCGGCCTGAATGTCCGAGAAATTTCGATAGAAAATATTCGCCCTCTGACAGGATTCGAACCTGTATCCTATACGGAACTGTCATATATCCTGACGTGCCTTAACCGATTCGGCCACTGAAGATCGTTCGGTTGGCGAGGTCGAATTTACTGCTTATAAACTTCAATCTTCCATGAATCTCTCACGTACATTCATAACTTCTCGTGGCGTATCAAATGTAAACAAATGACGTCACACATTATGAAATGGGCAAAGTCCGACAATTATTTAAAGACATTTTTATGTTTAACATTCTTTTTATAGATACAAGTATTAAGTAAATGCTCTGTTTATAATAAACAGTATTAAATAACATTTACTGGCCTGAATGTCCGAGAAATTTTCATAGAAAATGTTCGTTCTTATATATACGTAATAGCACTGTTTTATTACATCGAGCATTGTTTTATCAACACCAGTATTATATATATTAGGAAAATCTATGATGAAGTAGAATTTTTTTCGTGTGACGCGTTTTGTAGTTTAAAACGTCATCGGACTATTAAAAAAATAAATTTAACTTTTAAACATCTTCATCCCCTCCCCTTAGAGCGCACACTCAGTAAACATTAGCTTAAACATTATTCCAGTCTGATGACGTCGTAAATAACGAAACTAACAAGATTTTTTTCCAATTTGTCATTGATTTTGTTAACATTGTTCTGGTCTATGAAAATGTCTATGTAAGATTTGTGATTTTTGTGGCAGTTTGGTTGATTAAAGCAGGAAAATGCCATATGCAAAGTCATCATGTATGTATATATGTATGTTGCGGCATTCACCCTGGATCGGTTAAGCCGGCTCCTTCCAAGGAATTCACCGCGTCCGGAACGAAGGCCGACCAAGCACGGCGACAGCCATTCCCGATTCCAACGGCGGTGAATTCTTGAAACGGAGTAACAAGGGAGTTTGAACTTCACACGCGGTCCCCACACCTCGCGTGCTATCCCAGTGGAGGGAGGAATATGCTCTTACTTGCCGCAGAATTTCCACAGACGCAGAGGCAGGAGTAACCAAGAGGCCGCCGGATGCCGGTACAGACGCCGAATGGTTTTGAATTCAGAGTTGACCTTCTAGAGGCTATAGAACCCAGTCTGTCCTGCTATTTACCCATAGTTGGAGGGAGAAGAAGAGGATTCACACCTTTCCCAAGGGTGTTAACACGTAAGTGAATGTAACGGATTCGACTACGATTCCTCAATCCGAGCCGTTATCCATTACTCCATCATCTATCAATTACAAAATGGTATTAAATATTACGAATTCATGTCACTTTTGCAGAATGGTTTGCACGGTTGCTAATGGTC
This sequence comes from Acanthosepion esculentum, assembly GCA_964036315.1. NCBI lineage: Eukaryota > Metazoa > Mollusca > Cephalopoda > Sepiida > Sepiidae > Acanthosepion > Acanthosepion esculentum. Next base: position 52,382,572 of record OZ038513.1, on the reverse strand, counting down.
TGAAACGTCATTTAAACAGACACATAACAAGTCCATTCTAATGACAAAAAAAATGTTTGTTTGCGAGCAATCTAGACGGAATTGATCATCCCAAAACCACATGCGAAAAAAAAGGATCTCCTATGAACTTAGTGACCCCTCCCCCCAAAAAAAAACCTCTCATTCTTAAACGTTATCGTAGACTTCGGTTTAAAGAGTCATAAAGCATCACTTGGTCTTAAAATGATATCTTCTGAATGTCAAACACGGCAAAAATGTGTCAGACATTTTTATGCGCGCGCGTACACACACACATACGTATCAACCAACCCAAGGTATTTTAGCATCACTCGACATTGAAAGTTATTTACAAACGTCCCTGTCGATCAAAATAACGATATAATCCTTAAATACGTGTAACCGTGTAAAAAAATAAGTCCGCTCCACCTCCATCTATCAAACCAAATATCCTCAAAAAATTATTGCATACTAAAGTCCCTTCTACGACTATAATGGCAATATGTACGCCAAAACTAATGTTGTTAGTATGGGAAATACTCTTGACCCCTGCTTCTTCAATTACTACATGACCCACGTAAAAAACACGATATTTAAACAAGTCACTAAAACCATAACATGTCCGCTATGTAGACGATATTTTTTATTTTAGCGAAAAACAAACAAGGAATTGATAATCTCAAAACCACATTCGAAAAATATCTGTCCTTAACTTTACCTTGAACTTAGTATAAAAAAAATAAACTCGCATTCTTAGACGTCCTCGTAGAATTCAGTAATAACACATTCAACATTATAAAAATAATCAATAGCAGAAACTCTTGGCACATTAATGTTAGGGGTGAATGCCCACGTAGATATAAAATAGCAGTTATACAAAATTTCCTAAAGAGAGCACACGAGAATTCATCCTCTCGTCCTTTTTTTCTTTAAATAATTCAATAATGCAAAACAGACGCTGTTTAATAATGGTTTTCTTAACTTATCGACCATCAGATTACGCTATTTATTTCTTAAGTAACTAATAGCGACACTGAACATACAAATTAAAACAATAGCATTATCATCTTCTACAAAAGCTATGTTAATTATAAGCAAGACAAATTTTCTTTTAGAAATATCATAAAGCAAAACTCAACCACAGTCGATGTGAATAAGAAAATTAAATTAATTATCTATTACAATTTTTTAAAAAAACATCTAAACTTGTTATAAAAAAAACCCAACAAACACGCGAAATCAGAACTACAAGGTACCAACAATATTTACGAGTACAAATTCCACTTAAGGAACTGTGATCCTGATCAAACCAAACTCATAAATAATTACATTGGCTATACTACTACATGCCTATCAAGACGACTTACGTTACACCAACCCGATCATAGGTCCATTAGGATCCATTAAAACGTACATAAAAACTTACCAAACTACATACGAAACATAGTAGTAGAAAATACAAGTATAATATCGTCATCCACATGTAATAAATATTAAAAAGAATGGAAGCACTAATAAAAAAAATAAAAGCCAACACTCAATAAAATTAACTATGAACACGACCATAATGTGCTGACCGTGTTGGGAGAATAAAACATGCTATATCTTTTGACATATACATAAAAAAAATACACATTTAGTTAAAAATATAACTTGTCCTTATAATGGCTAAAAGAATAGTTGAAAGCACCCGGATATGCAGAACTTTTGGGCAGTTTTTACACGCTGTGTGCCCAGAAAAGAAAACACTTTTTATTTAAAAGCTTTTTATTTAATTTTTATTGTGTTCGTACTGAGATGAGATAGAATGACCTGATAAGGAAGGCATGTTTTTTTCGCGCTTAGACCTACACAATTTCTTTCTGCTAAATAAGGTTTATATACGAACCTTTGAATATTCCCAGGCAGTAGTTCGCAGCGTTAATACATGGTGGAAGCCAAAGGCCACCATTTTGAGCATCTCTTGTGACTCTAGATTCCAAATTTAACTTGTATTAATCTCGCGATAAACTTAGTATTACAATATCTATACAAGCTTTTCCTTACCTGAAGTGTGTGAACTTTATTTTGCGGACTGTGTATATTCAGGTATGCGTCTATTCGATATTGCTTAATTAAAATATATTTTCATATCCTCGTCTATGTATAAGTATCGTCTACTACTACTACTACTACTAATAATAATAAAACAAATTTTAAAATGAGGAAAATTTACTAGATTTTAACGTATTATTCAGGCAAACAGAAAGTCTGTCAAAAATTACTGAGTAGCTAAGTATATCAATAATTATCCTGAGATATTAACCTTTAATACATGTATTTATACTTACGGGTGTTGATTTCTTGATAGATGTATTGATTATATGCATAATAAATAGTAAAATATATTCAATAGGAAAATATTTTAAAAAATATATTTATTTTAATTATATGTGCATATATGTGTATGGATTACCTCTTAGCTCTAATGTTTATATATATATATATATATATATATATATATATATATATATATATATATGTATATATATATATATATATATATATGCATGTATGTGTATATATATATATAGATATATATATATATTTGTGTATTTAGGCAGCAATCCTTCTTTCATGCACATTTCATTAAAAACGACTGACAAGGTGCTTTTATTTAGTTTTTTATACAATTTCTCATGCGATCTAATAATGTTTTTCTTTTCGGATGATAAATTATATAAAAACTGTCCGAATGTCCTTTTTATCCAAGCGCTTTCGGCTATACATTTAGCCATTTTCAAGGATTATATTTTAACTATTAGAATTAGAAATAGTTTGTTTTATGTATGGTTTATAAAATGTTTCATTTCTAACAGTTAAAATATAATCCTTGAAAATGGCTAAATGTATAGCCGAAAGCGCTCGGATAAAAAAAATATAAAAAAAATATTTCTATCTATCTATCTATCTATCTATCTATCTATCTATCTATCTATCTATCTATCTATCTCAGTGTGTTCACATCTATCTATCTATCTATCTATCTATCTATCTATCTATCTATCTCAGTGTGTTCACATCTATCTATCTATCTATTTATCTATCTCAGTGTGTTCACATCTACCTATCTATCTATCTATCTATCTATCTATCTATCTATCTGTGTTTCTGTGCATAAATGTTTCAAATGTGCTATATTTATGGCAGCAAAGTCTTCAATATCAGAGAGAGGGCTTTTCTCACTCTCTCTCACTCTCTCTCTCTCTCTTTCTCTCTCTCTCTCTCTCTCTCTCTCTCTCTATATATATATATATATATATATATATATATAAAAGGTGACCGTCATAATACACCTCCAAACCAATCCTTAGACCATGCAACATTAATTTCTTTGGCCACTCCTCATCTTTTTTCTCACTCCCTCGAAACACACGCACACACACTAATATATATATATATATATATATATATATATATATATAAAGATATAGATATACAGTGCTATGCAAAAGTAAGTGAACCTTTACGACAAATCTTAGTTAAACTATATATTTATTAAGGAAAGCCTTTATTAAATGAATTGCAACTACTTTCAAAGATTTTTTTATCAAGTTGGATTAAAAATATTAATTAAAAATTAAGATGTGCAAAAGTAAGTGAACCTAACATTTACAATCTGTTTTTTGTTTTTTTTGTTTTACATGATTGTCATTGCTAATGATATTTTGTACACATGTAAAAATCAAAATGACATGTGTTCCTTTTTTTTGGTAAGCTGTGTATACTGCAGTCAAACAATACAACGCATTATGTATGCAAAAGTGTGCACTTAGAGACGAAATTTATATATATATATATATATATATATATATATATATATATATATATATATATATATATATATATATGTAAGCAAATATGTGGATGTAGATCCGACGGTATGATGAAAATGTGGAAAAGACAAAGCAAAATCCGAATATGTGAGTTTACTGTTTTTTATTTTGTTTTTTGTTTTTCTGTCAACGTCAGACGTTTCGGTCTAATAGACCATCTTCAGGACATGGTTATTGGAGACATATTTATATTAAATTTAAGTTATAATGAAGAGACGATAGATACAGGACTAGTCAGAAACAGAAAAACTGAAATTTTAAAGTCAGAAAGAGAACACTGACTTTAGAATTTCAGTTTTTCTGTTTCTGACTAGTCCTGTATCTATCGTCTCTTCATTTTAACTTAAATTTAATATAAAATATCTCTCCAATAACTATGTCCTGAAGATGGTCTATTAGACCGAAACGTCTGACGTTGACAGAAAAACAAAAAACAAAATAAAAAACAGTAAACTCACATATTCGGATTTTGCTTTGTCTTTTCCACATTTTCATCATATATATATATATATATATATATATATATATATATATATATATATATATATATATATATATATATATATGCAAAGATCAAAAGAACTTATTGGAGTTTTAAAAAATCGCACAGTTGGAAACTATAATGATAGAGAAGGCTACAAAAATCTATCAAAACGATTTGGAGTGAACATCTCCACCGTGCAACAAATTATATATAAATGGAAGGCCTTTGGTATGACGGCATCATAATCAAGAAGTGGGCGTCCGCGACAAATAAAAGTAAGAGCAAGTAGACATCTAGTCCGGCAAGCGCAGGTAAATCCTGCTGTGACCGTTGCGGTTCTCCAATGCTCACTGGTCAATTTCGAAATCAATGTGCATACATCTAAATTGCGACGTAATCTGAACAATGCCGATCTTCATGGGAGAATGCTAAGAAAAAGCCACTGCTTTCGAAATAGCACAAACATGCTCACCCCAACTATGCCAAAGCTCATATAAGTAAGCTAGGAACATTCTGGCAAAGGTTTTATTGTCGGGTGAGAACAAACTAGAGCATTTCGGGAGGAACAATAGGTGGTATATCTGGCGAGCTGCTAATACGGCTTTTGAAGAGAAGAATTTGTTACCAATCATTAAACATGGCGGTGATATCGTGATGATCTGTGGGTGCTTTGCTGCACCTGGAACAGGCAAAATAGTATGCATTGACGGCACAATTAACCCTGCAAGCCATTTTGAACAAATGTGTCTTGTCCTCAGTTCAAAAGTTGAGTTTAGCTCGGGGTTGGAACTTCCAAAAGGACAAGGATCTGAAGCATCTAAGCAAATCCACCAAAGAATGGGTTCGTAAAAAAGTAATTTCAAGTCTTTCAACGGCCTAGTCAAATTCCTGATCTAAACGCAATTGAAAATCTGTGATTCAAGTGAAAGAAGACATTGTATGCAAGAAAACAAGGTAAAATCAAGCAACTGTGGGTGTCTTGTCAAGAAGAATGGACAAACATGGGCACTCACTATTGTCAGAAACTTCTTTAAAATTATAGCAAAAGACTAGTTGACATTGAAACCTCAAAAAAAGGAGGCAGTCACCAAATATTAAATATACGGGTTCATTTTTGCCCATCTTAATTTTAATTTTGAATTAATATTTTTATTCCAGCTTGATAATCTTTAAAAAGTGGTTGTAATTGATTTAATAAAGGATTTTCTTAATGGATATATAGTTTAATCCTTTGAGCCCTAACAATTTTAACGCTTCCGCCTGAGTTCCTAAGTCAAAATTCGAAAATAATTTTGATATAATGTTTCCCGGTACATATAAAAATGGTTACAAGTGTTTACCCATCGTTCAACCGGTGGCTGGGTATTACGTCATTTTTCTCTACCACCGATAAAGCGGTGGTCAGAGTTCAAAAGGTCATTTAAGATTTGTTTATCATCTGGAAAAAAAACACAATTTTTATAAAATATTATCTTAGGTGTTCACTTACTTTTACACATATGAAATTCTTTATTTTTTCATATTATTAAAAAGAAGCTTCAGATCCTTGAAATATTCTTTATAAAATACATTAAAAATGGAAGACCAATCCGATGTTTTTTTCCAATTTTGGAAACTGATATTTTCTTTATGAAGACTTTCAAACTCTAGTCGGTGAACATTAATGTCACTGTTAAAAACACAGCAAGAAAAAAATAAGAATACCTGCTCAAACACCGGAACCTAATAAATATGAAGTTTAGCGTAATAAAAATAGTGAGAGATTCAAATACATTAATGCGTATATATATATATATATATATATATATATATATATATATATATATATATATATATATATATATATATATATATATATATATATATACAAATAAATATAATTTAAAAATACCCCAGGTGAATGACCATTTCGCTCCACAAGAGCGTGTCAACATTAAAAAATTAGTTAATTTTTTATCAAACTTTTTATTGTTGACAAGCTCTTGCGGAGCGAAATGGCTATTCAGATGGGGTATTTTTGAATTTCTTTTATTTGTAATATATATATAGGCTTTTTAATAACTATATTGAGCTCTACTTATTGATCAGTTTTAATATTTTATATTATTAGGATACACTTGGATGACTTACGCACGTATTTTAACTATATACATATATATATATAACTATATACATACATATACGATAAGCCAAAGAACAAATAAGATAGGTATTTCGATCTGACATGTTTAACATTTATTAAAGCTTAGTCAGAAATTGAGAGAAAACAGACAAAATTATTTTTCTTAAAATAGAAATATTTTCGTCTGTTTTCTGCCAATCTCTGTTGAACTTTAATAAAAGTGAGACTTGTTAGATTAATATACATTTGCTGGTTTTCCTTTATCTTATCATTCCGTAGGATTCCGATTAATATTTGATCTGCATTTGATCTTTAACTCATCTATCTATCTATCTATCTATCTATCTATATATATATATATATATATATATATATATATATATATATATATATATATATATATATCCATTTGAAATGAGAAAGAATCGAATATAAATTAGAACGTTCGTAACATTATTTAAAAAAAAGGGCTTAATACAATATTATAGCAATATTCTAAAATAAAAATGATATCCTAAAATAAAATATAAAATAGTATATATATATATATATATATATATATATATATATATATATATATATATATATATATATGTGTGTGTGTGTGTGTGTGTGTACACATACAATAGGGAAAGAACAGATAGAGTAAAAATCCACAGTTCGTAGCATTTATTAAAAAAATGCTCAATACAAAGTAGAGCAAATTATTATTATGATATTTTTATTATAATATATTACAATAAAAAAATTTTGCATCACTACACAAAAACTTTCATGTTTCGGTACTATGATGGTACCTCTTCAAACTATGGTAGATGGTTAATGATAAAAATGATTTATTAAGGAAATTTAAAAAAACAAATCTTTACCTCTTTTCGTAAGTTAAAGTTAATTCTGACATTACGACCTCCACCGTTAACTAGAAATTCTAGTTCCGAGACTGAATACAGTCTACCATTTGAGTTGAATAAGGTTAACGCAGGCAACGCTAGTTGAAATAGTCTATGCACATCAGGTAATTTTGTGTTACTTTATTATGTCATTTATATGCTCTGTTATAATAAATACATTGAGCTCTTCTTGTGGGTCAGATTTAAAATTTTATATTATTAGGATCCACTTGGATTATATACCAACGGATTTATTACCTATACTCTATCTATCTATCTATCTATCTATCTATCTATCTATCTATCTATCTATCTAGTAATAATACAGTATGGTAATCCGTATGGAATTTCCAAGAAGATATAGATCCAGGGAGAGCTCTATGTCAAGAGATATAGCAAAATTATTATTAATTAAAGAATATCAAATTTTGAAGTGTTTGATATTGTTTAATTAATAATAATAATATTAATAATAATAATAATATATATATCCATGTATATATATATACTGTATTTCTTACACTAAAGAGTATACACACACACACACACACACACGCACGCAGACACACACACACACACACACACACACATATATATATATATACACTCTATAGTGCAAGGAAAACAGTATACATATATATATATATATATATATATATATATATATATATATATATATATATATACTGATGATATTAGTGGTCAATATAAATAAATATATGACTATATATCAGACTATATGAAAAAAACTTACATAAAATATATAGACAACACTTATCTATATTATTTAATGAAACATGTATTAATATATATATATATATATATATATATATATATATATATATATATATATATATATATATATATGTATGTGTGTGTGTGTGTGTGTGTGTGTGTATTTCCAAGAGGACTACATCCAGGTAGAGCTCTATGTACAAGACAGAGCAAGAATACAATATAAAAGGCTCAACCACTAATATTCCATGGTTATAATTTATTACACTGAAACCGTGATCACTATCCAATTCATCAGCCCTACAAATTCAGAAAGTAAACAGAAAATATATCTCCGTGTTTAAAAAAAAAAACAACTGAAGTTCAGTGAAAGGGTGTGTGGGAGTGAGAAACAAGGGTGAGAGGGAAATGAACGATAGCTCTAGAGCGAAGTGTAACTGAAGAAGAAGAAGAAGAAGAGGAGGAGGAGAAGGAAGAGGAAAGGCCTTAAGGTGCGTGTGAAGAATAAAATTTAAGAGATAGAAGTTTTAAAAAGATAAGTTAATTGAATGAAATAGAGATAAATATAAGTTATGAGTTTTTCATTATGTGTTTTGGGCCGATTATGTGTTCTAGCTGATTTCAATTCGATTCATGTTCTTTTCTGTTTATTTTTCCATCACTTTTGTTATTAAATGTCCAATATTGTGATGATAATGTGATTTAAAAAAAATCTAGGCTAATTAAAAGAGAAAAGAACATACTACGGCGAAAATGTTTAGAAATTGCTTTGATCACTAAATCTTTCACAGTAAATTTGCTTCCAGGTGCTTAAAACGGTACTCACCTTTCTTATCAGTCCTTCCATTATCGCATTGTGTAGTCGCTCTAACGTAAACATAAACTTAGTACGATAAAGTATTAAATAAAGAAACGCATGGCATGAAAACATTTTTTCCACTTTGTTATAGTTCTTACGCCTAAAATTGTTTCTTGATATTTAAAGGAATATATATCGTTCTTCCATATATATATATATATGTATATATATAATAATTTTATGATATAGACAAAACCATTTTACTCACTACAAGGATGCAACTTGGTTTCAATGCATTTTAAACTGCACTTCGATGGTAACCATTTTCGACTCTCACCCGTCGAAGTGCAGTTGAAATGCACTGAAACCAAGTTGCATCTTTGTAGTGAGTAACATGGTTTTGTCTATATGATAAAATTATAATAAATACATAAATAATTATCGCTCTACTATCGGTATCGAGCCCTCTTTTGGATTAATGCTGTGAACGTTATAATTTACATATTACTTTCGTTCTCATCGCATCGGATATATATATATATATATATATATATATATATATATATATATATATATATATATATTATTTCCCTTACTTTCGTTCCCTCTCCCACTCTCGTTCCCTTTCCCCTTCCCATGTCTATCTCTCTTTCTCGTCCACCTAAAAAGCCTTATATTGAAATCTTTGTTTTTCTCCCCGTTTTTCTCTCCCCTTTTAAGATTATTTTTTTCTTTTTCGTTTTTCTCTCTCTTCCTTTTTTCTTTTCTTTTCCTTGTCCCTGAAGAAATTGAGCTCCATTTATTATCGTAAAATTTGGTCTGAAGAGATGGACGTCTGAGTCCACGAAATAAATTATCACCTGACCGAATGGGCTTTTAAGGATTCTGTATTCATTATTAGATTTCTCTGTTCTTAGATTGAGCTCTCTTTGGATTTAAACACCCTTGGAATTACCCCTACTAATCATTAAGTAATATTATATGTATATATATATATATATATATATATATATATATATATATATATATACACACACACACACACACACATGAAGATATAGATAAATATTTATATATATATATATATATATATATATATATATATATATATATATATATATATATATATATGAGGGGTGTATTTGTATTTTTATGTGATGCAGCCTTATGTTCTATTCTAATAGTTTGTTTTCTCGCACTTCTCACCCGTGGAACCTTCTTCTGATTTCTTGTTTCTCTGTCGGCTACAATATCCAAAAAATAAATGCAACGCCAATCGCCCTCTTCTCTCTTCCAGAATTCTGTTCTCTTATTGCTCTTTCCCTCATTGAAATATTTTCATTCTCTTTCACTTCCAGTAACTTATTGGGTCTTAGCAGCATTATCGCCTTGCTTGAGGTGAAATGATAAAAAAATGTATAGCATGTCGTATGTTATATATAAACACATTTTTTGTATGTACACAGAACATTGTGTATATATATATATATATATATATATATATATATATATATATATATATATATATATATATATATATATTTCTGTTTATACGTTATTTTAATAAATACAATTTATTTAAGTAAATGCTCTGTTTCTTTAATTAAACACTATTAATTATATTTACCGGCCTGAATGTTCGCGGAGTTTCGTAGAAAATGTGCGTCCTCCTACAAGAATTGAACCTGTATTCTACACTGATATTTTCTATGAAATTTCTCGAAGATTCAAACTGGCAACTGTAATTAATACTGTTTAATTACACTAAAGACCATTTACTCAAATAAGTGTATCCATAAAAAAAATTCAACATGAATCTTATGTTTTGTAAGAAATTTCTCGAACAATCTGGCCGGTAAATTAATACAATTTTATTAAAAAAAAAGAACATTTAATTAAATAAATTGTATCTATTAAACTGGCGTACAAACAGAAAATATATTAAATAATTGTCGAACTTAATTCATTTCATGATATATATATATATATATATATAATAATTTTATCATATAGACAAAAACAGTTTACTCACTACAAAAATGCAACTTCGTTTCGGTGTATTTCAACTGCACCTCGACGGGTGAGAACCGAAAATGGTTATGAACAATTCTGCTTGTAGGCAAGCCGTACGTGTAACGTCACTTCCTTTTTTGAGAAAAAAAATATACATAAAGCAAAAAGGTGACGGAGTGAAACAATAGTGCTTGTTGATAGAGTTTGGTGAGGGATGGGTGGGGTGTTTAATGCTGGCTAGTCTGGGAAGATTCCTTGCCGATAACCACGGTCAAATTTTAGGCATATCATCTCACAAGCGTCCTAAGAGTGAGGGGTGGGGGTGGAAAGTTGAGAATAGGAGATAGTAATACGATGGAATAGGTAAGAGGGATAAATTCTAGTGATAGTTATAGTAGTAATTGGGAATGCTTTTTTGGTTTGCTATAAGAAATCAAGCTAAAGCAGAATTACTTATATTTATGTTGGAGTTATCACTACTAATTCTCTAATCAATGAAAGTGTTTTGTGACTTAATAAATTTAGAAGTGGCAATTTCTTCTTGGTATGTTGGATATATTCGCGTTAAAAAAAAAGGTATGGGATATTAATATAACTTTTATAATCTAATTTTGACCGATTCTCGGACAGTATAGCGTATAGAATAAGTATGGGCGTAAAACAATTTATCTGAAAGTATTACTAGTAATATATATGCAAACAATTTTAAGAAACATAATCTAAGATATATTAGTGGAGAGGTACATAAGAGGGCAAGAAATATATCAAAGGAGCTGAGTTATAATTTTAAACCTTTAGAGTTATGCAATTAAGAATTTAGCAAGATTGTTATGTTACATCCTTAATATGCCTACAAAAAACAGTGTTTTCATATCTTTGGTTTAAAAATTGGGTGTTGTTCAAAAGTTCAATTATACATATTTCCTCCTGCAAACATAAAAAGCAAGGTTCGTTTAGCGAATTGCACGTTCTGGCTTGTCTTAGGATTTTCCATTTAACCTTAGGTGTTTTTCTTTCACTCTTCAGTTTCCAAAAATATTTCGAAAGTGATGTCATATTGCGTTTGCCTGCCTTTGTAAAGGAGTTTATATGAGTGTAAAATCTATCCTTGAAATGTCTGCTAGTTGATCTCACATACAGCTTAATATCTCTATCGGTATTGAGCCCTGTTTTGGATTAATGCTGTGAAAGTTAGAATTTCTATATTACTTTTGTTCTCATTGCATCGGAAATATATATATATATATATATATATATATATATATATATATATATATATATATATATATATATATATAACGTACATGTAATAAATACGTTGGTATATAATCCAGGCGGATACTAGTAATATCAGATATTAAAACTGATCCACAGAGAGAGCTCAATGTATTTATTATAACAGAGCATATATATCATACACCAAAAAATCAAAAATTATATATATATATATATATATATATATATATATGTATATATGTGTGTATGTGGGTGTGTCTGGGTGTGTCTGTGTCTGTGTCTCTGTGTGTGTTTGTGGTTGAACATGGAAAAGTTTATAAATTTAATTTATTTAAGCATCATCAGAACATTTTTTTGAAATTTATTAAATGAAGTAAGTCTCAATACTTTTAGTTCTGTGTTCTTTGTTTTTTTTAATTAGTCAGAAAGACCTCACGTGCGTTTGTCTTGTGATCCTAATGTGTGTATGTGTGCGCTCGTGTACGGTTGAATAGCGTTGGTCGGGTAGTGCCCGCTTGTATAATTCCTAAAGTTGACAGTGACATGTTGGTGTGTCTGTGTGTTTGTCTATCATATTCCTTGTTGGTCTGGCGGTTCTTGGTGAGCATGCGTGTTTTGTGATGTTTCTGTACGCACAAAAAACAAAAAATACAACAAAAAAAAACAAAGAAAAAAAAAACAAAAACAAAACCAGAATGAAATACAATAAAAACCGGAACAAGTTCAACAACATCAATAACAAAAAAAAGACACATATTAACAATCTAAATTTTACATTTAATTCAATTTGATTGGGTTTATGAGGTTTCTGGTCGCATGTGGTCATTATACTCTTGAACCGACCTTCCCACTGAGACTTTCCTACATCAGCCTTGAAGTCTCTCCAAAATGGTAGAATCGCCTTTGTTTGAACCCATCTTTATAATGACTAGAGTATCAATTAGAACGTTCCGATTGGCATTTTCTAATTTATAATCAAGAGGAATCTTATGAAAATTCACCGAGGGAAACATTTCTTGGTATATTGCAATTTAGAAAAAGAAAGAAAAAAATGAATGAAAGAAGAGAATAAGAACAAGAAAGGAAACTACACACTTTCTCCCTAAAGTTTCATAGCTCTTCTTATTTATTGAACATGAACAGATAAACCAACCAGTCGCTTCAGTTTCATATATATATATATATATATATATATATATATATATATATATATATATTACAGTTAATAAATCTGTTGGTATATTATCTAAGTGGATCGTAATTACGTAGAATTGTACAACTAATCTATCTACACTATTTATATTATTCGGACTATTTTCATCATCTTTGTCGCCATATTTATTACAATAATAAATAATAAATATGGCGACAACGATGAGGACAATAGTCCGATTAATGTAAATAGTGTACATAATACCTCATCTCAGAAATATGGACAGATACTGATCTATCTATCTATCTATATATATATATATATATATATATATATAATAGCAATAAAATTATTAAGCTTAATATTACTAGACATATTAAAAACGCGCTTAGCAACCGGTTTCGCTCCCGCTCATCAGGCTTGCAACGGGAGATTTTAATTTAAAAAACAGAAAATGTACACTAAAAGGAATTGTGGAGGGGGATAAAAAAAAGGAGCAAAAGGAGCTATAGGCAAATGACAGCGAGCCCCAACAAACACTCACGTTGTTTACACAAGGAAGGCTTGCGGGACCCGATGTAAAGTGCCTCCAGCACCTTCAGGTGAAATAACGAGTGTGACCGGGACAACACGGTGAACCAGTCAACACTAAAATTAGCAGCACACGATCTGCTCTTTAATAAGTGCTCACATATGGCGGACCCGTAGGTGTTATGGACGAGTCCATTCAACGGCAAAGTGTGGTTCCTGATTTTGGTAGGGACGTGCTGTTTAATTCTCATGTCCAAGCGTTGAGTCGTCCTTCCTATGTAGTCAGTCCCGCAACTACAACCATATTTATAAATTATAGAGTTAATTTGATGAGGAGGGAGGACGTCTTTACACACTGGACGAACCATGGGCCGGGTTTGAAAAACAATCCGTACCTCGGCAGAGAAAAAAAACAGCGACGAACCTTGGATGAAATTTGTCTAACCATACTTTCACATTTGGTTCCAACCCAACCCAGCCCTTTTGCTCATATTTTTTTATCCCCCTCCACAATTCCTTTTATTGTACATTTTCTGTTTTTTAAATTAAAATCTCCCGTTGTAAGCCCGATGAGCGGGAGCGAAACCGGTTGCTTCGCGCGTTTTTAACATGTCTAGTAATATTAAGCTTAATACTTTTATTGCTATTATAAAATTTTGTACCTTTAAAAATATCTTTAAATATATATATATATATATATATATATATATATATATATATATATATATATATATATATGCACATTTCATTAAAAACGACCAACAAGGTGCTTTTATTTAGTTTTTTATACAATTTCTCATGCGATCTAATAATTTTTTTTCTTTTCGGATGTAAATTATATAAAATGTGTCCGAATGTTCTTTTTATCGGGGCGCTTTCGGCTATACATTTAGCCATTTTCAAGGATTATATTTTAACTGTTAAAATTAGAAATAGTTTGTTGTAAGTATGTTTTATAAAATTTTTCATCTCTGTCGTTTATAATGAAAGAAGGATTGCTGTCTAATATATATATATTTATATATATATATATATGTATATATATTTGTGTATTTAGACAGCAATCCTTCTTATAAAAGCAAGACATTTTTTTTGCAATGCACAATTTATGGGATTTCTACAATAGCATATCTTATTATCAATATTATTGACTTCCGTTTTGGAATTACTATTATTTTACTTAGGTTTAAGTGTTTATTTAAAATTTCATGTTTTTTTATAATTTTTTCTAGATTATCAGCACAATTATGACCTTATTTTAACGTATTTTTCTTGAAAATCTTGTTACGAGTTATTATTACTTGGAAAATATTTTCAATTAAACTAAGAAACTTTTGCCCCAACTTTCTGCCAGCCATTTTATTAAATGGCGGGGAGGAGGTACCAAATTATTTTTCTATTTCAATTTTTTCACCGGTTATAGTAATTTATGTAGGCTGGTTCTCTATTATTACGATAGCCTACACAATTTGGAGGCTTTCCTTGCTCTGTGTTCTGTACAGAATGTTGGCGTCATCTACAAAAAAATGTCTGATGTTAATATTATTTAGTTTAAAATCATCATTATTAGCATCTACAAAAACAAACAAGAAAATAATTCAATTGTTACAATGTTCGCTGCTTTGATTTTATCATGTAGAGGAGACAATGCAAGGGAATACCCTAAATCCCGGATGCTGTTGTAATAAGAGAAGAAGCCAATATTAAAATATAGAAGCACCAATACGTACATATATATATATATATATATATATATATATATATATATATATATATATATATATAATTATTTATTCAAAAATCATAAGGTAAACATGTAATAAAATCACTAGAAAAAAAGCCATTTTGTTTCAACACTTCTGGTGTCTTATCAAATGATTATTTTGAATGTAGAATAAAGGGTTTTAAAAGCTTTGAACCTTTTAAAACCCTTTATTCTACATTCAACATCATCATTTGATAAGACACCAGAAGTGTTGAAACAAAATGGCTATTTTTGTAGTCATTTTATGACATATTTATGTTATAATTTTCGGAGAAATAATTGTATTTTCTCAACTCTGTATTGAGCACTCTTTTAAGAAAAGTATTTGTTGGTTATTGGAATTTATTCCGTATACACTAATCCTATACTTGGATATATATATATATCTATATATGAGGAAAAATATGGAAAAACAAAAAATCCGAATATGCAAGTTTACTGTTTTTGATGTTGTTTCAATGTCGACGTCAGACGTTTCGGTCTAGTAGACCTTCTTCAGGACATAGTTATTAAAACATAATTAAAATTAGACTATATTCAAATCAACATGAAAAGACGATAGACAGAAGAATAATCAAAAGAAAATGACGTTTTTACAACCTCGCCGACGTGACGCCGACGTGACGCCGACGTGACGCCGACGTGATCGCATTTCAAAACGGAACGCTGATCTTAAAATTCAGTCATTTTGTTTTGATTATTCTTCTGTCTATCGTCTTTTCATGTTGACTTGAATATCCTCTCATTTTTTAATTATGTTTTAATAACTATGTCCTGAAGAAGGTCTACTAGACCGAAACGTCTGACGTCGACATTGAAACAACATTAAAAACAGTAAACTTGCATATTCGGATTTTTTGTTTTTCCATATTTTTCCTCATACTGTCGGATCTATATCCACATATTTGCTTACTGTCGGATTAAAAAAATCTATTATTTTTTCAAAAATTGGTTTGTTTAGATTTGGGATACGGAACTTAGTAGATATGGTGATAAATAATGTAGTGTGCCTTCCTTAAAAGTGAAATATAGAACCTTGCAGGGTTGGTCGATCTCTCTTGAGCGAACTAAGGCACGCCATACACACACACACACACACACACACACACACACACATATATATATATATATATATATATATATATATATATATATATAAAGTAAACACTGAAGTCAACACTCAAAGGCGACAGGCTGTTTCATGCTAAACGTGGCCTGACGATTGCGTCTAGCATGAAAGAGCCTCTCTCCTCTGAGTGTTGACTTCAATGTTCACTTTTATATTTACATACGCTCTATCTCTGATACTGAGTACTTTATCCCATAAATATAGCACACCTTAAAACTATATTTCTTCATATATATATATATATATATATATATATATATATATATATATATATATATATATATATATAATGGGAGCGTGGCCGAGTGGTTGGAACGTTTGCTTTCCTGGTTTGACTCTCACTATGGTTAATTTGTCAGGAAGGTGACTTCCTGTAAAGCCGATCACATCATGCTGCACCTTTGGAAATTTACTGAAAATCACACCACTAGTTGACCCAAGCCTTGTTAAGGAAATAAGGTAAACAGAATTATTTAGGAGCCGTCGGTGGTTGAGCTAGCAGGAAGTCATATGTCATCGTGGCCGACAATTATAGCGTATTGACCTTGTTCAGACTGTTGATTACACCAGATAATGCTCTCTCTACCAGAAACTGTAACTAAGGTCTACTCAGCATAGTTGCAGTATAAACCACAGGTGGGTTATGTGTGTGTTGAGCAAACACATATGTGCCTGAGCAGGCATCTGCAATAGTGATTGGTTTTCGCACGAGCGGCCAGCCATTACTCATATATATATATATATATATATATATATATATATATATATGATAATCATTTGATACACACCTCCATTTAACCAAATGGTTAGTACTAAGGACAGAAATTTAATTGAGAAACACTTCCCCAGAATTAATCCTCTTAATAAGATTTTAAATAAAAATGTACTTAAATTAAACTATAGTTGTACAGACAATCTTGAAAAAATTATTACAAAAACAAAAATAAAATTTTAAATCATAAATTAATATATATATATATATATCGATGTATGTATTTATGTATATATATATATATATATATATATATATATATATATGTGTGTGTGTGTGTCTGTGTGCGTGTGTGTGTGTGTTTGTGGATGTATGTAGAGTGAGATAGAGAGAGAAATGGGATAGTAAATGAATACGCTTGTATTGGAGAAATAGCCGAACGGGATTTTAAAATGATGCATCAAAGGCAGGAAAGGAGATAAATGAAAAATGTAATATTTGAGAGCATGATGGTAGAATGAAAATCTAGAAAAAGAAAAGAACAAGTGAATAAAGAGATGGCCTGGAATCGAGAGTAGGAACGTGCTAGAGGTGGAAAGGCAGAAAGTTCAAGGAAACAGAAAGAAAAAAAGGACAATGAAGAAGAAGAAGAAGAAGAAGAGAGAGAGAGAGAGAGAGAGAGAGAAGGTAGGAGAGAAAAAAGTGTACAAGAATAAAAAAGGTGTTCTGCTTGATGAAATAAGGGAATGAAAGAATGAAAGAACAAGAAAAAAGAGAAAAAAGGAAAGTGTTTTTCCACATTCTTTCTTTTTCTTTTCACATTTGGTTGTATAGTTATTTATTATTTTGTCTTTTCTGTTTCCTTTTTCTATTCTTATTCTATCTATCTATCTATCTATCTATCTATCTATCTATCTATCTATCTATCTATCTATCTATCTATCTATCTATCTATCTCCTTCGGTTCCAATCTATCTATCTATTATGTTCATAGCTATCTATTTATTCTGTTGATATCTATCTATCTATCTATCTATCTATCTATCTATCTATCTATCTATCTATTCGAGTTTATTCCTATCTATTCCTATCCATTCCTATCTATTCACACTAATTTCTTTCTTTCTTTCTTTTTTCTTTTTTCTTTAAATTTCCTTCTTTCTTTCTTTTCATTTCGTTCTTTTTTTCTTTATTTTCATTCCTTTTCTTTTTCGTTTTCTTTTTTTTGTTTGTGTTTTTTTTTGTTTCTTTCTTTGTTTCTTTCTTTCTTTCATAACACTTACAACTGATTTAACGGATCAGAGATTACCGATCGAAATGTTATGATTTATTTGAAGGTCAAACAAAAGTGAATGGTCCAGTGTGAAGAGAATTCCACAATCTTGAAAATTCATCAAGAAAAAAATCCCCACCCCCACCAAAAAAAAACAAACAAAACAAATCAACAATCACATTGCTTTCTTCTGTGGCTAGCCGTCTTTTTAAAAATCCATTTTAAGTGAGCGAATGCCAGTAACCGACTTGATCCCGTTGACTAGTGACCATCTCGTTCCAGTGTTCCAATTCTTTTCCGCGGGCAAACATGAAAGATCCAAGGACAACGCGACCAATAACTTTATCTGTAAAGATACAAATAGACGATTACGATTTTGTTTGCAATTTTGTTGGCAATGTTATTGTATTATTTTTTTAATCGGTATCATCGATTAAAGAAAGGGGAAAAAGCAAGGCCATAAAGCCACTAAGACGCACGAGAGTACAGGGTGTGGAAGAATTAGGAACAGAAACATTAATAATGAGCGAGAGGAAAAAAAAGATTAATCAGGAATACAGTAGATAGCAATTGACACTGCATTTAACATTGTGGAGATTAAAGTTGGCTGGAAAGCATGGATACCGAAGGGAATTCCACAAGCGATAAGTACGAGAAATGAAACTGTTAGCATAGAACTTACGGCTACATCTAGCCAGCTCAACTTTAAATAGATTAAATCTCGAGGCTAGCCTGGTACTTCTGATTACATTTTTTTTAAAAGTCTAGGTACCATATTACCAAGAGCTCATCCGAACAATTACCATGAAATTATTTATAGAAGTCACAGAGAGGCGACATTACAGCGATGGGAAATGACTGAAGCCGAGCAGCCGAGCAGGACCAATAATATTGCTTATTCTTCTTTGGATTTTATCAAGGAGCTCAAGGTAAATGGCAAGGATACCGGTCTAGATGTGGCAGCAATATTCTAAGCATGGACGAATGGTAGATATGCAAGATAATTGTGGAGAGAAGTAAATAAAATAAGAATCTAAAGACTGGGTAGAACACATTCCTGATGAAGCCCGTAGAATATAGCTTCCGACATCAGGTGTCAGCAACCACGAATAAAATAAATATTTGGAAACACTTGTCTTATATCTTAGTTTCGTCCAATACCGCCATTTGTTTCAAAGCCAAATCAGTAACCCTGGACACACGAGTCAGGTTCTGAAATAGTCTCATCAGATCGAGAAATTCATATAGATGCCATGCATGGCGCCAAACCTGTTCAGAAATCTTTAACAACCTTAATAATTACAACCGCTTTCTAAGATCAATGGTGAAATGGCTTTGAGCGAGTGAAGCCTATACGTCTCGGCGAAATTCTTTTTACTTCAAATCTTGTGGACAGACGCTAAAGAATAGCAAACTACGAGAAAAAAAAGAAAGAAAGAAAGAAAAAGAAAGAAAGAAGATAGATGTGTTTAACAAAAGTTGTCAATTTCAAATCTTTTCATTTGTACCCCCTTACTTCTTTAAATAAATACAAACATTCATATTTATGATTGTTATAGCAATATTTTGTTAAAGTTGTTAAGCTCAAATATCTAACGATGTGATAGGGGAAATTCTACGTATATTCTATTGCCGTAGAACTCACCATGAGCTTATTCAATCACTAACGTAAGAATTAAGATTAATTATATAATTAAAATCCTCATTGCTAATATTCAGCCATACGTGATACGTTCTTGGATGATCCTGTTATTTTGATTCATGATTGACTAGACAGAAGATTTTCTAGTAGTAGGTTGCCATTTCTTTTCTACGATAGACTGGTTGATAACCAAGCCTGAAGGACCCAGTCTGTATTGGTTCAACACATAACTGGGGGAGTAGCGATGGATTCATACCTTTTCCAAGGGTATTTGCGGGTAAGTGGTTGTAATAAACCCTACGGGATTTCGAACTCGGCTCTCAGATTTTACTTGCCATGCTGTTATCCATTACACCGCTCCACACCGCACATCCACGTCTAATACTGCTAAATTGAAAACAATTGACATTAAGATCAAAGAAATATCAATGTAGAATCAATAATGCTTGACTTGACGTTGTAGGGGGACCACAGTTGATTCCCCTTGGGTTGAGCTCACGGGAGTTTGGCCCCTTTAGAGAAGAGAACTCTTTTGTCCCTTTTAGTTTTGCTTCCGTTTTTTTGAGAAACGACCTCTTTACCTTCCTGACCACCAGGGCATCCACACGCATGGAAACTGGTCAACATGCGCAAGGCCTAGCGAAAGAAAAAAGTAATTTCTATTCACTTATCTGCGGACTATCAAAAGCCATAATGTTGGTATGTTATTTCTTTGTCCTCGTTCTGTAAACCTACTCGTTCCTTTGGGACAATATGAACAATCATTTGTTTTGGGACATATGTAAATCTTTTTAATATATGTATGTAAGTTGTTTGCCTTATTAAATATTTTGTTTGTTACGCTCGCGTATTTCGTCTTTCTATATTCGCATTCAGTGTTATTGTATCAATGGCTACGCTAATGCTAATAATAGTATCGGTGTGCTACTGGAAGGCTAAAACACATTATTCTTCCTAACACAAAATGGCCGGTAAAATCTGTGTGGCCGATAACCTATACTAATAACATTAATATCTAACATTGTAATATGCATATTTCAGGAATATTTCCATACTTTCTGCATTAAAAAGAACATTCACAAAATAATAAATGGAAAAATGGAGGATACGAAACCGAATGTGCCATTCTTGGGTTCCCGTCCTGGGTGTGATTATAAACTATATCCACGTCCTGTTTAATACGATAAACTACGTTCAACAGCAAGGCCTCTGATCAGGTTTTGAGGAGCGTGGAAACGCCTCTTAATTGCTGGTGTTCCCAGGTCTACACTGACCCGGGGTGGTAGCACCTGTTGCGCGTCCTAGCTATGAACAAATAGTTAACCTCCAAACTGAGGTCAAAACACAATGAAGATGTAAAAATAGTTTTAATACCAGAAATACTTTGTGAAAAAATATATTACCAGCAATAAAAATTATCCGCATTAAATAACCCATTGTGGTTGATATCCCGTAAAACCAAACAAACAAACCAAATCATTCTTGGGTTCAATTCAGTTTAGGAAACATCTTCGCAACTATTAAAGGAATCTCTTCTGAATTCATGCAACTTGCAGATACGTATCATGAGAATTATACATCCAGCACGCATATAACTTATACAGTTTCATTAAGTGCAATACATTCAAGTTAACTTGAACGATACACGAATGTTGCAGCAGAGATGTTTAGAAAATGATGGTTTGAAAGCATTTCCTTCTGTAATGTCTATAATTAGGAAGAACACTGCCGACCTATACCAACCTTTGGTACTGGTAAAGTGGTTCATTGCGGTGACGCTGATGCTTGCAGTGTCAAGAGATGAAGAAGACAGTTTGAAGGTGAAAGATTCGCTGAAGTTCGGGTCGAAAGTACGTTTTACGACGGCCGTCTTCTTAGTTTTGATGACCTTGTTTTGGATTAGCAGGCAGACTTTGACGTAAGATTCTGAAGAAATAAAAGAAGAAAGATCATGAGGAGAAAAAAACTTAAATCGTTTGAGAAGTTTTGAATGGGTTAACTGAGAAAGGAACCAAAGTTAAAATTGGTGATAAAAAAACGAGAAACTAAGAAGGAACAGTCAAATAATATAGAGGGAGAAGAAAGAAAAGAAAAGAAACAACGAAAGATTTTACGAGTAGGAGGAAAATTGATAAAGAAGGGGGAGGCAAAAAATGAGAAACTACAATATGAAGGAAAAAGAAAGAAAGAAAGAACAAAGAAATTAAAGATTTGAAAGGGAAGATAGTGAGAGTGAGGAGGAAGAGTGGGAGGAGAGAAAGAAATATAAATAAAGGAGAAGGGGTCAGAAGAAAGAAAGAAAGAAAGAACAAAGAAATTAAAGATTTGAAAGGGAAGATAGTGAGAGTGAGCAGGAAGAGTGGGAGGAGAGAAAGAAATATAAATAAAGGGGAAGGGGTCAGAAGAAAGAAAGAAAGAAAGAAAGAAAGAAAGAACAAAGAAATTAAAGATTTGAAAGGGAAGATAGTGAGAGTGAGGAGGAAGAGTGGGAGGAGAGAAAGAAATATAAATAAAGGAGAAGGGGTCAGAAGAAAGAAAGAAAGAAAGAACAAAGAAATTAAAGATTTGAAAGGGAAGATAGTGAGAGTGAGCAGGAAGAGTGGGAGGAGAGAAAGAAATATAAATAAAGGGGAAGGGGTCATTAAGAAAGTAAGAAAGAAAGAAAGAAAGAAAGAAAGAAAGAACAAAGAAATTAAAGATTTGAAAGGGAAGATAGTGAGAGTGAGGAGGAAGAGTGGGAGGAGAGAAAGAAATATAAATAATGGGGAAGGGGTCAGAAGAAAGAAAGAAAGAAAGAACAAAGAAATTAAAGATTTGAAGGGGAAGATAGTGAGAGTGAGGAGGAAGAGTGGGAGGAGAGAAAGAAATATAAATGAAGGGGAAGGGGTCAGAAGAAAGAAAGAAAGAAAGAACAAAGAAATTAAAGATTTGAAAGGGAAGATAGTGAGAGTGAGGAGGAAGAGTGGGAGGAGAGAAAGAAATATAAATGAAGGGGAAGGGGTCAGAAGAAAGAAAGAAAGAAACAAACAAAAAAGAAAGAAAGAAAGAAAAAAAAGAAAGATAGAAAAGTGAATAATGAAAAAGAATAAAAAACGTGAAGAGAGAAAGGAAAGAAAAAATTGAAAAACAACGCGGAAGAAATATAAGAGAGGGATTAGAAGAAAGAAAGAACGAAAGAAAGTATATGAAGGAGAAGAAGAAAGAAAAATAGGGGAGAGAAAATATTGGAAAGGAAAGAGACAAAGGAAGACAGAAAAAGTAAAGATAAGAAATAAAAAAAGGATGTGAAAATAGAATAGCGTAAAAGAAAGAGAGAAAAGAAAGAAAAATAAAGCAAGAGGGAGGAGCAGACGAAAGAAAAAAAAGGATGAGAAAGAAAGAAAGAAAGTAAAGGAAAGAGAGAGTAGAAGAAAACAAAAGAAGATACAGTTTCAAGACGAAAAAGAATTTAGAAATTAGAGTAGAAGGAAGAGGAAAAATATTTTTCATGTTTTTTTTTACTTTCTTTTTCTCCTTTTTCTTATTTTTATTTAATCTTTCTTTTTACTCTTTTTACGTTTTACGTTTTCTTTCTTTCTGTTCTTCAATTTTCTTCATCTTTATTTTCAAACAAAATCGAAATCAAATTCTACGCAACTTTTTTAGCAGCTCCAAATTATCAAAAACAGAAAGAAAACAAAACGAAACAAAAAACAAAAAAACAAAAAAAAAACAAAAGTAAAAACATTATAACAAAACGCGGATTAAAATTAATTACCTACCAAAGTTAGTGATTCCTTCCAACTTCTTCAACCCTTTGGCTTCAAAAATTCCGATAGTAAGGCGCTCCAGGTGACTGTTGTACGACAAGGCAATGTAAATCTCACCCTTGTCTGATGTCGACTTTAAGGATGTAAAAAATAGAGAAATGAATCATATATTTAGAAATAATCTAGAAACGTGTGCTTGTATAGTTAGAAAGAAAAATTATATTATAATTATATTATAATTTATGCCCTTTATAATTTATGCTCTTTACATGCAGAAAAATGTTTTCATGATCGTTGTCGTTATCAAGACGCTTCGGCCGTTTTCCCCTCCGGCCTTCATCAGGCATATATTAATCTCGGTAACACAAGGGGAATTCCAAACTGAACTTTTTTTATTCAATCCACTGTACTTGTTCTACTGCTTAGGGCATACCTACTTAGCAATCCCGTATAGGACTGGGTTTTCGGTTGCATATAAGGTCTATTTCCAATCTATACTTCTAACGTTTCCGCCTAAAGCTCTGAAATTTTATTTACTATTTACTTACTTTTTCTCTTCAATAGAAGTAGATAAGTTTACCTATCGTCCTGTTCACTCTAGCGTTTTTGTTCCTTGCTTGCTGTTTAGGATTGGGTCTCCGGTTCCTTCTAAAGTATTTTCCTTCTCTTTCACTACCGTTGGATCCCTTACGATTTGGTAGCATTATCTACCTTGATTGGGATGTTTCTTACTTTCTAACCCTCTACCTTGAGATGCTCTTCAGCCTTGTACAGGTCGAACATCATTTTAAAAAAAAAAAGAGCAAGTATTGATGGCTACTAAAAAATATTTTTAAACGATTCCAAAAATAATCCGGCAGGTGACGAAGAACACTAGTGTCATAGGATACTATGGTCAAAGAAATTGACATGATGCGTTAGGCTGCTGTTATTGGTTCACTACCAATGCATTACTTATCAGATATGATCTTATCTGAGAAAATACTGAAAAGTAGATATTTAAATACAGTCAAGGTTTTAAATGATACATTATTTACATTATTCGGACTATTGTCCTCATCTTTGTCGCCATATTTATTACAACGTTTCGGCCGTTGTACGTTCCGGCCTTTTTCAGGTGATTGGAATGTCGAACTGAACCCTTTATTTCGCTCACTGGGGTAGACTGTTCTAGTTCCACGTGCCATGTTTAATGGATGTCAGTTATCAGTTATATCATGTTAGTTTCGCTCTGAAAATTCTCCACTGCCTTAGCCGAGTGTTGAACTATCACTCTTTGGGTCCTGTCACTGGATCTAACTAACGCCTTTATCCACTGTGCCATGTGTCCTTAAACATGGCACGTGGAACTAGAACAGTCTAACCCAGCGAGCGTAATAAAGGGTTCAGTTCGATATTACAACGGCCGAAACTTTGTGATAAATATGACGACAAAGATGAGGACAATAGTCCGAATAATGTAAAATAATGCACATAATACCTCATCTCAGAAATATAGACAGTTTTAAATGATTGCAACAAAACTAAAATCATTTTACCTCTGAGACTTCTTTCTCCAGATCTCTCCAAATAACCATTCTGACATTATTGTCAAAATCATACTCCTTCAAGGGAAACAGGGCATGACCAATAACATTGTGACGTTTGTGACGGTCGACATCAAACATTGTAAACTTTAAGATTCGGTCATCAAACGATTTGTGCGAAACCTGAAAGAATAATAAGAGAAAAGAATATATATATATATATATATATATATATATATATATATATATATATATATATATATATCGTCGGTGTCTGTGTGTATGGTTACTTGTGTGTATCTTTCATTGTGTATGTATGTATTTTGTGTCTGCGTGTTTATG
Organism: Acanthosepion esculentum; assembly: GCA_964036315.1. Classification (NCBI taxonomy): domain Eukaryota; kingdom Metazoa; phylum Mollusca; class Cephalopoda; order Sepiida; family Sepiidae; genus Acanthosepion; species Acanthosepion esculentum. Next base: position 52,356,599 of record OZ038513.1, on the reverse strand, counting down.
TATTATAATCCGATTGTGTATGTATTGTCTTTTGCAAGATGTCATCCTCCCCTGCCTCTGTTTATGCTTCAAATGTATCTATGTTGTTATGAAGTTCAGAGAAATATTTGATATTAAAGTTTATTCCAACTTAATTTCAATAAAAACAAAATAAATAGAATAACATCTATTTTTTTTCTTTTTTCCTCAGTAATTTTATAATTTTAAACTTAATATAGATTAAATTTAAATTTTAAAATGGGTAATTTTTAATTTCAAATTTTATCGTATAATTTAATATTTATTAGTTAGAATAAATTCTATTTTAGTCTAACCCCAACATTAACGCATTAAATAATTATTATAACCTTAGTTCGTTGTCAAGTTTTTGGAATTCTCATATACTTGTATTTTGATTGGTCATTGCAGCTTTTGTAACAGCGTTTCCATTAGCGAGGGATGTTTGATTGATTTGAACATTTTCAAACCCTTTATTCTACATTCAACACCATCACTTGATAGGACAGCAGAAGGGTTGAAACAAAATGACTATTTTTGTAGTGATTTTATAACATATTTATGTTATAATTTTCGAATAAATAATTATATTTTCTCTACTCTGTATTTAGCACTCTTTTAAGAATAGTATTTGTTGGCTATTGGAATTTATTCCGTATACACCAATCCTATACTTGGATATATATATATATATATATATATATATATATATATATATATATATATATATATATATATATATATATATATATATGTATGTATGTGTGTGTAATTATAAAAGGTTTTGGGCCAGAGATGAATTATCCCGGGAAAAAGTGGTCAATACACGCAGAAAGAAGCGAATTTTATCTTCTATCATTAGACGCGAAAGCCAAACTGCTAATCTGAAATAATACCCTGTGATATATATATATATATATATATATATATATATATATATATATGTATGTAAAAATCGTGGCTAAGTAATCCAAGTGAATCCTAATAATATAAAATTTGAAAACTGATCCACAAAAGAGAGCTCAATATATTTATTGTAGAGCGTAGAAATGAGCTTGTGAATACTAAAAAGGGTGATAATCTATCAAACGTTTTAGTATTGGTAATCTCCACAGAATGTCTGCCTCTAGGAGCGAAATGAATATATAAATAGTGTAAAATTGAGTTTCATTTTTATGTAATTCGTATATATATATATATATATATATATATATATATATATATATATATATATATATATATCCGATGTGATGAGAACGAAAGTAATATATAAATTACAACGTTGACAGTATTAATCCAAAAGAGGGCTCGATACCAATAGTAGAGCGATAATTATTTATTTATTATTATTTAATCATATAGACAAAACCATTTTTACTCACTACAAAGATGCAACTTGGTTTCTGTGCATTTCAACTGCACTTCTACGGGTGAGAATTTAGCTTGTTTGCTGTTTAGGATTGGGTCTCCGGTTACTGCTAATGTATTTTCCTTCTCTTTCACTACTGTTGGATCCCTTACGATTTGTGGCATTATCTCCTGGATTGGGATGTTTCTTACTTTCTAAACCTCTACCTTGAGATGTTCTTCAGCCTTGTACAGATCGAACATCATTTTTAAATAAGAGCAAGTATTGATGGCTACTAAAAAAATGGATTATAATAGGCATATTTGTGTCGGTCTGGTAGTAACCGTGTGTAAGTTTCCTAAATATGGTAGTGAAATGTAAGCGTGTCTGTGTGGTTGTCTATCATATTTCTAATTAGTCTGTCAGTATTTGGTGTACGTGTGTCTATAGAGGGCTTTTTTTATTTCTACCCGATAGTGCCCGTTTGTTGATCGGGGATCTTTGATGTGGAAGCGAATTACTTGGGTTACATCGGCCGCAAATATGTAAATCTTTAAGTATGGGTTGCATGAATGTTGGTGATATGAAAAAGTGAAAATATCTTTCCATCGATAAACACACGCCAAATATGGCGTATGTTTATCGATGGAAAGGTATTTATTAGTATCCCTTCTGGATATTTTCTTCGTAGTAAAGCACATTCATTTCTTTACTTTGAAGAAAATATTTATTCTATTATTATGCAATATATATTCTTCTAATATAAATATGTACAAGATGCAATGGATAAATTGTCGTCTAAATTATAGAAAAAAGAGAAAATGACGCTGACATCTCATTTTAGCAGATGTACAGGGTGCGATGGATAAATTGTCGTCTAAATGAAGCAAAAAAAAAAAAATCAAAATAACACTGACATCTCATTTTAACAGATATATCTACCCAAATTACACAAAAATAACTTGAAATACTAAAAAGTAAATTTATTCAATAAAATCGCGATTGACTGCAAGCACGGCTTCCAGACGACTTCTGAATCTCCTGCAACTCATCTGTACGGTTTCCTTGTTTAAGTTGGTTAATGCTGCTATAATTCTTGCCTTCAGTTCATCTTTGGTGTTACAAGGAGTTTTATTGGTCGCTCTCACAACTGCGCCCCACACATAATAATCAACGGGTTTGCGGTCTGGATAGTTAGCTGGCCAGATATAAGGGGTGATATGGTTCCAGAAACTGTCCGACGGCCATGACTGGGTTCTTCTTGTGTGGCATGGTGTAGAGTCCTGTGGAAAGACATGGAATCTTCCAGCAGCTACCTTCTTGACCAGGGCAGCACTACCTCCTCAAGGCACTTGACGTAGGCCTCCCTGTTGAGTCTGAAGCCCTCGCCAACAAATTCGGGAGTTTATTTTTATCAGAATGATCAAAGTGAGATTTACAAGCTCCTATGCCTTCGTAATCATTATTAGACTCATCCAACTCTTTCTGGATCTTCTGCACTGTCCGAAGATTAAGATCCAAACACTCAGAAATGTTCGCATTGGAGCTTCAGGCCCGAATGCTAAGCAGTACAGCATGCCGTTTCCAATTTTCTAGCGGAGTGAATTGCGTCATGGTAGCTTTTTTTCTCACATATGTTGCCCAACAAACCCTACTATAGTGGGCAGTCGACAAAATCAAAAACAAACTACGCGCATGCGAAAAATTAAAAATATAAAATGCCGACAATTTATACATCGCACCCTATCTTGAAGCGATCAGATATCTAGTCACACTGATGCGCTGTGATACACCGAAACAATCTGTCTGTGGATGATGACTACATATATATATATATATATATATATATATATATATATATATATATATATATATGTGTGTGTGTGTGTGTATTTTGATTGGTCATTCTAGCTTATGTAACAGCGTTTACCCCTAGCGAAGGATCGTTAATTAATTTGAAACTTTTAAAACCATTTATTCTACATTCAACATCATCACTTGATAAGACACCGGAGGTGTTGAAACAAAATGGCTATTTTTGTAGTGATTTTATAACATATTTATGTTATAATATTTAAATAAATAATTATATATATATTTAAAAAAAAAATTCAAAATTCCTTAACGGTCCTTCGCTAGGGGTAAACGCTGTAACATAAGTCAGAATGACCAATCAAAACGCAAGTATATGGTGATTCAAAGAGCCTGACCATATTATATTATTTCTGCTCTACCATATTATATTATATCTGCTCTACTCTGTATTGAGCACTCTTTAAAGAATAATAATTGTTGGTTGTTGGAATTTACTCCGTATATACCAATCCACACTTGGGTATATATATATATATATATATATATATATATATATATATATATATATATATATATATCCCACACTTGGGTATATATATATATATATATATATATATATATATATAAACACACACAAAAATTTACCAGACGCCATTAGAAATATACTAGTAGAAAACACAAATATATTAATTGCTTCCACCTGTAAAAAAAGGTTAAAAATAATGGAGGCTTTAATAATAAAAAAGAAAAAGCCTATCCTTAACAATATTAACTACGAACAAAGCCACAACGTGCTAACCGTATTTGGAAATTAAAACACCACTACTACACACTAAGACATATACATAATGCACATACTCAATTAAACAGAAAAATCAAATCATCCTTGATAATGGCTAAAGGTATAGCCGAAAGCGATCGGAAAAATAAAACATTTGGACAGTTCTTACACACCCTTTGTCCAGCAAAGAAAGCTCTTGTTCGTACACAAGAAAAATTAAAAAAAAAACTTAACCGTAGTACCTTGTCTGTCGTTTTTAATGAAACTTGCATAAAAGAAGGATTGCTGCCTAAATATACAACTATATATATACACGTATATATATATATATATATATATATATATATATATATATATATATATATATATATATATAAATACTTCAGATTCCCCCTCCTTCTTCAGGATTTTTACCTTCTCCTTGCTTTTTTTGCCGCTAATTTTTCTTCTTGTTTTTCTTTTTCACTTTACTTATTCTTCTTAATCCTCTGGTTTTTCTTCATCCTTTTTGTTTTCTTCTTAATCCTTTCCTTCTTTTCAATTGTCTTCTTTTTCTTCCTTTCATTCTCCTTCTTTATAATATTTCCCTTCATTTTTCTCTTATATTTTCTTTTTCTTAATCCTCCTTCTTCTTCTACAACTTCTTCTTCTTTGTTTATAAACTTTCCCTTCTTCTTTTTCATTTTTCTTCTTCTTAATCCCTACATCTTCTTCTTCTTCTTCTTTTTCTTCTTCTTCTTCTTCTTCTTCTTCTTCTTCTTCTTCTTCTTCTTCTTCTTCTTCCTTCCTTTTTCTTCTTCTTCTTCTTCTTCTTCTTCTTCTTTTCCTTCCTTCCTCTTCTTCTTCATCTTTTCCTTCCTTCCTTCTTCTTCTTCTTTTCCTTCTTCTTCTTCTTCTTCTTCTTCTTCTTCTTCTTCTTCTTCTTCTTCTTCTTCTTCTTCTTGTTTATAAACTTTCCCTTCTTCTTTTTCATTTTTTTCTTCTTAATCCCTACATCTTCTTCTTCTTCTTCTTCTTCTTCTTCTTCTTCTTCTTCTTCTTCTTCTTCTTCTTCTTCTTCTTCTTCTTCTTCGTCCTGGGTATAACGTTAAACTGCATCTGAGTGCTGGGTAAGACGATAAACTACATCCAACAGCAAGGCCTCTGATCAGGAGGTTTTGAGGAGCGTGGAACCACCTCTTAATTGCTGACGTTCCCAGGTCCACCCTGACCCGGGGTGGTAGCACCTGTTAGGGTCCCAGCTATGGGAAAATAGTGAAGTCCCACGGTGTGTCCACGTCCTGGATATGACGATAAATTACATCCGCGTCCTGGGTATTACGATAAACTACATCCGCGTCCTGGGTATGACGATAAACTACATCCGCGTCCTGGGTATGACAATAAACTATATCCGCGTCCTGGGTATGAAGATAAACTACATCCACGTACTGGGTATGACGATAAACTACGTCCAACCAAAAGGCCGTCGATCCGATCAATCGGCTGGTCATGTCATGCTCCATCACATTTAACCCATCCCAAAACAACTACAACTTACAATTGACTTTCCCTCCAAAACTCTACACTAAATATACTAACACCTTACCCCTAAAATGTGATGGGAAACGATGATGTTGTCAGCTATACGTTTTTGAAACAATGATGTTGCCAGCTATACGTTTTTGAAACAATGATGTTGCCAGGTATACGTTTTTGAAACAATGATGTTGCCAACTATACGTTTTTGAAACAATGATGTTGCCAGCTATACGTTTTTGAAACAATGATGTTGCCAACTATACGTTTTTGAAACAATGATGTTGCCAGCTATACGTTTTTGAAACAATGATGTTGCCAGGTATACGTTTTTGAAACAATGATGTTGCCAACTATACGTTTTTGAAACAATGATGTTGCCAGCTATACGTTTTTGAAACAATGATGCTGCCAGGTATACGTTTTTGAAACAATGATGTTGCCAACTATACGTTTTTGAAACAATGATGTTGCCAGCTATACGTTTTTGAAACAATGATGTTGCCAGGTATACGTTTTTGAAACAATGATGTTGCCAACTATACGTTTTTGAAACAATGATGTTGCCAGCTATACGTTTTTGAAACAATGATGTTGCCAGGGATACATTTTTTGGAAACAATGATGTTGCCAACTATACGTTTTTGAAACAATGATGTTGCCAGCTATACGTTTTTGAAACAATGATGTTGCCAGGTATACGTTTTTGATACAATGATATTGCCAACTATACGTTTTTGAAACAATGATGTTGCCAGGGATACATTTTTTTGAAACAATGATGTTGCCAACGATACGTTTTTGAAACAATGATGTTGCCAGGGATACGTTTTTGAAACAATGATGTTGCCAGCTATACGTTTTTGAAACAATGATGTTGCCAGGTATACGTTTTTGAAACAATGATGTTGCCAACTATACGTTTTTGAAACAATGATGTTGCCAGGGATACATTTTTTTGAAACAATGATGTTGCCAACTATACGTTTTTGAAACAATGATGTTGCCAGGGATACATTTTTTTTTAAACAATGATGTTGCCAGATATACGTTTTTGAAACAGTTGCCAGCTATACGTTTTTGAAACAATGATGTTGCCAACTATACATTTTTGAAACAATGATGTTGCCAACTATACGTTTTTGATATATCTCGTAAATACTGGATCTGGCATTAAATAACCCATAATGGTTGATATGCCATAAACTCCAAACAAACAAACAAAAATCTTCTTCTTCTTCTTCTTCTTCTTCTTCTTCTTCTTCTTCTTCTTCTTCTTCTTCTTCTTCTTCCCTTCCTTCCTTCCTTCCTTCCTTCCTTCTTTTCTCCTTCACAATCTTTTCCTAATTATTACTCCTCCTTTTCAATTTCTCGTTTTTTCCTTTTCAAATATATTTCTTCGTCCTTCCTTTCTTCATTCCCTTTCTTGTTGTCCTTCTTTCTCTCTTCATCGCGTCACTTTCTTCCTTTATTTAAACCAGTTGTTTTTTTAAATTTAAAATAACATCAATAATTCATATTTCAAAGAAAAAATAAAACGAACTTAAAATTTAAAATACGAAATCTTGAAGACTAAGAGTTAAAGTTGTTTAACTTCGTAATAAAAAAGGTCAATATTAAATTTTGTTGTCGATTGTCATGGAAATGAGCATTTTATAGCAAACATTTCCCCATACTTTATGCAAGTGAAGAACACTTATGAAAAGTGAAAATCTCCAATGTCAATGATTTCCTTTTGAAAATGTTATTTTTCAACGTATCCCCGAAGAAATTTTTCATTTTCATTTCTTCTCATGACTCGAAAATATCTTTCAACTACAAGTGTGGTTGGCAAAACGATTGTTTGTTCTTTGATTTTACTTAGCGGCATATCAAATCTATGGTTTATTTAATGCCGAAATCGAAATATTTTCAAATGTTTCACTGGTTGATTTTGTTTAGCTGCATATAAACCTCTATGGGATTTTTAATGCCTGAATATAAATATTTTAAATGGTATGGTTGGGTGATGTCTTTCAGGGGCATATCAACTGCTATAGGTTATTTAACGCCGAAATCTAAATATTTAATTGGCGTAAAAATGGTTGATTTTGTATAGAGGCAAATAAAAATTCAATGAGATATTTAAGGCCGAAATCTAAATATTTAAATGGTTTGGTTGGTTAATTTTGTTTAGCTGCATATCAACCTCTATCGGTTATGTAATGCCTAAATCTAAATATTTGACTGGCGTTGTTTAGGTGGTTATTTATATCGTCATATCAACCTCCATGAGATATTTCATGCCGAAATCCAAATATTTAGAACGTTTTGGATAGTTTATTTGGTTTAGCTGCATATAAACATCTACGGGTTATGTAATGCTTAAATATAAATATTTTGAATGGTTTGGTTGATTGACTTTGTTTAGCGTCATATCAACCTTCATGGCTTATTTAATGCCGAAATCTTAATATTTTGAATGGATTCCTGGGTTGAATTCGTTTAGCTGCATGTCAACCTCTATGGGTTATGTTATGCCAAAATCTAAATATTTTGATTGGTTTGTTTGTTTGATTTTGTTTAGCTGTATAGCAACATCTATGGGTTATTTAATGCCGAAATCTAAATATTTTGATTGGCGTGGTTTTGTTGATTTTGTTTAGTCATATCAACCTGCATGATTAATTAATGCTGAAATCTAAATATTTTGAATAGTTTGGTTGGTAGATTTTGTTTAGCTGCATATCAAACTCTATCGTTTATTTAATGCCGAAATCTAAATATTTTTGAATGGTTGGTTGGTTGATTTGGCTTAACTGCCTATCAACATGTATAAGTTATATAATGTCGAAATCTAAATATTTTGAATGGTATGGTCGGTTGATTTTATTTAGCGCCATATAACCCCTATGGGTTATGCACTCCCAAAATGTAAATATTTTGAATGGATGGTCGGTGTTTTTTTTTAGCTGCATATCAACCTCTATGGCTTATATAAGGCCAAAATCTAAATATTTTGAACGGTTTGGTTGATTGATTTTGTTTAGCTACATATCAACCTCAATAGGTTATTTAATGCCGAAATATAAATATTTTGAATGGTTTGATTGGTTGAATTTGTTTAGCAGCATATCAACTTCTATGATATATGTAATGCCGAAGTCTAAATATTTTGAATGTTTTGACTGGTTGATTTTGGTTAGCTGCATATCAGCCTCTATGGGTTATGACATGTCGAAATCTTAATATTTGGAATGGTTTGGTTGGTTGAGTTTTTTCAGCGTCATATCAAACTCCATGAGCTATTAAATGCCGAAATCTAAATATTTCGATTGGTTTAGTTGATTGAATTTGTTTAGCTGCATATCAAAGTCTATGGGTTAAGTAATCCCAAAATCTAAATATTTTGAATGGATAGATGGTTGGTGGTTTTGTTTAGCTGCATATTAAACTCTATGGGTATGTAATGCCGTAATCTGAATATTTTAAAATGGTTGCCTTGGTTGATATTGTTTAGCTGCATATCTACTTCTATGGGTCATGTAAAATCAAATCTAAATATTTTGAATTTTTTTCTTGGCTGATTTTTTTAGCAGCATATCAACCTCTCTGGGTTCTGTAAGGCTGAGTTTTAAATATTTTGAAAGGTTTTGTTAGTTTTTTTTTTCGTTTACTGGCATATCAAATTCTACGGGATATATAATGCCGAAATCTAAATATTTTGAATGTTTTGACTCGTTGATTTTGTTTAGCTGCATATCGGTCTCTATGGGTTGAAAAATACCGAAATCTTCATATTTTGATTAGTTTGGTTGGTTGAGTTTTTTTTTCAGCGTCATATCAATCTCCATGAATTATTTAATGTCGAAATATAAGTATTTTGATTGGTTTGGTTGACTGATTTTGTTTAGCTGCATATCAACCTCTATAGGTTATGTAAAGGAAAAAACCTAAATAATTTGAATGGTATGGTTGGTTGATTTTATTTAGCTTCATAATAAACTTTATGGGTTATGTAATGACGATATATTTTGAATGGTATTGTTGGATTATGGTGTTTAGCGGCATATCAAACTCTATGGGTTATGTAATGCCAAAGTCTAAATATTTTGAATGGTTTGGTTGGTTTATTTTGTTTAGCGGCATATCAACCTCTATGTATTACTTAATGCTAAAGTCAAAATATTTTGAATGGTTTGGTGGGTTTGTTTTGTTTACCGGCATATCAAACTCTATGGGTTACGTAATGCTAAAGTCTAAATATTTTGAATGGTTTGGTTGGTTTATTTTGTTTAGGGGCATATTTTGGTTAGTTTATTTTGTTTAGCGGCACTATTTTGAATGGTTTGGTTGGTTTATTTTGTTTAGCGGCATATCAACCTCTATGGGTTACGTAATGCCAAAGTCTAAATATTTTGAATGGTTTGGTTGGTTTATTTTTTAGCTTCATATCAACCTCTATGGGTTACGTAATGCCAAAGTCTAAATATTTTGAATGGTTCGGTTGGTTTATTTTTTTAGCTTCATATCAACCTCTATGGGTTACGTAATTCCAAAGTCTAAATATTTTGAATGGTTTGGTTGGTTTATTTCTTTAGCTTCATATCAACCTCTATGGGTTACGTAATGCCAAAGTCCAAATATTTAGTATGCAATTTTATTTATTTATTTACTTTTAGAGATAATAATGGTTTCAATGATGCAAGTCATACTGAAGATTTAAAATCAATCAAGTAAAACTATTTAAATATCTGAGAAGTGTTTTAACAGAGGACACTGGATTCCGAAGGTGCAATGGTAATACGAAAGATGCCTTCCAAACGCTAAACTAAGTATTAAGAAACAGAAAAATTTCGTTAGATATAAAGAAAAGTTTACTGAACTAATCCGTAATATCATCCCCGTTTTATAGCAATGAATACCAGATAATTTCTTCCATGAGTTAGAAAAAACTCGACGCAACAGAAATATGACTCTACATGTTTTAAAACATACAAAAGGGTGAGAGTCTGTAAAAAAAACTATCGAACTCTACTGCGTGGATACCAACTTAAAATAAAATTTAATTAACTTTTAATTTATAGATTAATTGACTCGGTTTTTACGACTTATCAACCCTTTGTAGCCTATTTAGAGCCGTAATTTTAAAAAATAATTAACACATAGCTTGGGGGAGAAGAAATGGATTCATAACTTTTCCAAGGGTAGTTGCGCATAAGTGAATTTAGCAAACTTAATTGGAATTAGAACTCGGCTCTCCGATTAACAATTTTGTGCCATTATCCAGTACACCACCTGCACATCTAAGATTACATCACCTGTTATTTTGACCAAATGAGATGTTTCAAAATAAAACAAATCAATAGCACATCAAATAATGTTGTGGGCACAGCAATAAATGTCTTCTTTTATGTGTCGTGACTCTTTAGGATATATTTCTTTAATCATTCTACCCCCAAGCAAGGCAGTAAAGACAGTCTGACGCAAGTGCTTACTGAATGTTAGAAAATATGAAAAACAAAAATCACTATTAATGAGCATGTATTAAGAAGACAGAAGATATGGATTGACATTAAAATTTTGAAGATCAGTGTTGACTGGAAAGTAATGGTTTCGTTGGTTGATTTTGTTTAGCTGCATATTGACATCTATGGGTTCGTAACTTGAAATTTATTAACCCATGATGTCCCGCAAAGAAGAAACTTCAACTGGAGGAAAAAGGAAAAGAAATTCTTACACGTTACGCTCAGAAATTAGAGATCATTGAAAAACTGGAGCACGACACAAACTCATCTGAAATATTGTAGAATCTGAACAAAACAGTTGAAACTTGCACTTGAAGATGATCCACTGAATATTCTTACTTCAGATGACTTAAAAGAATGGATAAATGAAGACGCTAATGAATTACAAAAGAATTCAAATATAGAATCTCTTCAAAAATATTTGGATTGTCTAGAAATAGAGGAAGAATCGAATTCTTTCGATAATGGTGAGAATATGAATGATAATGAAGACTGGGACTTAACAGAGAAAACTATTGATGACGTCATCAGATTCATGAAGAACTCTTTGCACAGTAGTACAGAATGTACAAGTGCACGTCATTTGCAGAAATGCCATTCTTTAAAACAACTGGAACAGCGAAAAGTAATCGAAATGAGAAAAGAAATAAGAAAAGCAATTGAAAATCAAAATTATTAAGCATTAAACATTGCGAATTAATATTTATTTTTTGTGAAACACTCAATTTTTCATATATTGTTTTAATTTTTCGTCTTTTATTAAGTCATAGTTATATTACACCTGTCACATTATATCCAAACCCATCCCAATATCCGAACTACTCTGAAGTTCGGATATGAAGATATCTACTGTATTTACATTAATTTCATGCGATTAATAATGCATTTCTTGTCGAGTTTTAATTGATTAAAAAAAAATGTATCACACACTCTATTTGTTTAACCTGGCATAATTTAAGGAAATATGGACGCTTTACCTGGAATACGTAGCTCTCCTCAAACTTTGGGTTGCAAGTTTTCTTCCTGAGTTTCGACTGCAAATACCGTCTTTCATCAGGCATGAGATAAATTCTAGAAATGAACAAAGACAAGGGAAAACATTAAGACATTCATTCTGACCTGAAATTGTACGAACCGACATTTTACGCCTTTTTTCTTTTCAATCATAAGATTTATAACAACTAATAATAATAATAATAATAATAGTATAAACATAAAAAAATGTCTTAAAATAATTGTCGGACTTTGTCCATTTCATAACAACTAATATATATAAAATCTGCCATAAAAAGTATACACACTTCAGGAAAGGAAAAAACTTGTATAGATATTGTAATACTAAATTTATTCAGATATTAAGATATTAGTACATGTTTGTACTCTACAATCCCAAGAGATGACCAAAATGGTGGCCATTATCTCCCAGATATTTATTTGTGTCGGGAACTACGGCTTGAGCAACGTTGACTAAAGTGTCCAGTGGGATTGATGCGCTTGATGCGCTTGATTTTTCAATTTTTTGTCTGAGGGTGTCAATGTAGTAGGTTTTCTGCGATACTCAACATCTTTTACGGTGCCCCCCCCCCATAAGTAAAAGTCTGTAGATGTTATATCAGGGTGGGGGAATTCAACTTCACCTCTTCGCCCAAACCGTCGTTCTTGGAAATTCTTGAAACGTTTTGCTGGTAATATTAGCGGTGCGTCGTCGTCTTGAAAGAATGGATTGATTGGTTTCTTTGTTTAACGGCATATCAACTCTTTAATTTAATTTTCTTGGATGTATTGAAAATATGTGTTATTCTGCTTCACAATCGAATACATGGTAGATAATACTCAGCTTTTTGCATATATATATTTATGCCGTTATATGTGTGTTTTATGCTCCTCTATGGCTCAATCGGTAAAAGCGCGTCAGGCTATATGACGGTTCCGTATAGGATACAGGTTCGATTCCTGTCGGAGGACGCATATTTTCTATGAAAATTTCTCGGACGTTCAGGCCGGTAAATGTTGTTAATACTGTTTATTATAAACAGAATATTTACTTTAATATTTGTATCTATAAAAAGAACGTATAGACATAAAAATGTCGTAAAATATATGCATTTAATTATATTAATGTAATTATAATTTTATTTTAAACTAATGAATTATTTATTTTAAGAATACAAGATTTTGATTTAATCGTTTTGATTTAATTTCTAAAAAAATGTCGTCAGGTATATTGGCTTAAGAAAGAAGTATTTCTTTTAGGAAAGGGATAATTTAAAGAAAATCTGGACGCAGGTTGATATTTTGGCAAGACCCGATAGCGACACTCTCAAGAACTTTCCGTTTAAGCAAGTTATTTTGTTTTTATTAGAGCATCTTAATATGTTAAAATTTGTTTTTTTTGTTTTTGTTTTTTTAGTTATCTTATCTTCATAAAACGTCGAGATATTATGGGTATGAAAAGTTTTACTTTGCTCATCAAATCTTTGAGGGAAACGTTTGTCAATATTCCATAATTATATAATTATGTAATTTCATAAAACATCGAAATTATAAGTGTATCACGCATTCTTTTTACGTAAAAAGTTTGTGGGAAGTTCATAAAATCTTTGGGGGAATAAAAAGGTATTTTACGTCAAATCTCGGTAGTTATATCACCAATTTAGCAGTCTGATATGTCAAAGGTTTGTTGGGAACCTATCATCATAATTTTATGGATATGAAAGTTTCTTCTTTGTACGTCAAAGCATTGTAGAAATCATCAGTTCTTTTAAGACATTCTTTATCTTCTGAGAAGGTTTTTGGGTGACGCAGATTCTTAAAACTTCATGGCCTTTGCACGCCACATTTTTTATTAGAGGTTCTCTGTTATAAGCCCTATAAAAGATTTCTTAAAATCAAACCTGACATACTGTATGGACTTCTGCTGGTATGAACCAAACAAGTCACTTTTGATACTTTAGAAAATATATGAATACAATCCAATGGCTTTACTATAGGATCTGCCTCGAGTCCTTGTTTCTCAAATTATTATATGACATACCACGAATAAAACTTTTAAACGCAACAGACGAGGCAAAAATAAAATAACAACAGAAACTGATCGATAGGTATTATGAGTCCTTACCTATTACTAGAGAATGAACTATTCCTAACACTATGTATACTATGTCTCTCAAGAGAGAGAGAGAGAGACGAATCGAGTCGAGCCGATAGTAGTTCACTCCAAACCAGACTGACAGTCATACTAACACCTTCCACATCTTGTATTATTATTCCGTGTAATATATCTTCGTTATTTCTACTCATGTGTTCGTGTTGTTCTTCCTTGGTCCTAACCTGGACCATAACATTAGCTATCAACTTGTTAATATCTCTCTTCGCCAAAATTCATTAGGTACGTTACATAAAGGTTTCTTTCGCCTCTCAAGCCTTCAATACCTAAGTCTCACTCTCTCCCAGTCTTTTCCTTCCTATCTATCTATCTATCTATCTATCTATCTATCTATCTATCTATCTATCTATCTATCTATCTATCTACATACATACATATATACATACATATCTATCTATCTATCTATCTATCTATCTATCTATCTATTATGGGTCTTTACCTATAACTACAGAATGAACTCTTCCTAACACTATGTATACTACGCCTCTCAAGATAGAGAGACGAATCGAGTCGAGCCGATAGTAGTTCACTCCAAACCACTCCTAACCTGGACCATAACAATTTATCTACGTACCTTACTATCTCTCTGTCTGTCTGTCGAACCTTCTTTCTTTCTTTCTTCTCTATCTATCTATCTATCTATCTATCTATCTATCTATCTATCTATCTATCTATCTATATATATATATATATATATATATATATATATATATATGTCGAATCATTCTTTTCTATCTATCTATCTATCTATCTATCTATCTATCTATATATCTACTAATAACTGTCCATTCATATCTACCTGTCTAATCATTTATTTATTTTTATTTGAATTTATTATATTTATCATTTTTTTATTTATTTATATATTTATATGTTTCTACTTTATTTTATATTATTTTATATTCATTGTTATTTATTATTTTTATTAGAACATTAATTTTATTTTTTCACGGCCTATTTTATTATTATTGATATCTCTACACTTATTTAGTTTATTAATATTATTTTTAATTATTACGTTATTTATTCTCATGGAAAAAATAGAGTTGTCCCCCCTTGATTTCCAAATGTTTTCTCTTATTCATTCCTTTTCATTACAACATCTTCTCTTCTAATTAGAATTTATATTTCTTATTCCCAACTTTATTTTCAATCTTAAATGTTAATCTGGGCCTAAATTCAATTCCAAAATTAAACTGCAAACCATTTAAATATTTTGACATTGATCGGAGTACAAATCCCATTAAGAACTGGTGATTTTCTATGCTTGTAACAATAAACGTAATTGTTAAACATCAGACGAGATCTTCAAACGAGATCTTCAAACGAGATCTTCAAACGAGATCTTCAGTCAAAATAATAACCTGGACCATAACAATAGGTAAAGCAGTTCAATGAATCATATAATTTCAAAAATGCCGCGTTTTAACATGGATTTTATGTGAATTTTATCATATTATGTACAAAACGATAAAATCCCGAAAACAAATTTTTATTAAATGTTTCACTTTTTCTATTCAAATATTTGCAATGTATCCGATGTGTTTAATCAAGAAAAGCTTTTTTCCGTATCCGGTGTAACTTTTATGAAATAAAAGTCTAGGAGAATAAAAAATAGTTCTGTATAACTACAGAATGAAAATACATTTAATTATCTTTCGGTGATAAAACCTTACAATATTTTAGTATTAATGAAAGACGAAACTGTATTAAAGTAAAATGAATACATAACAAAATAAAAAAAACAAACAAATTCTTTTGTGCAGATTAAATTTCGAAATTTATCTCTTTGTAACTTCTCTCTTTATGCGTAAATACGGTGCTTCAAATGACACGAATATCAGCCGCCATTTTGCAACGAATGATGGAATAAAAGAGAGACAAAAACATTTTTGTTTGCTTAAAAAAAGGTTATTATTTTGAGAACGGCTTCACTGGAGGAGAATTGCGTTTGTCACACAAATACTCAAGAGACAAAGGAGATCCATTTTTGAGAAAACCACAAGAAAATGAAATTTATTGTTGTCTGACATTTTAGTGTCGTTTGTTTCCCTTCACAAGCGATGGCGTCAAGAAATTACGTGTGGCATGAAATTCAAACCAAGAAATACCACCATAGTACAACTAGTGTAACTTAATGTTAACAAATCTACTATTGGTATGAAGTTCAGTAAAATGTAATTTTCAAGACTTCAATAGATTTAACAGTGTGTTGGCTGCCTGCTACTAGGGCGGCTAGCCAATCCCTGTTACAGACGCCAGCCCAGGCACATTTGTGTTTGTTCAACAACCACAGATCCCAAATGTGGTTTATACTTCAACTATACTGAACGGATCTTAGTTACTGTTTCTGGGAGAGAGCGTATTATCTGGCGTGATCAACACTCTGAACAAGGCCGAACTCTGAACACAAAACCCTCGTCCACGATGACATGCGACTTCCTGCTAATACAACCATCAACGGCTCCTAAATAGTTCCGTCTACCCAATTTCACTCAATTTTGGGTCAATCCATAGTAAGGTTTTCAAGCACTTTCCAAAGGTGCCGCGCGCTGCCATCGCCGCTACAAGACGATAACATCAAGAAATCACCTTCATGACAAATCGACCCTGGTGAGATTCGAACTCTGTTCTCATGGTCGGAAAACAACTTTCTAATCACTCGAACGCTCGTATACCCAGCTAAGAAAATGATGTTTCTGAGACATCTGTCTATATCTCTGAGATGAGGTATCATGTTTATTTACATTATTCGGACTGTTATCACCTTCATTGTCATACTCACAACGTTTCGGCCGTTGTACGCCTCGGTCTTCTTCGGGTGGTTGGAATTTTGAACCGAACCCTTTATATCGTCCACCGGGGTAGTTTGTTCTAGTTCCATGTGCTATGCCTCCTCCGGATGTCTCTCATTTCCCTCTAACTCTCTAATTTTTTTGGTTCACCATTGCTGTAGCCTGATATTGAACTCACAACGCTTTGGGTCTAGTCACTGGATCTAACCAACATCTTTATCCACTGGGCCATGTGTTTATGAGACGTTATGTAGAGATTGCCAAACTTATTTTTGTAGACTCTTCAAGATATGCCTACAACGTCACATTGTTCCGCTGCAAACGCGTTGCCTTGTAACATATGAGGTGCACCAAAACAAATATGCAATAAATTCCAGAATGATATTAAAATTCATCATCGCAATGAGTGATTCCCAGTTAAAAAAAAATACGTGAAGAGGATTTGCATTTCTATGGCGCTATTAAACTTGGCTTGATCGGTGACACCCTCTGTAGCTGAGCCGATCTAAAGCACGTCGAATCTGACGACGGTTTTTCCTGCAAAGGTGGGGGGCGCAAGTTCGAATCCAGCCTGGGAAAACCTTTTTTTTCTTTAATGAGATTTCACGAATATTTATGTCGATAGACAAAAATAAATAAATATACTGTGTAATAAATAAATGGGACGTCTACTAAAAAATGTGTATCCACTAAAAATAACATTTGAAGCTATAACATCTGCCGGATTAACAAATAAAAAATCCACTACTTCTTTAGAAAATTGCTTTGTTTACGTTTGGATACAAAACTGAGCAGATATGATAATTTCAAGGAATCATATAAAAGTTTCTTGGATTAATAAAAAAAAAGTCCATTATTTCTTTAGGAAATTGCTTTGTTTACGTTTGGATACAAAACTGGGCAGATATGATAATTTCAAGGAATCATATAAAAGTTTCTCGGATTAATAAATACAAAATCCATTACTTCTTTAGGATATTACTTTGTTTACGTTTGGATACAAAACTGAGTAGATATATTAAATTTTGAGAGTCTATAACGAAAAGGATTTCATTAAAGGCACTTTTCAGCCTTGGTTGATCGGCAAAAGTACGTCATATATGCGTCGGTAAAGTACGTCTGATCTAACGACGGTTCCATCGACCAAATAGGATAGAGCGATTTTTCTTTAATAAGATTTTTCGAATATTCAGGGCGGTAAACAAAAATAAACATTGAGATCTACTAGATAAAAAATTACTGTTTAAAGTGAAAAAAATTGTCGGATGAATAAATTTTTTAAAAATCCACTGCTTCAGATACCAACACAGAAACGCCATACCTGTGGTTTAAAATGAACTTTTAAAAATGAAAAAAAAAACAACATTATTGAAGCTTTTATTTTAGTTTTAATTTTAAGCTAATAGATTTAATAATAAACTGAATATTTCCAATAAGCCAAATACTTTGCTGTATTTTAAAACTAATTTAAATTAAATGGAAATAGTTTTCGTTTTGAAATAATTCGCTAATTTTAACTACATTTTTACCCATCTTTCATCAAAATGTAATTTTTTTTATTGAAAGATCCTTCGAAAATAGAATATATTTTCTGGGACTTTATTTGATGAATATTAGCTGGTTTAAAGTTTAATTCATCTGATTTGACTCAAATATTACTTAATTTAAGTTTGAAATAAATCAGAAACGCTTTTTTTGACACTGCAGTAGATGTTTGTTTAAGGTGTCGACAGGTTGACAACTTGATTGACGGACGGAAGTTTATTTTTTAAAGAATTTTATAGGGAACAAAACGTATTCCGATCTTATTTTGCCAAATGTAAAACGTTGGTGATAAGCGGTCAGTTTGAGATCAAGAAAATAGTTCATGGCAACATTATAAGAAACTCGCCACAATGGCACATATCTCCCAACTAAAATACAGCTCATCTGCAACATTACAACAACGTCGCCCCAATGTCACATACCAACTAACCAAAATACAGACACAGATGCAATATTACAAAAACGTCGCCCCAATATCACATATACCCCAACCAAAACACAGAGCATCTGCAACGTTTCAAGGACGTCTCCACAATGTCACATATCCCCCAACTAAAATACAGTATATTTGCAACGATTCAAGGATGTCTCCACAATGTCACATACCCCAAATTAAAATACAGTGCATCTGCAACGTTTCAAGGACGTCTTCACAATGTCACATATCACCCAAGCAAAATACAGCGCCTCTGCAACATTTCAAAAACGTCTCCACAATATAACATATCCCCCAACTAAAATACAGTGCATCTGCAACGTTGCAAGGATGCCTCCACAATGTCACATATCCCCCAACTAAAATCTAGTCCATCTGCAATGTTTCAAGAACATCTTCACAATGTCACATATCCCCAAATTAAAATACTGTGGATCTGCAATGTTTCAAGGACGTCTCCACAATGTCACATATCCCCCAAGTAAAATACAGTGCATCTGCAACGTTTCAAGAACGCCTCCACAATGTCATTTATCCCCCAACTAAAATACAGTGCATCTGCAACGTTTCAAGGACGTCTCCACTATGTCTCATATCCCTCAATTAAAATACACTGGATCTGCAATGTTTCAAGGACGTCTCCACAATGTCACATACCCCCAACTAAAATCCAGTTCATCTGCAACGTTTCAAGAACATCTTCACAATGTCACATATCCCCCAATTAAAATACAGTGCATCTGCAAGGTTTCAAGTACGTCTCCACAATGTCACTTTTCCCCCAACTAAAATATAGCGCATCTACATTACAACATCGCCGCAATGTCACATGCCCACCAGCTAAAATACAGCACATGTGCAATATTACAAAAACGTCGCTCCAATGTCACATATCCCCCAACGAAAATACAGCGCATCTGCAACGTTTCAAGAACGTCCGTTTGCTTGGTAGAGAGAGCACAACAAAACAGTAAGTATAGAATATGTAAATATAGAGACGAGACGAAGAATCATGCAAATATATGACTGGGTGGGAAAGATGACTTCCGAAGAACTACGCAAGTGACAGGTATTGGCGCAATCTAGTCAATAATGCATGCACAAATCAACCTGCATCTAAAAATATTTAGACACATTACATGCACATATCAGCCTATTTAGACCAATAAAATTATCAGGGTATTGTAAATTCCAACTGATTACGCATTCCAGGGCGTGAAATCAGATCCCATTCTGGGAAACAAGAACATTTCTCGGTGATGGATATTGTTTTTTCAACAATTTTTTTAAAAGCATTTAACTCCAAGCAAGGAAGGAGTGCCACTAGCACGCAGGGTGGGGGGTATGGTGAGTGAAAGTGAGACAAAAGAATGGGTGCAGGGCGGATTGAGGAAAGGAAAATAAGGCAGACATCAAGGCAACAGAAGATGGCGATTGACGTTACATTTTTGAAGATTGTAGTTATCTGAAAAAGCAAGTGAGAGGAAGGGAGTTCCAGTATCGGGAAATGCCATGAAAGAAATTGCTGGAGTAGGAGTTACGGTTATATTTAACTATTTCTGCGGTAAAAGGGTGGGACCTAGAAGCCAATCTAGTAGCACGATTAAATTCATGTAGTCAGCTTACCAGACAAAAAAGCTCGTCAGATTAGTAGCCATGAAAACATTTGTAGAAAAAGTGTCTGAAGTTGGGAAGCCAGTTCAGGTTCAGATCCTTCTTTCTTTATTATGATTTAATATATAATTTAACATACGATGACGGGTATTACAGAAAGCGTAGGATTGCCCAAAATGGGGTAACCCTAGAGTGTCAGTCTGACGTAAGATTCCGAAAATGATGAACTGTCTTTTTACAGTTTTAATATAAGACCGACAACACGTTAAGACAGTCAGTACGGCTCCAAGAATAGAATGGTGAAGACGCCACGTCGTTCTCAGATTTCTTAGAGAGACATGCCACCACGTGCTGATGAAGTTCTATGGCCGTCCTGTTGATGTCCGTTCTTTCTATCCTTATCACTTACTTCAAGAAAAAATGCTACTATTACTGTATCTACCCACTAAAAAGAGAAAAGAAAAGAAAATGATCCATCGTTCACTCAGTAAGTCATGCCGTGTTGGGAGCCTGAAGAATTGCCGATAGACCACCAGAAGAAAGCAACGCAATATGGGCAGCTGATCAAATGCCCAAGTATCATATTTTTTAAAATACTTCATAGTCGGACCATGGACATTTCAATACTCCTCGTATAATATAACACCAGGTGTATGTTATATGAATTTTATGCATATTATATCTTTCGTCGTACACATATGAACTCATATATTCATATCGTAAAATAAAACAAGCAATATCTAATAATAATATCTAATTAATATCTAATTAAGTTTGCAATTAATATCTAATTAATATCTAATTAAGTTTGCAATTAATATCTAATTAAGTTTGCAATTTATTTGGTTATATTTTAAATATGAGTAATCTAGAATGTTTATCAATGAAATTAACTCTAGGGATTACGACTACATCACAATGAATCACCGGTTCACGTACGATCACCGAAGTTAAGCAACGTTGTGTCTGGTTAGTGTCTATTTAGCTGACAGCTTGGGAATACTATGCAGTGTCAGCTAAGATGTTGTAACGGATAATTATAATAGAGGTAGTGTAATGGATAATGGCTCAAGATTGTTAATCGGGGAGCCGGGTTCCGATTCCAGTTGGGTTCGTTAAATTCACTTACGCTCAAATACCATTGGGAAAGTCATTAATCCACCTCTTTTCCACCAACTATTAGTTAATTAGTAAGACTTTTATCACTAAATCACTATTATCTCTTCCCTCCGCCCCAAATTCTAACAAAAGATTTCCGGTTTTAAATAACGTGCAAAGAGTTGACAAGCGGTAGTAAACGAATGAATGTAAAATAACAAACCGAGAAATGTTTAAGGAAATTTGCAGTTTTATGGGTTATATTTTATGTATGAATAATCAAGAATTTCTTTCAATTAAATAGACTCTAACAGCAGCCATTGTTTTTCTATAAACTGGATTTTTTGATGAGTCATATTCTTATTTTAATGATCCTTGCGAGATCCACGACTATGGAATACTGTCGAAATTTTCCTACTGCGTCATTAAATATTAAGGCTTACCGCCATTGATAAAATATTGCAATAAAAATCAAAAAGTATGAATAGAGATAATTATTTAAGGAAGCGGGTACAAATGAAAACATTAAAAATTAACAAGCTTTTACCATTTGTCTGAAGCAAAGCTAAATGCATTAGAGCGTTAACTGCCGCCTCTATCTCCCCTTTCTTTCTTTCTTTCTTTTTCCTTCCTTCCTTCTTGCTTTCTTCCTTGCTTTCTTTCTTTTTTCTTCCTTCCTTGCTTCTTTCTTTCTTTTTTCTTTCCTTCCTTCCTTCCTTCCTTTTTTATTATAATATCTGCTTTCTTTTTCTCCCCGAAACCAAGCAGCGTTTCTGATATATTTTTCTTTCATTTTTTTCTTGCTGTCAAAACGGAACGGCCCATTATTTATCTGTGGCAATGGCATATCGTAACACACAAGTTAACTGACTTACTATCTGGCTAACTAGCGGGAGTACAAGCGGAATTATCATATGATTATCGTATGCAACTTGTACATTTATAAATTCGCTATTAGTCCGCGCATTGAATGTTGCTGCGATATCTGGTCTGGAGCTCTGGCTATATGTCTCGAGATTCCTGACAAATCTCAAAGAACGGTCTGTAATGTAGTGGTATCTCGATTTCAGTCACTTTCTCACTGACGGGACGTGGCCTACAAATATTTTCATGGCAACTGTACTAATGAGTTTTCCATCTTTAAATGTTGTATTTTATTACCAACCCCGTACATATGGGAACTAGTTAGGACTTCATAGAGACTCCGAGGTATTATGGTGGCTGTAGTAAGACTGGTAAGTAAGAATGTGTTGTTTTGGGTAAGGAATACTCTTGTATGTTTGGGTCAGTAATCGTGGTTAGCTGAGTTTAAGATAAAACAGATTGAAGACGGGACTTATTCTATCCCTCTAATGGCCTTGTGTCACATTTTTGTATTAAGAGAAAATAAATATTACTTTCCTCATTGGTACCCCGACTGCATCAATTTAAACGTAATACTAGATTGCCTATTAGGTCCCATCGTTTTTCTATTGAAATAGCTAGATGCAACCGTCGGTTCTATTCTAATAGTTTCTCGCACTTCTTACCTGTGGAACTCACTTCTCATTTCTTGCTTCCCTGACACCTACAGTCTTCAAATATGTAAATGTAACTAACCATCATTTTCTGTCTTCCTGAGACATGTTCTTTTATTGTCCTTTCTCCTCACTCTTCTTATTCTCTTTCACTCCTTGTGTCTTAGTGGCATTATTACATTGCCTGGGGGTGGGGATTAGTAAAGGAAATTATGAATGAATTCTGCTTTTTAAAATATACAAATTAATAGTATCTAAAGACACGTAATACGAACCATACCGTCGAAAATAACGGCTATATATTTAATTAATTTTAGTTTCATTCTTTGTATATAATGTCTGAGTTTCTAGGAGTTATATATACTTATATCTCTATTTTATACCTGACTCTGTTGTCGCATGAAATAAAATGAACATGATTTTTAAATCATTTAACAAAATCCAAAGAATGCTAATATGGTCTGAAATAAGGCAAACGTATTTCTAATCTGACCTCGCCTACCAATCTTGGTATGCCATTTACACGAAACTTATCGACGTACAGTATAACTTCTGTTATCATAGCAATTGGACATATTATTGGTAATCAGGTGGAGATCTGCTTAGGTGACTGCAAATATATATAGACTACCCGTGATCCGTTGGGTCACTGTCGTTTCAGAATAAAAAGTATTAAAGTTGAGATTTCAACATTTAAAAAATAGTCTGTTCGAAGAAAGTTGAAATAAAAATACTTACTGAATAGACAAAATATTTTTTTAAATCAGATTAACTTAAAAATATTTTAATATGTCAACAAATTTTTTAAAATCATACTTGAAAATATTTTTAAATATACTAAAAAATACTTTTTAAATATTTAAAATATTTTTTGTTTAAAGAAAGCTGAAACAGCTCTACAAACAACTGGACGAAACAATTAGTGTAGCGAAGGGATGTCGTTTTTCTACATAACGATTAAGCACTATATCAGGAATCAGTAACCTACGGCACGCGTGCCACATGTGAACGCCAAGCAATTTCCAATGGCACGCAGTCGCAAATGGCATCACGAAATCCAAACCACTAACTACTACAATGCAAGGAAGATATTTAGCTGTTTCAATTTTAATATATACTAAATTATATATACTAAATATTACTATATAAAATATATTGTAGAACAGGTATATTGATCTTGACTTGTATAAAAATACGTATGCTGTTGTCACACTGAATAATTTTAAAACCCTAAGTCGCCACATAGTTAGCAAAAAGTTGCCGACCCCTACCCTAGACTACCCGTGACGGTTCAGCTTATAAAACATTGAAGTTTATTTCACCATTAAAATATTGTCTGTTTGAAGAAAGTTGAAATAAAAATACTTACTGTATAAACAACACGTATTTTAAAATCTTGTTCCCTTAAAATATTTTTTAAATCAGATTAACTTAAAAATATTTTTAATATTTCAACAAATATTTTTAAATCATACCCACTTGAAAATATTTTTTAAATATACTAAAAAATACTTTTTAAATATTTAAAATATTTTTTGTTTAAAGCAAGCTGAAATATAAATACTCTACACACAACTGGACATAACAGCAAATCGGGATCTTTTTGTGTCTGTCTTTAACTTTAAAATGTTTTATGTGAAGAAATGTCTGTTTGAAGAAAGTTAAAATAAAAATACTTACTGCATAAACAACTCGTATATTTAAATCATATTCTCTTGAATCAGATTAATTTAAATCATTATGCTCCGGACGGGCACACCACACAAACACGAAGGCACGCACAGACATTTAGTATTATATAGATATATTTACCCGGCTTCCCCACTAAGGCAGGATGTGACACAAGGTCGATTTTTTTACGTCAGGAACCCATACACATACATAAGCGTATGGGAAAAGGACAAAAAAATTACCCAGCCCCCATGACCACTGTTACGATGTCATCGATATTACACAGACCCCCACCTATCTTAGTGCAATGAGGAAGGTTCTGCCACAGGGTTGAAATTTCCGGGACCGGGCGTTTTCTCCTATCTAAAATGAAAAAAATAATGCGGCTCCCTTCTGATCAGGTGCGGACTTCTTTGCCAGGTATGGATTTTTCAGTGATCACACGTCGTCAACGAATGTGACACAAGGTCGATTTTCAAAGTTGCTTTAACGGCGATACTGTGGGGGAAAAATACCCAAGTGCCCTTCGGTCCTTCTCCTTTCTCGGGCGTTGGGTAATGACCACAACCCCCCTCACAAAAGAGAGGTAATACCTGGTGGGGATGGCCACCTGGTTTTTGTGTTAATATTATTTATTTTCAACTTCCCCGGCGGACGCAAACTTCTGGACCAGGAAGGTATATAAAGTAACATTGTTTTTTTATATTACAAAATAATATTATTTTCTTTTTATTATTATAAATAATATTACACGTGAGTATTTTGCGGTTTTCCTATTTCAAATTTCCGATGACTCAAAATGTTTAAGTTACTGACTGAATAAACTAGAATCGAGGTCTCTGGCGATAAAATAGCCCTAGATACTCTCCTATAGCATTGTGACACTGTGAATGAATGCGTTTAGATTTATCCCGTTGTAATTAAGTCACCTACTTAATTGATCTACAGTTGGCTAAACTGGAGGGAACCCTATTTAACTATTTAAAATTTTAAATCAGCACTTAGCAGATCGAACATAAAACAGACGTGCTATTGTTTAGGCAGAGTGACCACTTACCTTTCTTTTGATTTTAATCGAACTCACCCCAAGCGAAGCAGTAAAGTCACTAAGACACAAATGTTTACTGGGTGTAGAAGAATTAGAAGACAGTGACGTTACTAAGGAGCGAGAGCAATAGAAGAGTCATCAGGAAGACTAGATAATGATTGACATTGCATTCAAAGTTTTGGAGATCTAAGTTGGCTGGAAATCATCTAGCCTGGAAGAGAGAATTTCACAAGAGAAGCGCGAGGAAGGAAACTGTTAGCATAAAACTTAAATCTAGCCAATTTAACAGGGAATTAATGAGACCTAATTGCCAGTCTAAAGACATAGTATTACACTAATAAAGCTATCTTCTTTCATCAGAGATGACTGTTGTTATCTTTGGAGCGTTCGACTGAATCTTTCCATAATTCCATCCAATCTGAGCATACCCTGACTATGACGGTTTAGGCCAACACCGACAAGCCATTTTAAAAACAAATCACGGCGTGGGGTCGATTGCTTGTTCGACAAATCTGTCGTGGATCAAGAGTGTGTTCAAAATTGAGTTTAAGAACTTTAACCAAATATTGCAATGACAATCATAAATATGAGTGCAATACATAAAGAAGTAAGAGGGTACAATTAAAAATATTTAAAATTAACAAATTGTTCCATTTTACTGAAATAGACGTTAAACGCATGAGAGCTTTTTTGCATCCTCCATCTTTTCTTTCTTTCACTGAAAGAGCGTCTCTGATATGTCTGTTGCGTGTTTACTCGCGATCAAAACGGAATTGTACATTGTTTACGAGGTATTGGCAAGGCATAAGGGTCGTGTCAAGTAAAGAACTAAGAACAAAGCAGAATTGTAATATGATAGTTTGGTGTATGTTATATTAATTGCATTAAAAAACATTAGGTCAAACAATAAAGATATTTTACTACTTGGTCTTATATTTTCTGGGGAATCTGGTAGTTTTTTTGAGAACAAAAAATACTTTCACAAACAAGTATGAAGGGACATAACTTTGCAATATGCCGCGGGAATGACCAATAATTGCTTTTTTTTGCTTCATTTGCATAACAATGAGACAAACGCGGACCCTAATCTGTGGACATGTTTGTCATTGGACAAAGACTGAAAGTGGATGGACAGGACATTTAATGTGTCGATAAAACACACACACTACTCACATACACGCACACATACAAACTCTTCAAACATAGGCATATACACAAACACGCACGCGCGTGCGCGCACACACACATATACATGCACATGCATGGGAACGAACACAAGTAAACAACCGCTTGAGAGCGAGGGCACACTTGCATACACAAGCACACGCACAGAGACGCCCAGAAATACACACACGTACATGCATGTACACATACGTACACATTCACACAAGTAGTTAGATCAGTAATTTAGGAGTCTGTTGAAAAAAAGGGTCGAGTGGTTAGATCGTTATGTGTCGTTCCCCTCAGGTCGTAGGCGATCATGGCTCTCCACCACTTTCTGTCGATTTTAGCTCTCAATATATTTTGTCTTTTTGTTATTTCTCTTAAATCATGTTCCGCCCACCCATCTACTCAAGCTCATTAAGCAAGTTATGTCTGTCTTGGGAGTATCAGATTTTCCAAGCTTTCTTTCCTCATTATATGCTCTAGAGACCTAAACTGTCTCTTCCTGTTGTTAAGTATAATTTCAGTAACCTACTTGTGTCTTAGTGGCTTCAAAACAAAATGTCCACTTATGCCACAATTCTGTTGTGCATATTGCGAAAGGGTCACCCGAGGAATCGAATGGTACTCTCCAGAATTTAATGATGCGAACAGATTCTAAATTAATGGTCGTTTGTATGTATAACGTATTTATAAGGTATGAGATCTTCTAGAGAATATTCACTTTCGATACACGGGTTCAAATGCAGGTATATTCGTGTCTATATTTCTGAGATGAGGTATTATGTACATTATTTACATTATTCGGATTATTGTCCTCATCTTCGTCGCCATAACAGCAAAAATTGCAATATGAGCACTGGTAAAAATGGTTGCTGAAGACATTAGGTTTATAATACCCAGAAATTCATACAAAGATGTCCTCAAGGACGCATGGATAAAGGCGTTGGTTAGATCCAGTGACAAGACCCAAAGTGTGAGTTCAATACCCGGTTAAGGCAATGGAAATTAACAGGAGATAACTGATACCTTAAACATGGCACGTGGAACTAGAACAATCTACCCCAGTGAGCGAAATAAAGGGTTCAGTTCGACATTCCAAACACCTGAAGAAGGCCGGAGCGTAAACGTTGTAATAAATATAGCGACAAATATGAGGACAATAGTCCGAATAATGTAAATAATGCAGGTATATTCATATGCAAATTTCCTCCTTATAAATAACAGATGATACAGCTTGAGTCTAAACTAATACTTATCCTTTTCGCTGAGATTTGTATTATTTAAATATTAGCTTTCTCCCCAGGCAGTACCTCTCCCTCGGGACAGGGCTGTAGTTATTTCCAAGTGCCTGAAGCTTCACCAAAAGGGAAAGTGCCTAAGGTATTTTTGCGCGGTTTGGCCGTTAAACCCATTTTAAACCTCGATCAAATACGGTTGCGATGTGGGCACCCTGGTAGATGCCACTAAGCCTAACCTTTGGCTGGGACTGCATTCTTTGAATATTACACCAATTCCCCGGAGAGGGTGTCCTCCAAGCAATACCTCTCCCTTCTTTATTCTACATTGAACATCATCACTTGATAAGACACCAGAAGTGTTGAAACAAAATGGCTATTTTTGTCGTGATTTTATAACATATTTATGCTATAATTTTCGAATAAGTTATATTTGCTCTACTTTGTATTGAGCACTCTTTTAAGAATAGTATTTTTGGGTTATTGGAATTTATTCCGTATACGCCAATCCTATACTTGTATATATATATATATATATATATATATATATATATATATATATATATATATATATATGACATACTGACCTCAAGTCAAAATAGGTCAACACTCTCTGCCTTTTCTCCCACTTTCTAAAAAACAATATCTCTTGTTTTTAACCCGGAATATTTTTTTCGATTTAATTTGTAATTTGTAGGTCTTGAAGATTGAGAGCTGCTGTTTTTAGAGCTCTCATGAAATAAAAATTATTACCTATGGGTTTTTAAGTGTTTGATATTCTTTATATATATATATATATATATATATATATATATATATATATATATATATATATATATATATAAGCTTTAAATTATAGAACTAAATTAAAATTCCTAGTACTGTTTCATTTTCAATCGATTTTTGGAATAACTTCTTCCATTCGCGGAAACATGTGCCAATTGATCCTCAACCCCTCGAGCAAAATGGGTCAACCGCATGTTCCATCTGTCTAAAAGTTTCCAAAACACCTGCAGGCCTTGGGAGCCACATGCATGTCCATAAAAGTTAAGCCCCTCTTTATTTTACTGAGCCATCATTTGTCGTCAGTGATGAGTGAGTCAGCAATATCAGTCAGGCCACGAGTGCTGTTATTTTTCTCGGCTATTTATATATAAGGGTCAGTGGTGCATTGTGGGTAGTCTAATTTGGCGGTTATTTACCGGAAGTCTTGTATTTGTTTATTTATTTATTTGGGTTAAATTATTTTGCTTGTTTTTATTTATTTATATTTTTTTATTTTTTTATTTCTTATCTTATATATTTTTTTTTTTTTTATTTTGAGGGAAAAATTATAAATTATAATTAATACAATGTAAAGATGGCAATACAGAAATTAGAATTAGTTATACATTCGACATTTGAAGAGTTAGAGAAATATAGTAGCTAATTAAGTAAAACCTATATTATGGAAATTTGAATTAGTTTTTATACCGACATTTTAATACTATTTCATTACTCGGATTCAACAATTGGCTTTGATTATTGTATTTTATTATTCTAATTTTTTCTTCTAAACATAAGTCACACCTTTCTCTAAGACTATTAGAAGTATGTGCGGAACCAATATTCTTCCAAACTATCTGTGGGTTCGAACCTTTCTCTTTCAATTCCCAAAATGTTTTTGAAGGAGCTCTCTGGTGTTTTAATTTAGGGTTAGAAAATAAGTGCCTGTGATTATAACATTTCTGTTTCCATTCCCCCGCGGAAATTCCACTGTAAATATTATAATTTTCATATTTTCTTTGGGGAAAATGGTTACTTGATATATAACCGTGGTAGATTTTCATTTGCCCTTTACTGGAGAATTTTCTTTAGGTCTACAATTACAGAAGTGTTCAATACCAGGTTTTTTGTTTATCCCATAGAAATTTCTATTCAGTCGTAATGGATCTAACGAGACAAGCTTGCTACGCAGCACCCCACATCGAAGCCCCCATCCTAATATATATAAAGAAAATGAAACGGTAACCTTTTCAAAATTACTTGCAATAAAAAGCCGAGCAGTCCTTAATTACATGGCCTCCTACACGGCTTTGTGGGTGATTTCCCAACTTACAAACCTTTTCCTTCAGACGAAACATCGTCAGCCTCTCGCTATTTCCATGGCATGTGTTCCGACCAGCTACAGTCATTGGTACCACCGGTTCAGACCTTTAAAACTATGACCGTCCATGTCGCATCCACAAGAGTGAATCATTCCCATTACCTTCATATACCATTAGTAAGGAGTAAGTTCCATTTGGACAGCTTCTCCCCAAGAAATGTTGCTTTGCGGAACAGACTTCCGACAGATTGATTTCCCAATCGCTACAAACTTGACCTATTCAAGGCTAGGTTTAACTGCTATATATACTGAATAGCCAAATGATCTTCTCTTCTTGTCTTTTCTTAAACACATACAACACTACACCGTAACTCTCTACCTTGAGTGGTTCTTGGGCCTTGTATTAGTATTAGAAAATTGCTGAAAAATTAACTCTACTTTTCATTAAGTATTGAATGATGAACTTTTCACTATTTTAAATAGCTAATAAGATACACTTCAGATTTTCATAATCTTTTCGAGAAAATGTCACGAGACAAAAATGCATGCAAACAAAAATATACTGCTGAGATCATAGTGTTCACAACCCCCCGCCCTAGTTAAATGTGAACTCCATAACCTTTTCAGTGAGTGTATAACATGCGCCATGTCAGGACTACAAACCGATATTTAGTTCATAATTGGATTTTCTCCTAGACTGGTTGCCAAACACGATCCTAGTCAACCCTCTCATTTAACGCATAGTCGGGGTGGGTGGCAGATTAGATCGATGTATTCCTTTCGCAAAGTTATTTGTGCCTAAGTAAATATAAAGAGCTCAGCCAGTAATCGAAATTCGGAATTCACTGATTTTAATTTTCGCGCCCTTAACCGTTACCCGGATATAAAAAAAAGAAGCAAATTGATAAAAATAAATAAAATAATAATAATAATCTTCTGAAGAAAATTAAAACTCAAAAATGAAACAACTTTATACTGATCACAATTATTTAACATGCTATCTCATTGAATTAACATACGTCATATTAAATAAAAGCGTTTCGCTCGTCTGACAACATCAAAAGATGTCGTTATTCTTGTAGTTCTTTTATTCTGTAACCTCATTTTAACCCTTCCTCACATATTCCTTACCTTCTAGCGTCAAATGACATTTGAAATTTCCATTTGACAGTGAATAGCCTTGCAGGTGACATTTTGTTCATTGGCAAGTCTCTCTGCGCATGTGCAAAGGCTTTTACTCCTCATTGAGCTGGAAACATTGTCACGGAAGCCACACTCTAACGTTTCATAATATTTTGTTTATTACGTTAATGCGATCAACTCAAAATCACTTCCTATATCGGAATCAATACATATAAAATAATTAATACATATAATTTCAACATTAGAAAAAGGAAGAAAGTACAATGCTGATGCAATCGTTTTGAGCCTATTTAAAAAATATCTGTCTATAGCTCTGAGGTGAGACATTATGATTACTAATACTATCTACATTATTCGGACTGTTATCATCATTTTCATTGCCATATTCACCATATTTCGGCCGTTGTACGCTCTGGTCTTCTTCAGATGACTGGAATTTCGAACAGAACCCTTTATTTCGCCCACCGGGTTAGATTGTTTTTGTTCTTGTTGCTATGCCTCTTCCTGATGCCCCTCAGTTATTTCTCTTTAACTAAACTCTCCATGTTTTGGTTCCCCACTGTTGTGGCCTGGTATTGAACTCACAACTCAAGGACACATGGCCCAGTGGATGAAGAGGATGCTTAGATCCAGTGACTAGACCCTCGGGTCGTACAATAGCTCCTCAGGTTTTGAATTCGGAGTTGTCCTTTTTGTTTTTTAGTAAAGGTCACCCTTTACAAGGCCCGGGATCCACTCGAGGTAGAGGGTTACGTTAGGAGGCAATTTGTCCGGATAGGCGTGGAAGATAAGGCCTTGAACAGGTTTTGGATTCGGAGTTGTCCTTTTTGTTTTTTAGTAAAGGTCACCCTTTACAAGGCCCGGGATCCACTCGAGGTAGAGGGTTACGTTAGGAGGCAATTTGTCCGGATAGGCGTGGAAGATAAGGCCTTGAACAGGTTTTGGATTCGGAGTTGTCCTTTTTGTTTTTTAGTAAAGGTCACCCTTTACAAGGCCCGGGATCCACTCGAGGTAGAGGGTTACGTTAGGAGGCAATTTGTCCGGATAGGCGTGGAAGATAAGGCCTTGAACAGGTTTTGAATTCGGAGTTGTCCTTTTTGTTTTTTAGTAAAGGTCACCCTTTACAAGGCCCGGGATCCACTCGAGGTAGAGGGTTACGTTAGGAGGCAATTTGTCCGGATAGGCGTGGAAGATAAGGTCTTGAACAGGTTAAGATTGTAGTAATCGGGGAAACATCCTCTTGGGAGTCTGTTACATAAAGCAGTGGTTCTCGGGAAGAAGCT
Source organism: Acanthosepion esculentum (assembly GCA_964036315.1). NCBI lineage: Eukaryota > Metazoa > Mollusca > Cephalopoda > Sepiida > Sepiidae > Acanthosepion > Acanthosepion esculentum. The sequence continues at coordinate 52,323,829 of OZ038513.1, read as the reverse complement.
GTTTGACTGGGACTTACTTCTCACCGATGGAATACAGAGGGAATGTGGCTGGTTCTTCTACTGCTTTTTTCTCCTCACAAACGTTTTCTCATTCTCAGCAATCCCCTGCGTTTTAGTGGCTCCATCGCGCTTCTTGGGGTGAAATGATTTAAAAAATAACAAAAAACATTTGACTCGCAGATCTTTCAAACATCAATTTACTTCTAAATGTATCTGTCTGATAAGATATCTATTTACCATTGAATTCATCTGATTTACTTTATTTTATTTTATATTATATTATACTTTATATTATATTTTATTTTATATTATTTGCGGTTTTTCGATTTATTTGAGCATGAGATCATTTACCCAGTAAGCATCGGTTTCCAAATGACTGATGTCACTTCCGGCCAGTTTAAAATCTTATCTTCCTATATGCAACCGCCATTATGTTTTGAAAATCAGTTTGAATCCAGTTCTTATTTTTGCATTAAGGTTCACCCTGTAAAAGGCCCGGGGGCCACTCGAGTTAGAGGGTCACGTTAAGGAGTAGTTTATAGGGATAGGAGGGGAAGATATAGGTTGATTCTAGACTTGAACAGGTTAAGATTGTAGTAATCAGGGAAACATAATCTTGGGAGTCTGTTCCACAGAACAGTGGTTAAAGATCTGTGGAACTTATTTCTTATCAACAGAACATGGAGGAAATGCGAGTGATTTGCTATTATATAAGTGGCATGACGTCTCTTTGTCGTGAAGGTTTTAATTGGCGGAAACCAGGGAATGTAGTTGTCCTTCTACTGGTTCTTCTAGACCGGTTTCCACCCAAGGTAATCTTATCATTTTATATTCTCTTCCTTTCGGAACAGCACACAGCGCTTCCGTCGTTGTATCCTCTGCATATGTATTTCTTCACGTGTTGTATTCTCTTCACTTGACTTCTTCACATGTCTTTTGTACACTGTAACCTTCGCGGTATTCTGGACAGAACCCTTTATTCCATCAATTAAGAAGGTTCTTATTCTTTTTTATACTTAAGAGTACAACTGGTATCACGTTTGTGTTTCTTAACGGTTTCTTCCATTGAACCACTTAATCAGCGTCGAGTCTGGTTAGTACCTAGATGGGTGACTTAAATGGGTGAGTACCAGGTCCTGTGAATGTGTGGGTAGTGTAATGGATAATGGTGCCGAATTGGTAATCGGAGAGCCTGGTTGCAATTCAATTCGGGTTCGTTATAATCACTTACGGGAAAATACCCTTGGAAAAAGTATTATTCTCCATGCCCCCCCCCAGCTATGAGTTAATTAATTGAACTTGTATCAGTAAATCATTATTATCCGCAAGATAAAAAAATATTTTCTGGATTTAAATAACCACAAAAAAGTTGATAAACCGTAAAAATCAAATCGATCAATCAATCCACTGAACAAGAGTATGTGACATTTTCACCTTACCCAGGGATTGAACTCTTGCTAGAAAGCTAGAATTTCTTTAACCAGTGCTTTAATACACTAAATGAGTTATTTACCAGAGGGCCCACGTCGTTACCGTGTGCGACTCAAGATTGAGGTTTAAGGTGGTAATACCGTGTTAAAAATAGCTGCCTGGACGCTTCCACACGAGGTGATATGCATCTCTTGCACAGAAATTTATTTAAAACGAGTATTACTCTTAAGAAATTCACTCAGTTATTTGTTTAACAAGCTAGGTAACATGTCCAAATTGCCCCCCTTCAATATTCAATATAATGCTTAATCTTATCAGCATCATTTCTACAAACCATTTGATACAATTTCTATATTAATTTCAGAAAATTTATCAGAAATTACTTCTTTTTTAAATTCAGGGATTATTTCCCTCCTGGGTATGACGATAAACTACATCCGCTTCCTGGGTAAGCTGATAAAGTACATCCGACAGAAAGGCCCTTGATCAGGAGATTTTAAGGAGTATGGAACCACCTCTTAATTGCTGGTGTTCCCGGGTCCACCCTGACCCGAGGTGGAAGCAGCTGTCAGGTTTCTAGCTATGGGTAAGTAGTTAACCCCTCCAAAGGGGTCAAAGCACTATGAAAGTATAAAAATAGGTTTTAATGTCAGCAATACTTTCTTGGGAAAATTATTACCAGCAGTACATTTTTGAAAAATAAAAATAAAAAATACCAGGAATACATTTTCGGAAAAAATAATATTACCAGCAATACGTTTTTGAAAAAAAAAATACCAGCAATAAATATCTTGTCAGCATTAAATAATTCATTAAGGTTGGTATGCCGTAAAACAAACCAAACCGGGAATTATTTTCGGTTTGAGCATGTAAACATGATGTTTCCATACACCCTCCAAGAGAAAAGACTGGTGGTGTTCGGTCTGGTGATTGTGATGGAGATTCCATTCTTCAGTCTTCTTACACACCTCAGCTCGAAAAAAAAAGTAGTGCGTAACGTAATTTTGCAAATTAATTGCTTATTTTTTCTGGATGAGTAATGTGGTATTTTTATGTGTTTAATTCTCTGTTAACGGATGTAAAAAAGAATTCTGCTTTTTAAATCACTTAAATAACACTAGTAGGTGGGGAAATTTTCATAGTTTTCCAATTTGAACTTTCTGATGAATCATACTTCTTAATTTCATGATTGAATAAACTTCTTGCGACTTCATCTCTATTTATAAAAGGCAGGATGTGTGTGAGTGTGTGTGTGTGTGTAACGAATGCGCGGCCGCAATTTTCGACGGATTTGCACCAAAATTTACATGCACATTCTCCAAGTTAGTGGTAAGGCCAAAACCGACTTTGCATTTCCCAACTCCCATCGATAGTGGAAATAATCGATTTTTTTCATGCTTCTACGGCAGTTTACATGTAGTTTGTGGCCATTTTCTACTGCCCAGAGTGAGAGCCTATAGCTGGCTGCCACGAATAGGCAGGAAGATTCTATTGGCCATCGTGAGAGATAACAGCTGACTGACGCGAATGTTCACTAGCATACTAGCATGCAAAAAAAAAAAATCGATAGCGGCATTCGTCACAAGTGGGAAAAATTTAAATCGGCATGGCACTTTACTCCAATTGGCTCATTCGCTTGCTTAAACTCAACGTTGATTCTGATTCTGCAGAACTGGGTTGGGTGTGAAAAAGTATTTGTTGTTAACATTCTTTTTTCATTCGGTTTTTCCAGTTACGAGTCCTTTTTTAAAGCTGATCGTTTTGTGTTCATTTTGTTTAATTCTTTTTTCGTAACAGATTTAATGTTTAGTATATAGCTTAGAAAAAATTCGCAGTGTGAGATAGGCAAGAAGTAAGGCATGTAGCAACATCAGCACGGCAAAGGGCACTCCTTTAAAGGCAAGAAAGGGCAAAAATATTTTAAGTCAAGTGATAGCGATTGCTGTATGAGTTGTACGATTTTTGAATCAAGCACGGGCAACGCCGGGTCATGCTGCTAGTCGATTATAAAATACAAGTTCTTATATCTTTCTTTCTTTTTCTTTCTTTCTTTCTTTCTTTCTTTCTTTCTTTCTAATCCTGGGTATGGCGATAAAGTACATCAGGCAGCAAGGCCTCTGATTGGGAGATTGGAGGTTTTGAAGAGCGTAGAACCACCTCTTAATTACTGTTGCTCTCAGGTTCATGCTGCCACAGAACGGTAGCAACTGTTAGGGACCTAGCTATGGGCAAATATGGAATCCCCACTGAGTTATACTAGCTAGGGCACTTCCACACTAGGTGGTATGCATCTCCCGCACAGTAATTTATTTGAAACACAAGCATTACTCTTGAAAATCTCACGGATTTCCCATTTCAAATTTCTGATGATTCATAATTCTTAATTCAATGATTGCATAGTCTCATAGCAGGTCACATCATTCACTCAATACTTTGGAAAAGATCAAAGGGTAATTAAGTTCTCTCTTCCTCTTAACATTATGAAGCAAGTGTTACGCTCTGCTTCGCCTATAGTTTAAAATATTCAGTCCCGACTGCTACATCACAGACTGAATCAACGACGGAAGATTTGCTTTTCATCTCGTTTTATTTCATGAGACAGTAGTTGTAGGATAGTTTCGTGGAGGAAGAGGGAGATAAGGAGGAGGGGTAAGACGGGTTGATCAACTATCCATCACCACGTACTGGCTTGTTTGGGTACAGCGAGACGTCTTGACTCTTTTTACTCTTCCAGCAATGTATAAAAACTTAAAGACAATCCGTCAGTGTTAGAATTCCACCCTGATTCATTTGATTTCATATGGGTCCAGTATGTAATAGAAGACTAATCTCGAGAACACATACCTTGCGGGAGCGCCTTCCTCGTTGCACTAAGACGAATGAGTTGGTGGATACGGACGTCCTCATGACAGTGGTCGGAGTTATTGGTTAATTTTTGCCATTGGCCGGTATGGCAACACCATATTAAATCGACCTTTCGGTAAGGTGAGTAAATACCGATACAACACGTAAATGAATGCGATATGTCTTGGTATTTGTCAAAATTCTGGAATCTTTGAGAAAATATACCACAAGAGAGGCTGCCATTTTGGACTCACATCTTAATGACCAATTAGGCTCACTGATTCATTTTTCTGAAGAGTTATAATGAAAGTTATCTTAAACGACCACTCCTCTAGATCTTTTTGCATTAATGCCGTAGACGCGAGGGTATCTATTCTTGAACCCAGCGGGTTCCTTATTTCTATCAACGACGTTCCTGATGTCCTCAGTTCCCGAATCGGTATATATGCTGATGATACAGATATTTACTAATATCAATAGTAAGTCTGATAGGTTCGATAAAATTGAAATGGCAGCTGATCTCGGAAATGGCCAACAATTTGTCGTTAACCTTTTGAACTCTGCATTATTAATATTATTTCCCTTTCTAATGCATTCTTTTTCAATGCATCTCAATTGCGGTATCTTTATTGTTAATTTCACTCAAAGTTGTTTTCTGTTGCCATAGCAGGATATGACAACACAACAATGAAATTCAAATGCACAGGAATCAGAGTCACCTGTCAGGATAAACGTATTGTACAGCAAATGAAGTCACATACAGAGTGAAAACCGTTAACTTGGAATAGAAATATCGTGCTAATTCTAACGCCTCAAAAACGAGAATTCTCTTTATTAATAATCTCGAACATCCTTTTTTTCCCCTTCCATCAACACGGCAGATGCTACACTCCAGGAGAGCAACTCACTGTGAATTCTTGGTCTCATATCTTTCACGAAATGAAGTAGAATGATTACATTGAATCAGTTGCTGATAAAAAAATGACAGTTCATTGTCGTGCTAGGCAATCTTTTCTCATGCACGTTTATAATTCTTCTATTCGTCTTTGGTTTCAATATTGCTGCCACATCTGGTATACTGCTATATATTTAGAGATTCTTGATAAAATCCAAAGAAAATCCTACAACTTTCTTGTTCCTGACCTGGCATCTCGGCCTCAGTCATTTCTACACTGGCGTAACGTAGCTTTCTTTTGCCTCTTCTATAAATATTTGCATGTTAATTTTTCTGATGAGCTTTACCTCGTTGGTACTACTTCACGGATTAAAGTTCACTACTCGATTGGCAGTTAGGTCTCATAAGTTACCTGTTGAATTTTCTAGTTGTAACTGTTGTTTCTATGCTAATAATTTCTTCTTTCGCGCTTGTGTAAATTTCTAATTCCGCCTTCTTATTTTCCTGTCAACTACAATATTAAAAAATATGAAATTCACTGCCAATAATTTTCCGTCTCCTTGAATATTGTTCTTTGATTGTCGTCTTTGTTTCTTTCAGTCTCAGTAACACCGTACATCCTAGTGACTTTCATTGCTTTGCTTGGAGTGAAATGATAAAATAATATGACTTTACTGGTATCCGAAAAATTTCCTCCGAGACAAAAGCACCCTGGACAATTTCCCACATGGGACAATTGCTTCCATAGGACAACTGCTCACCGGACAAATTCCCCCTGGGACAATTGCTCCCATAGGACAACTGCCCACCGGACAATTTCCCCCATAGAACAATTGCTTCCATAGGACAAATACCCAGCGGACAATTTCCCCCATAGGACAATTGCCTCCGTAGGACAACTGCCCACCGGATAATTTCCCCCATAGGACAATTGCCTCCATAGGACAACTGCCCACCGGAAAATTGGCCCCATAGGACAATTGCCACCATAAGACAATTGCCCACTGGACAATTGCCCCATTAAGAGAAAGTACAACTTTTGGGGGTGGGGAATAAATCCTAGTAAAATCTAATTCGAGTTTCATTTTCATGTTTTATGTTATCCAATAAGTATAATTATTCAATAAGATATATATTTTTATATCACTAGAATTATTAGCCGAGTTCCTCCCATGTGCCTGTCTCTCGAAATCTAAAAAAAAGTAACCAGAAAGCAAATTAAATGGCCCACTGCACACCTGAAGGATCCGTGATTGAACTATAAATTGCCAGGAGCCGCAGTGTGTAATTTGGAAGATGGAGCTAGTTGTAGCTGATGGATGGTACACAAGTCAAAACCCGATCAGTATCGGCTGGGTCCCCGCAGAGAGGGGGTATGATGTTGAGAGACCCGAATCCCCTAATGAACCTCGGCTAGAAACATCACTGACGATGTGTACCAAAGCAACCAGTAGATGTATTTAACGAAATACAAATGAAATTTCAAATTATGGGCTATACATCTCAAAATGTCCAACATATTTGCTATTCTAACTGTCGAATTTTGATAATTTTTAATTTCGGCATCTCAGGTCAGGTCAGGTCTGTATAATCCTATAAAGGTCAAAATGGCTTTTTAGAAAGTTATCTTTTTAAAAATTAAGAGAAAGCACAAATTGCGGGACGGGGGTAAAATCCTGATAGAACTAATTAGGGCTTTATTTTCATGATTTTTCTGTTACCCATCAAGTAGAAGAATTCAATGATAGTATTTATATTTTTATATCACTAAAATTATACATTGTAGGCTATACACAAATACAATAATTAATTCTTACATTTCAATAAGAAGAATTATCCAATAATAACATTTATATACTGATCCTTTCCAATTCTCTAATCAGCTTCTTGATGTTAAGATGAAATTCATCAAGGAAGGCACCATAGTTTTATTTTTTTTTTTTAACCCAAGTACTTTCAATTTTTCTAAGAATCAGGTTTTCTTGGAATTCCAGATTTATTAAAGTCAAAATAATTTGTTTTAAAAGCCTACATTCGAGCTGAAGGAAAACAATTCCAAACTTGATAGCCCCCACCCCACAAAAAAAATAATTCCTACATTTGTTACGATCCAGAGAAAACAAAAATTAAATCCAGGCATAATTGCTATAGTAAAAATATTTTACGAAAGAATGACTTGTTTCAAAAAGACATTTTCGAGATTCGATTACATTAATGATAAAGCTCAAATTCTAATACCAGCAAATTTATCTTATATATATATATATATATATATATATATATATATATATATATATATATATATATATATATATATATATATATATATATATATATGATAAAGATGGTATCGGGGGGAATTGTCTCCAGAAAGCACAACTCTGGTGGGTGGGGAATAATACTAATAAAACTAATTAGGGTTTTATTTTCATGTTTTATCTGTTATCCAATAAGAAGAATTATTAAATAATAATATTTATTTTTTTAAATCACTAAAATTATACATTGTAGGCTATACACAAATACAATAATTAATAATTACAATAATGAATTATTTCATATTATCCAATAATAACATTTATGTTTTTATATCACTATAATTAGTTGTCTTATGGGGCAATTTTCCTATAACCAATAAAAACATATATAGCTGGCCACTCATATTCGATAATACCTGTCTACTAGGGCGGCTAGCCAATCACTATTGCAGATACTTTATTTAACACCCAGAGAGCCCACTTGTGGTTTATACTGCAACTATGCTGAGCAGACCTTAGTTACAGTTTCAGTGTGTTATCTAGCATGATCAATAATTGGCCCCATTAAGAGAAAATTAAGAGAAAGAACAGCTTTGTTGGGTGAGGAATAAATACTAATAAAACTAATTATGGTTTTATTTTCATGTTTTATCTGTTATCAAATAAGAAGAATTATTCAATAATAATATTTATATTTTTATATCACTAAAATTATGCAACCAAAATTGTGAAGTATGGCCTATACATCTTAAAAATTCCAACACATGGCGTTTCTCGAAGTCTTGTACGATATTTGCTATTCTGACTGTCGAATCTCGATAACGTTTCCGCTTTTCCGCTGCCAGATGTCCTGCAAGCATCTGATTGGCAGTTGTCTTATGGGGGCAGTTGTTCAGAGATCAGTTGTCCTATGGAGGTAATTGTCCAATGGGGGTGCTGTTGTCTTATAACCGATTTTACTATGAAAAGACATTGGAGGTGATGTTCGTTGATTTTACGATGTGATGACCCTCGTTAGATTACTTAATATAAAATTTTGTATGTGACATTCGCTGAGGATAAAACTCCTTACTCAGTTGTGACGATCAACTAGATTATACTCGCTGAACGTTAATCCATGCTAAGGCGTCAAAATAAAATGACGTAGGACAATAGGCTAAGCAGAATTTAATAAAAATAGAGATAAAAAATAGAAGATTATAAAAATAAAGGATGAAGAAAGGGAAGATGTCCAGGATTACCTCTATTCTGACAAATGAGGAAATTAACGAAATACCATGAAAATGAAATAAAATAATGTAGAACTAATTTAAAGAAAGTTAGAAAGTATTTAATAAATATAGATTTTTGTTGTTTCCACTTAACTAATAGACAGCTATTAAAAGAATTAAACGGACAAAGTTCTCCACAGAATATTGGCTGTGAAAGTTAGAACTATTTTGGGGATTTCCTGGAGAGATGATACACCAAGGGTTTTGTTGATTTGGTCTTTAGTTCCTTTCTTTGTAACCGTAATTTCTATGCTTCTCCCGCGCTTCTCGCTTTTGGAACTCTCTTCCGGCTTCTTGCTTTCCTCTTAACTATGATCTTTCAATATAGGTATGGTCTTTTGTTGGGAAAATGGCTGCGGTATCATTAATGAAAAATGACGTTAAATTTTTCCTTTTCTCTTTAGTAGTTCAGATCACCTTTTGAGGAACTGTGCTTCATGCGACCCACTGTTGAAAAGTTTTTTGCCCATGCCGGGCTTATATTATCAGGCTTCTCTTGCCAGTCCCCTTGTCTGCTCCTACTCTATATTAATGATCTGCCTCAGAACATACTACGCTTCTTAGTGAATATATATATGTGATTGAAAGTAACTTCCAAAAATTTAGAAGACCAGAACCTAACAGCTCTCCTCTGACCTGGCCCCGATGGCTTAATAGTGAACGGACTAGCTTCTAACATTCAATAAGTCCAAAACAAAACTCGTAACATTTTAGCGTCACCGAGCAGATACTGAACGTTGCCATATCATGATGGGTGGGTTTCTCTCCTTGCTTTGAACGTCTGTTGGGGCTTCCCCAAACCAGTAGTGACATAAATATATAAGATATATTGCTAAGGTGTCTGGAAAAATGGTCGGTTCATTTATCACTCCAGTAATTGTCTTACTCGCTCTGTTATACTCCATCTTCACATAAGTCAGATCAAACCGAAAATGGAGTATTGAGGCCATATCTTGTCTGAAGTAGCCAAGTCCTCACTTGCCTGTTTTTGGTAGAGTTGGAAAGTGTCTACGCGACACTCTAGGTGATGAATTATTTTCCACCTTACAACCTCTTTCCCCACAGACGAAATGTCGTGAGCCATTTGATACTTTCTCGCTATTTCCATAGCATGTGTTCTGACGAACTACATTCCTTGATCCAACAAGCCTTGGCCCTTGCAACTGGGACCGGCCATGCCACCTACACAATGAGGAAGCATCCCAATTGTCTTCGTATTCCATTCGTAAGTTCTGATCGAACAACTTCTTCCCAAAAACTGCTGCTTTGCGGAACAGACTCCCAGTAGGTTGCTTTCCCAATCGCTACAATCTTGACCTCTTGAAGTCGAGGGTTAAGCATAATCTTTCTGGTATTGCCTTATGAGTTCCACTTCCTGCTATTTCTTCCGCTAATACAACAGCAAACAGTAAACCTCTGTCTTGAGAGGCTCTTGTGTCTTGTATTGGGTGAACATTAGTATTAAAAATTAAACATGGAATATTATCCGTAGCTTTGTTGTTATTTTCACAAAATTTCTGCCATTAATCTGCGTTAATCTACAAGGAAACAGCATGATTTATCTGTCTATATCTCTGAGGGGAGGTATTATGATTACTTGCATTATTTACATTATTCGGACTGGATGAAGAGGTTGGTTAGATCTAGTGACTAGACCCAAAGAGTTGTGAGTTCAATAACAAGTCACAGCAGTGGTGAACCAAAAGTGCTGAGTTAAAGGGAAGTAAATAAAATACCCGGAAGAGATATGGCACGTGGAACTAAAACAATCTACCCCCGTAGACGAAATAAAAGGCTCGGTTCGAAATTCTAATCACCTGAAGAAGGCCGGGACGTACAACGGCCGAAACGTTGTGAATATGTTAATGAAGATGAGGATAACAGTGCGAAGAATTTAAATAATGCAAGAATGCTTTATTTCACGATGGTGGGATGAAAAGTTCATAGGCTGACTACGAACGTGTGATGCTATAGCTGTGAAATCTTGCATGCATTAATTTCAACGCTTCATATCAATAATTGCTTTTTTATCAGGTATACTGTTAAAAAAAGACTGTTCTTGCTAAAAGTCATCAACAACAGATATGATGTCACTATCAATGCAAAACTGGTTTCCAGCCAGGTTTTTTTTTCCATGCTGAGGAACAGATAAGAGAATAGGGAGGGCGATGAACCTGTTCAAGGCCAGTCGTACACAGCAGCTACGAAAAACCAATGATTTTTGTGCTGAACCATTGTCTTGATAAAAGAAGATTATTCCGTATAATGAGCTTTCTTGTTGCGTAAATGTTCGTAGGAATATATTGCATATTAACTGTGATTTCGATATTTTAGCATCTAGAATAAAAGCACAACATGGTAAAGTTCAAAAGGAGTTAAATCTTTTTTCGATAGTTTTCCCGCCATTTTCGTTCTTTATTGCTTAATAGAAGTCTTTTGACTTCCATTTTTATCTCTTGTTCCATTTCTGTCACCAACTATGGGACTATGTTGAATTATAATTATTTGTGACTAATTCTTAGCAATATTGTTCACCCCTCTTTCCGCCTTTTTTTTCGCGTAACGATCAAAATCATAAATTTAATTTTATTTGTTAATCTCACGTTAATTTTACCACGTTAATCGTCAGATTTAATCGAGTTTACTCGTTCAATTTGTTTTGAACGACATTTATTTATATATTTATTTTCGTTTTAAATCGCTACATAAGCCGTAATTTATTTATTTTAATCGTAAAAACAATGTAAATTTCTAATTACGAGGGTCATTCAATAAATAAGGTGAATTTTTCGGTATAATGACTTCTAATACAGATAGAAGCTTATTCTTTTTTTCTTTTTTCTTTTTTTATTTCTTTTTCACATGGATTTAATTTCTTTTGCCGGTTAAATAAAAAACTTTCAGAGTTTTGGTGATTAACAAAGATGGCTGACCAACAAGCATGCTCCAGGATTGAACAGCGGTCAGTTATCAAGTTTTTGGTTGCTGAAGGGTGCAAACCAGTTGAAATTCATAGGAGAATGTCAACTGTGTATGGTGCCACATGTTTCAGCCAAAAAATGTCTACAAGTGGGCTAAATTGTTTAAAGAAGGACGGAACAGTGTTGAGGATGAAGACAGGCCTGGGTGGCCTACAGAAGTGAGGTCTCCTGAGGTGATCGAATCAGTCAATGACCTCATTCAGTCTGACAGAAGGGTGACAGTGGATGACATTGCAAGGACTTTGAGCTTATCTGTTGGGACAAACGCAGGGGCCATCAGTCAGAAGGAGTCATCTTGCATCATGACAACGCAAGGCCTCACACAGCAGCCCAAACGGTGCAGACCATCAACGAGCTGGGCTGGGAACTGCTCCCTCATCCCCCTTACAGCCCAGACCTTGCCCCTTCAGACTTTCACCTGTTTGGTCCCTTGAAAGCGTTCACGAGAGGTACGAAGTTTAAAAGTGACGATGAAGTCAAAAGTGTTGTGAGCGACAGGCTGAGACATCATTCCAAAGATTTTTACGCTGAGGGAATACGGAAGCTTGTGCACAGACGGGAAAAATGTGTGACAGTGCTGGGAGACTACGTTGAAAAATAATAAAAAAAGTAAGCTTCTATCTGTATTAGAAGTCATTATACCGAAAAATGAATGACTCTCGTATTTTAAGGTTGCATCTATTTTTTTTAAATTTCTTATTTTATTGTTTTAATTTATTTTATCTTATTTACTGACAGTAATTATCAGCTGGGGAGATGAAACTGGGAAAAAAACGTAGAAAAAGTACCCCCCCCCCCGAAAAACATAATTACCTACCGAAAAAAAACAAAAAAAACATAGGTAACAATCAGGTAGCAGATGAAAAGGAGTGTTTCCATTGCATAGATTGTCTCTAGCTCAAAGTGATGAACCCAGCACGGTGCTAGGACAGTGACGTATTGGACATTTGCGTTCTGGTCAATTGCGTCCCTGGACATTTGCGTCCGTGGATAATTGCATACATCTAATATTTTTTGAAACTTTTAAAGGCAATTACCATAAATTTAAAAAAAACCATAGGTAACAATCATAAATTTAAGAAAATGACGAAAAGGAATAAAATAAAAAAAATAAAAGTTTACTTTTGTTTAAAATGCAGTGACAGATTAACAGTGTTACAAGATGGCTCTACACATCACCAGTATGTCTTTGTTTCATCGGCGTTTTTCTTACGATAGTGGTAGCTGTAAATTTCCTCGTCCATAAATATTTTTCCACCAGTGCTTGATTTTCGGAATTTAGCCATACGTTCCAAATAAAAATATAATCTATAAAATCCAGAATCTATTAGATGTTTGTGGTACGCATTGCTGGAGTGAGCTGAAACTACTAACTTAATTTTCTCTTGCTTTAAAAAATAATTTTTCTCTCTATTTTTATTCATGGTAATTAACTTTCTGTTTGTTTAGAGTAATTAAAGCTATTGATGTACAAATTTCTATATTAAACAACTGTTAAAAAATGGTACCTTCAAAAAATTATCAGAGGTACTCAATTATCCAGGGATGCATTTGCTTAGGGACGCAAATGTCCAGTGATACAATTGCTTGGTACTAAGGAAAACATTTATGTGTACTATCCAATAGCTTCATGTCTCGCACATTTCGCCTTTGGAACTCCCTTCCTTATTCCTGTTTCCCTGACAAATATAATCTCCAACTATTTAAGTGTAACGTCAATCGAAATCTCCAGTTGCCTTGATCTATCCACTTCCCTTCCCCACATCCTTACACCTTTCATTCCTATCTGCTCTCGCTCCAAATCTTCTGTAACCCCCTTGCCTTGATCGATCCACTATCTTTCTCCACATCCTCTCCTTTACCACTCCTATCTGCTCTTCCTCCAAACCTTCTGTAACCCCTTGCGTGCTAGTGGCTTCCAGCCTTGCTTGGGGTGATAAACTTTAAAAAAATTAAAAAAAAAACAAAACATGGATTTGCCACAGACAAAGTCAGATTCTCCCGTGATGTAATCAACTCGGTGCGCTTTTCATCAGGTGTGAGAAAACGTGATACGCACGGAGCTGAAAGCCTCGTCAAGCCAAATTCACTGTGCAAACTATTCTCAACTCATTAACGGGATAATGTAATAGCATTGGTTATTTGATTTATAGTCAATCGCCTGCCATTTTTTCCTCTGTGGTTGCATTGCGAGACGTTCAGCAATTGTCATCTTCAAGACTCTCCCTTCCCTTCCTAATTTCAGCTACCCACTTTTGCGCTGCTTATAAAGCTGGAGCGTTTATCGACTGATGCAATAACCATGCGAGCATGAACATGCTTGAGGTCAAAACCTTTTTTTCAGCAGGTACTTGATAACAGCACGATGCCAGATCTTTCAATTGTCAAGAGAAATCACGATTAATTACTTTTAGAGTGTTCTTCGAACAGTCAGGTATTAGTTTGCCCGGAAAGAATCAATGCAGTTATTAATAAGCAGAGTTGAAATTAATGTGAGCAGGATTTTATAGCTATGGCATCATTCCTTCCTAGCCAGCCTATTAACTATTGATCCGACCCTCGTATATATATATATATATATATATATATATATATATATATATATATATATATATATATATATATACACACATATATATATATATATATATATATATATATATATATATATATTATAGCATTTTGTCGTTTAAAAAACAGACGACATGCGTTGAACGATGTCATAATTCGTTGAAAAACACACCCTACCCTACCTAGACTTTCGAAAGTAACTCAAATCTGATACAATAGTTCTTAATAAAAATGAACACGCTACGGCCCCTGTCTAAATGATTGGATTTCTATGTATCCTGGGAAACAAAATGTATTTGCTTTTAAAACTCCGTAAATTTCAAAATAAATTATTCCAAAATTCGCTTGAAAATGAAACAGAACTGGTGCTTTTGATTTAATTAAAAAATTGAATTTTAAGTTGTTAGTTTCAGTTTTTTAAACATGGTAATTCCTTAGTAGCGAAGGAACCATATTTTTAAATCAGTTAATTTATAATATATATATTTATATATATATATATATATTACAGATAATCTCTCTATATATGATAATATATATAATAATAATAATAATGGACTCTCCCGTCGGTTTCGACGTATGAGGATCTGGCAGCTTACTTGATTCAGTTATGAAATTTTGTGCGATAATCTTAAGTGGCATTTAAGACCCGCTAGTGATTTACAAAGGAGGCCACATATGGAGCAAGTGTGAGGATTGTGAGATGAGATAACTGGCTGACCTTTTAGATCATGCTCTCGCTTTTTGAAGATGATTCAGACGAGCAGATTGAAAATTACTGAGTCCACTAAAACACGTTGATCTCCATTCTACCCTCTCCAAGGCTAAGCGCTCAAGGTTGTTATACGGTATATTGACTGCTGACAAGTTGCTTTTTAGCTTGTGTTTATATCTTAGCCATCGGCGTCCTACATTCCTGTAGCCCTGATCTAACTGGCTGTACATTAGGATCTTGGGTATCCTGTCCTCAGACATTCTCAAGGCATGACCAGTCCACCGTAACTGAGAATGTATAAGAAAAGTCTCGATTCCTCCAATATTACACCTGTTAAACAGGTCTACGTTAGATGTCCTATTTTGAAGGTTAACTCCACAGATTGCACGGAGACAGCTTTCATGGAAAACATCTAGCTGGCGTATATGGTACCTGTATGGAGTCCACGACTCTGAGCCATACAAAAGGATGGCAAGTACAACAGCTCTGTAAACCCGAATTTTCGTATCCAGTCGAATACTCCGCTCATTCCCCAAGCGATGGCGAAGTTTGTCGAAAGCACTGGTAGCCTTAGCAATTCGATGAGTGATTTCATCATCTAAAGTTCCACTATAAATGACTTTGCTACCAAGATAGGTGAAAGACTTTACATAGTTCAGGGTTTTGTCTTCTACTTTCAATGATCTCTCTGGAAATTTGTAGACTGTTGGGTTTTTTTTTGTAACCACGGAATTGCTTCGGAGTAGGACAAGGTTGGGGCATAACTTCAGTTTTCTTTATGCTAAGTGTAAGACCAAATGCTTTACATGCAGCAGAGAAACGATTTATTAGATGTTGGGCCTATTCAAAGGATGTTGCTACAAGAGCCGCATCATCAGCAAACAACAAATCACGAATAATTTGCGTCCGAAGGTGGGTCTTGGCTTTGAAGCTCTGATAATTGAAGAGACCATCAGTTGTTCAAAACTGAAACTTGGCGCCAATCTACAAATGCCTATTTCAGCATCACCGAGAAGAAAAGGGCAAAAAGGACAGGGGCCATGACACAACCGTGCTTGGTGCCATTTATGACATTAAAGGATTCCGACCTCATACCATCAGACACGATATTAGCTTTCATTCCATCATGAAAGATGATGATGACCTTTAGCATGTTTTCAGGTATGTCGAGTTTCCTCAAGACTTGCCAAAGAGCCTCTCGATTCACAGTGTCAAAGGCCTTCGTCAAGTCCACAAACACCATGCACAACTCCTGGTTTTTCTCGAGAACCTTCTCTGCAACTTGACGAGGAGAAAATATCATGCCAATGGTGCCACGACCCGACCGAAAACCACACTGTAATATATATATATATATATATATATATATATATATATATATATATATATATATATATATATATATATATATATATTGTATCATATATATATTACCTGTAATATATATATATATATATATATATATATATGTGTGTGTGTGTGTGTGTGTGTGTGTGTGTGTGTGTGTGTGTGTGTGTGTGTGTGTGTGTGCAGGTATGCAGAAAAAATAGGAAAGAACACGTTAGGTAAATAATCCGTAGTTCTTTAGTATTTTTGCTTTTATTTTTAAAAAGACAGTGCTCCATACAGAAGTAGAGCTTATATTATAATATTTTTTTTAAAATATGATTCCTTCGCTACATAAGAGTTCTCATGTTTCAAAAGCGAGAGCCGAGACCCTCAATATAATTTTTGAAATTAAGTTGAATTAAGGTGTCTGGTCTCGCTTCATCGTCAAACGAGAATTTGGGAATAAGCTATCTTGTGTTTTGTGCGTGTTTATAAGTATGGTCTCTTGCAACATTAGTTACTATGGAAACGGCTAGGGTCGGCCATATTGGTTTGGTGGTCGAAGAGTTAAGAGTTAATTTTTATCTACAGACCAGTCCCCTTCGGAAAGTTAATGTCAGGTTATGTTGGGGTCCCTGTTTCAAATCTGATAGTAGCGGTCGTCGTCTAGTTGGTTTAAAGGTATTTTATGGCCTTGCGGCAGGTTGTTAAGTGTCGAGAGGATTCTGTTTCATTATTATCTGTCTATTAATCTCTTTATTTATTTGTTTATTCAAATGGCTATTTCTTTTACAAACGTGTTGAAATGGATTACAATTTATTTTTTTGACTACTACACAAAGGGTTTTTCTATTTAATTTAAGGCTTTTATTAAACTATAGAATTTATTTGTTTATATGTTGTTGTTGTTTTTTTGGGGAGGATAGGGTGGGGGGTATGTTAATTATTTAATGCGAAAATTTGTTGATGTCGGCAAAAAACCGTTAACTCCTGCCTATGGTTTAATAACTTTTCATTATTTAGAAACTTAATGATGTGTAGTTTTTCATGTAGGCATAAAAGGCATGGGTCATCCCAGGTTTTACAAGTTCTTGTTCTATTTATTATTTTTCATTTTACTTTCGGTGTTTTATTCGTTTCTTTTAAATGCCAGAAATATTGGGATAGAGATGTCTGATTTCTATTTTGGATATTGTTGAAGGAGCTCTTGTGTTGTCTCCATCTAATTTTAAATTTATTCTTCGTTGACCCAATGTATATCCTGTCAGTGTTAGGACTCTCAATGGATGAGATGGTGCATTGGTATACCACGGATTTAGTGAGGCATCTGTTTTCTAACGGGCAGTCTTTAGGGTTTCTATAATCACATAATTTTTCATTATTTTTGTCTAATTGCAGTTTAGGAGTTTTATTGATACTGTTTTGGCATGCGTGTTTTTCCAGGATTTTATTATTATGTTTTTTTTTTATGTTTCTTTCTGGAAAATAAACACGCTCAAACCACAAGATAGCTTACTCCCAAATTGAGGGTTTCGACTCTCGCTTTTGAAACATGAGAACTCTTATGTGGCGAAGGAATCATATTTAAAAAAAAAATATTATAATATATATATATATATATATATTATAATATTTATATATATATATATATATATATATATATATATATATATATATATATATATATTAGAAGCCTAGTCAATGTTTGCACTGGTTCGCCAGATGCCGTAACTTGGCATTTCTATTTACGTCAAGTTAGAGTGGTTTGATCTGATATTGTTTTTGTATACTGCTAATCAGTGTATTTTGGAATGTCAGTATACAAATTCCAACAGAATTTTCCAAATGTGTTTTATGCTTTTAATTATTGCTTAATGATGGGCGTGTAGTCGAAGATTTGAGCCTACGGTCCCTGTTCAAACTACTGGTCACGCATAGTAATGCGTCATCTCCTAGAAACTGTAACTATGGGGTTGGACTGAAAAGTTCATACGCTGACTATGAAGGAGCTCTTTTGTTTTCTTTTGGGTTTTTTTTTGTAAATCTTCAAGAGAAGTCGCTACTAGCTACTTTTGACGTCTTTTTTGAACAGTCAGACGCCAGTTTACCTAGAAAGAAGCAATTCTATTATTAATAAGGATCGAGATTAATGCATGCAAATTTCACTGCTCTGACATAACTCCTATATAGTTAGTTAGCCTTTTAACTTTTTAGCTCATCCTCATATCTGCGTGGGGTAGATTGAACAATCTACCGCCGCAGATATGAGAGCAAGATCTAAAATGTCAGTCAATCGTTCCCGCTGTCCATGTCTACGATTATCTCGACTTATTTAGTACTGCTCAGTTATTGTTCACCCTGTTTCCACTGAGTGACACAATCCCTGTCGTTCTTTCCCGCTATATGTACCGTACATTTTTCAGATAAGCTCCGTGAGCTCTTCTTATGATCTAGTATACAGGGTGGGTAATGACTGAGCAATACTAAAGAATGACTAAAGTGGTGTGATCATGACAAAAAGATGAGGGCAATAGATTCAATACAAGTATCGAGAGTTTGACCACCAAAACCTTCAACGATCAATCAATTCAAAGGCGACACTGGAATCAGAACGGAAGAACTGGGTAGAATTTTGGATGACAGAAATGATTGGAAAGAAGGGGTTAGAATTGCTCATTTGAGAGCGATCTGATACACAGATATATATTTGGATTTAATGAGTTCTTACGCCAGTCGTATTTGTTTGTTTTCCATATAAAGCAAAGTGTCAGCCAGTTTTGTCATTGTCTTCATAATTAGTCTTGATTTTCGTAATGGTTTCAGTTCGGTGGCTTCAATTTTATCTTAGATTTCCAATGGTTTCGTTATTTCTCGAACCCATTGATATACCGCAGTGATCCGGTCAAGTGACTTACACTCGAGATCAAGCGACAACAAGTACCGTGAATATTCCAGCAGTCTTTTCGGAATTATTTCTGATCACTATCGATATTTTTCTTCTTCTTTGCCGTACTCCTTCAGGACCTGCGAAATGATAGTTCTCCACAGCGTCCTGTCTTCTGTAGGTATGATGTGCAGAGTTTTCTCTTTTTGCTATCTCTCCTGATCAATGTCCTGTCAAACATTTACCTAAGCTCTTTAGGTAGGTTATGAGGTGCTTTTTTTTGTCTCTCTTGCCGTCAATATGTCCTGTGTGTGTCAAATTTTCTGAGCCATCTTTCCTCATTATGTGTCCTAGAAATTTTAACTGTCTCTTTTTGATGTTAAATGAAAGAGTCCTTTTCGTTTATATTTTCTCTAAAACTTCATGGTTGCTCGCATGTTCAGTTCAAAGCATTCTCAGCATCCTTCTGTAGAACCACATTTTTATTGACCCAAGATTTCTTTCATCTGTGTTGAGATTGTCCAGCATTCAGCGTAGGAGGATCAAGAGTACATAAGATTTTAGTACTCTTTTCCGTGTTTCTAACGATTTTTTATGTTACATAATACTTAAGTATTAACCTTGAATGTGTTTGTAATAAGAATTTTCATACAAGGGTGTGATGGATGAATTGTCGTCTAAATGACACATAAATTAAATTAACACTGACATCTCATTTTAACACTAGGATGGCCGAGGTGTCGTTTTCGACACCTTCTACAGGATTGTAGAAAGAATGTTATAGCCTACTTCAAAATGATGTCTAATGTTGTGTAATAGTAATATTCTTTAATAAACTATGTATTGCAAACATATCAGGAATTTCATTAACCATATATGATTAATTTTCATGCCAAATATTAAAAAACAATCATAAGGTGTCGAAAACGACACCTTGGCCACTTTATATATATCAAAGGAGCTGGCCATCCTAGTGTTAATATATATATATATTTAACAAAATTACACAAAGATATCTTTAAATACTAAAAGGTAAATTTATTTAATAAAATGTCCATTGTCTTCAGCCATGGAATATTCCGCAACCCTTCTGAACGGTTTCCTTATTTAAGTTGGTGAATGCTGGCATAATCCTTGCCTTCAGTTCATCTTTGGTGTTACAAGGAGTTTTGTTGGTCTCTCGCTCAACTGCACTTACACATAATAATCAAGGATGTTGCAGTCTGGGAAGTTAGGGAGCCAAATGTAAGTGGTGACGTGGTCGCAGAAATTGTTTGACACACATGGCTGGCTTCTCTTGCTTGTGTGGAATGGTGCAGAGGCCAGTTCCAGTTTCCAGATATAGAGTCTTCCAGAAGTTGCCCTCTTCACCTAGGGCAGCATTACCTCCTCAAGGCATTTGTTATAGGCCTCCGTATTGAGTCTAAGGATCTCTGGAAAGATGAATGGAGGCATAACGTCGCCATCACTAACACCTTCGTCATCAGCATTATACTCATCTAACTCTTTCCGAATCTTCTGCAATGGCTTCAGATTGGCACGCAAACACACTGAAATGTTCATATTAGAGCTTCCGGCGCGAATGCCAAGCAGTACAGCATGTAGTTTCCAATTTTCTGGCGGAGTGAATTGTGTCATGGGGACAATTTACCCATCGTAATATATATATATATATATATATATATATATATACACACACACACACATACACACACACACACACACACACACACACACACACACACACACACACACACACACATATATATATATATATATATATATATATATATGTAGCATATTTTGATATCAACCAGGTTTGGTTAAATAATTTAGACGTATTATGTCTATTTTAGTTTCAATCCTAAATCTACGAATTAATTCCTTGGTGGCTGTAGAAAATTGATCAAGAAATGTACCAAATTTTCTTTCAAATAATTTTTTTTATTTTCCCAAGTACTTTCAATCTCATCTGAGATCATCTTCATACGGTTGAAATATTCCTCGATGTGTATGCAGTAGCTCCATAAATTCAAAATATTTTTCACTGTTCGTTTACAGTTTCAAATTAAATTTTTAGCTATGCAAGGGAGGTAACTTTTTAAATTAAAAAATAAAAATATTTTTTAATGATAATATTTTAATAAAGTATTTTTATATAAACATTTACTGCTACAAACATTTAAGAACTTTTTGCTATACTCATAGTTGACTTTATTTTTTGGCCATAATTTTCTTTTATAAATATCTTATAAATATATTTTTCTTTAAAGAGCTTCCAGAATTTTAAGTTTTTGCTTATTATTGTTTTGTTGAAGTACTAATCCTCTTTTCGACTAATATCTATCTAATCTGTAAATGTGGACATGTGTGTTCCTTTAAATGTTCTGAGATTGAACAATGCTCATTCAAGTGAAACGTAAGCCGTCTCGTCAACGTCGTTGTTGTAATATCAATATATCTATTTACATTTTTATCAAAGATGTAATCTTCCAAAGGATATTTTAATTTATTCTCAATGTTGGTATTTTGTAAGATGCTAGTTCACGGAGAAGAATTGTTTTGGGCGACTAGATTGGTTGTATATATTTCGTATAGCATATAATTAATTTTATTGTATTTTTTGCTTGGATGAGTGGGGTATATTAGTGTTTATGAGTCTTTTTAGTATTTTTCCTCCTTGTTAGAATGCATTTGATTATGGTATAGTAGTTATTTGATGATGTACGATGTTTTTTATTTATGTGTATATTCCCAATATATCGTTAAATTAGGAAAGTCATTATTAATGAGGATTTCTTTGCTATTTTTTCAATCAGTATAGAAAATGTTTCTTCTTGAAGAGTTTCCTTTTGCACGGTTTATTAAGATTCGTATAATATCTATTTTATAATAGTTACGACATTCACTTTTATAGTTGAGAGTACACGTGTTTATGCTAGTTCTTTTTATATTTTTTTTAGATTGGGAGATAATATATGTATTATTATTGACTATCAATACATCAAGAAATAGGATTCTATTGTCATTGTTAAGTTAGTATGTGAACTTAAGTACAGAGTTTTTTTGAAATTTTTTTGTAGTTAATGTATTTCATCTATTTCTTTAACTAAAATAAGAATATCATCTACATATCTTAGGTAAATGGAGGTTTTCTTCTGTGGTATTAAGTACGTTATTTTCTAGGTTAGTCATGTAGAAGTTGCTAAATGTTGGTCCTAGCGCAGAACCCATAGAAACACCATGAGGTAAGTATATGTTATTTTTATGATTATAGAAAGGAACTTTTGTGATCCACATCAAGAGTAGTTTTTCGTAAAACATTATGACGAATTTCTAATAGGTGATGAGATAGATTGCTGTAGATATTCGTTATGATTATATCTATCATTTCCCTGACTGGGACGTTGGCGAATAAACCAAACCTGTTTGAATATATATATATGTTATGGTCCAGGTTAGGAGCAAGGAAGAACAACACGAACACAAGAGTAGAAATAAAGAAGATATATTACACGAAATAATATTACAAGATGCGGAAGGTGTTATATGACTGTCAGTCTGGTTTGGAGTGAACTACTATCGACTCGATTCGTCCCTCTCTCTTGAGAGGCGTAGTATACATACTGTTAGGAAGAGTTCATTCTGTAGTTATAGTTAAGGACCCATAACAATATATTTATATCTATCTATCTATATATATATATATATATATATATATAGATATATATATATATATATATATATATATATAGTTTGATTGATGTTAGTTTGTGACTCTATGTTTCAAGCTTTTGCGATTGTCAGACAAACTGATTAATTTTTTTAAAATTTGGATTTATGTAGGGTTGCGTATATTAGTGTTTTTTTTTAATATTCGCTACACAATCCATCATTCAATGGAGCAATGAAATGCGTACGTAGTATGTACACAACGGTACATGTATACATATATATGCCAAGTCCCATACTGATCACATGTTTATGTTTGTGTGAGCTCCGATGGGTGAGCGCGCGTGTGTGTGTGTGTCTGCGTACGTCAATGGGTGTACGGGCGTGTATGTATGTTTGCGTAACTATAAGTGGCGTCACGACGACAATTTTTCCTCCCACTTCCATAAAAACCCCAACATATGCAACCCTACATAAATCCAAAATTTTAAAAACGTAATCAGTTTTTCTGACGATCGCAAAAGCGTGAAACCCAGGATCACAAACTCACATCAAGCCAACTAAATATGCTAGCTTTATCACTGATATTGAGCGCTTTCTAATAAGTACCACGCATATATAATATATAAATAATATATATATATATAATAAATTTCATTATATATATATATATATATATATATATATATATATATATATATATATATATATATATATATGTATATATATATATAGAGAGAGAGAGAGAGAGAAAAGAAAGCAACTGAAAAGTTGTAAATTAAAAAAAATTGAATATTTTTTTGTGAAAGTATTTATTTATATTTTTATATATATATATATTTGATATTTCAGATCGGCCCCGATCGTTCATCAGAAATGGCTGTTTTCAGAAGTTTGTTTACATTAAGTAGCGTCCGTCGCGAGACGCGGACGTCACGTGATATGGAATGCCACTGTGTTTTAATATTTCTAACGTAAATCTAACTGTAGTAATATTTTAGATGTTGTTTAAAAATTTTTTTAACTATATCTAAGAAAATGTTTTGTTTAACTATTGAAATATTTATAAAGATTTAAAATACCCAAGTCTTTATTTAACCCCAGTTTATATTTATTTAATTTTAAAATCCAGTATTTTTCTTTTTTTCTGCGTGTGTATGTGGAACTGAAATCAGAATCTATCAATACACATTTACAGTTTTCTAATGAGTGTCCTGGTTGATTAAAATGTTGAGCTATGGGGGAATAAGGATTGTTTTGACGTATGGTTTGTTTATGATTGTTGAAGCGAAATCTAAAATTATTCCCAGATTCACCAATATATCCACTATTGGGACATATTGTGCAGAATAAATAATAGATTATGTTATGGCTATCACAGGTGAGGCGAGGTGGGTGTATCTTGATATTGGTGTTGGGTACAGAAAATACACTATCGATTGTTAAGTGTTTGCAAACTAAACAACGAGGTTTGTTACATTTGTAATTTCCTGATTGGTTTGTATTGTTTAGATATTTGGTAGAGGTGAGGATAGCTGATAGGTTAGGTGATTGTTTCTTTGCATTAATGGGTGGTTTAGCGAAAATGTCTTTGATCTTTTTGTTTAACTGGAGGTTCTTGTAATCCTTTTTTAAAATTGTGAATAAGTGTGTGGGAATATTGATTGTGGTTAAAAACCATGGGAATCCTATTGTTGTTTTTACTTTTCTTGTTTGTGAGAATTGTGTTACGATTTATGTAGATAGTTTTATTTAGTGCTACTTTTATTATATTTATTGGGTATTTACATTTTAGGAATTGTTTTGTTAAGTTATTAATGTTGTATAGAAAATCTAGATGGTCTGAGCATATGCGTTTGATTCTTAGAAATGAGCTGTATACGATAGGTTTTTTTAATTTAAGGGGATGACAGTTGTTAAAGTGTAGGAATTTATGTTGGTTTGTGGGTTTGTTGTATAGACTGGTAGAAAGTGTATGTTTGTTCAATTTTAGCATAACGTCTAAGAAAGGGACGGATGTGTATGAATGCTCCATGCTAAATTTAATTGCATCGTGGAAGTTGTTGCAGAAAGTAAAAAAGTCTTTTAATTTTCTGATCCATGAGTCCATAATAAGAAAATGCCATCAATATATCTAAAATAATGTAATGGTTTAAATTATGAATTGTCTAGTATCTTCCTTTCTAGAATGTGCATAAAGATATTAGCATAGCTAGGTGCCATTTTCGTGCCCATTGCTGTGCCACTAATCTGTAAATATTGTTTGTTGTTGAATTTAAAATTATTATGTGTTAAAATGAAATTTATTAATTGGCATATATCTATAATTTGGTTGTTAGGTAATTTTTTTTACTAAGGAACTCATAGCAAGCTGATACTCCTTCAGTATACACACACACACACACACACACACACACACACACACACACACATATATATATATATATATATATATATATGTTGAACTCGTCATATTCTACGTATGAGGGTTAAGTAGGTCAGTTCCTAGGAACCGACGCCCAGACACCAGCACATATGATTTGATTATAGTGGTGAAGGCTTTGTGCCGAATCAACCATACTTTTTGAAGGGCCGAATACGGAGACCTGGTGAAACCCTCCGCAGGTTTTGAATTCAGACTTGTCCTTTTTCTAGACCAGTTTCTATCCAAGGCTAGAGAACCCAGTCTATCCTGCTATTTACCAATAGTTGGAGAGACAAGAAGAGGATTAATACCTTTCCTAAGGGTATTAGAACGTAAGTGAATGTAATAGTTTCGTTTGGAATTCGAACTCGGCTGCCCGATTCCTGGATTCCTTCAACACACACACACACACACATATACATATATATATATATATATATATATATATATATATATATATATATATATATATATATGTGTGTGTGTGTGTGTGTGTGTGTGTGTGTGTGTTTCTGCGTGTGTGTAAAGACAACATATATATATAATTGTATGTGTACAGCTGCGCAAATGTGCGTGTGTCGCTGAAGAAAAGTTTGTCAATGGAAAGACGATAAACAAAATTAAATGAAAAGTAACAATAGAGAAAGCAAATTTAGAAAGGGAAGGACGAACTTCCATCTTTCCGTATCATTCTTTCTCTATCTAGAGCTTCAGAGATGGAGAAACTGTAGCATGAAACGAATTCTACGTGACAGGTGCTTCCAATTTCTCTTTGAGTGTCACGTCAGACCGCCATTTGCTAATAACCAATCACGTGACCTCTTGACACTGGAAGTGACAGGCCGTCATGAAGCATACAAGTAACTTGAACGTCAGATAATTTAGAAAAGATTATTAATAATTCTTCTAATCAAGGCATTCTACGGGCGCCTCTTTCGCTACGAAAAGTATTTCAGAGAGAAGAATTACAGAAACGGTTAGTGACACTACTTGTATATTTATTGTCTATAAGAGTGACTGGTGTAGATTTTACAAGAGAGTGCATCTATATGTACTCGCCGCTTAGAATGGCAATTGTTGTGGTTCTCATTTACCATGCTGGATAAATTAAAAGTGTACTATTATGTCAGTATAGACTTGGCCTCAAGTCCACAGCAGGACCATCAAGCTAGTTTCAGGGTTGACTTGAGATAACGCCAGCCGCGGGTGGAGATCACTTGTGACCCCGGATGAACACTGATATGTGCACACGTCACGAAAACCGTCAGGAGTATATATAAATAAAAAATCGCCCGAAATAAGGAGATCAGCAGTCTTTCACACAACGCAGACAGGCTGTAAGATCCAAGTCTCTTCATACTTACACGGAGCGCTAGTTACTGTCGAAATATCGGAGTGAATAAAATGGTAAGCAATGATGATTCAGGTCTCATGTTATCATTTAATCGGCGCAACGATTTCATTGCACAAGTGGTTGAAAGAATGTAATAGAGTTTTTTTGTGGATCTTATATGTGAGTGAATGAATTGGGATAAAATATGGATGAGAAGCCGATATTAATATAGGATAAGGAACAAATAAGAAAGGTTTATACATTTAACGCGTTTCGATTGTATTTGAGCTTCATCAGAAATGAAATATGGCGGTGAAAAAAAATTCTGTTATTTTTTATTATTGTGTTCCTTGTTTAACAAACATCACTTGTATTCATCTTGTCAGGTTGCGTTCGTATGTATAATTCATGAGAGTCTGTATATCATAATTTTATTTGGCCTATGCGGGATTTGATAGATGATGTGTGCATGTTATTGCATCTAGTGTGCATTTTATTTCTGTCTGACTGTGTCCGTGTTGCTGATTGTGGGTTTTGTGTGGGAGTAAAAGAATTTAGGTTACTGTTATGGTCCAGGTTAGGACCAAGGAAGAACAACACGAACACATGAGTAGAAATAACGAAGATATATTACACGGAATAAAAATACAAGATATGGAAGGTGTTAGTATGACTGTCAGTCTGGTTTGGAATGAACTACTATCGGCTCGACTCGATTCGTCCCTCTCTCTTGAGAGGCATAGTATACATAGTGTTAGGAAGAGTTCATTCTGTAGTTATAGGTAAGGACCCATAACAGTTACATAAGTTGTGATTGTGTGTGCATGTACAACTGGTGGCCGCTTGAAATGGAAAAGTCCTGGATAACAAAAATAGGTCATTTTTTTTACTAGTACACCAGAAGTTCACTGGGCTTCTTTTTTTTTTTTTTTGAAATCTAAATGTTTATCCAGAACAAGAGACTTTGGAGAAAAGTGTCTTCTTAAAGGAAAAAAATATCTTGAAAGTGTTATGCTTCATGAGAGAAGTGAAACGTCAATTGGAGAAACAAAATGACCATGCGATAAGGATCTAGATGGGAATTAGATAGATAAAAAAATACTTCACAGAGATTCTTTGTTAGCAAAATGAAGGATCGCTCTTTGTTGCTGATGCATTGGTATGAAAATACAATAAAATGCTAAGGCTTAACATTGTGTGGATGGAGAGAAATAGATGATATAATTTATATTTTAAGCCAATATTAATCCACGCTTTTTACAGCCAACAGGTACATGAGAATGTGAAAGCAGTTTTGAAAGCTAGAATATCTCATTATAAGCACACCCGGCCCTTCAGAGAGTTGAGGTCCTATTTTCAGTGAATACTTCCCGCCCTCTATGAGCCTCGGTCATTTGAAGATAATCACTCCCACTAGTTGAGAGGTTTTCGTTCGCAGAATGACGATCTTGCGGAAGAGTTGGATATCGACTTTCTTTGTCGGCCCAAGACACAAATTCCCTGATTGAACCGACTACCAGTTAGGGCATAACACAGCCGGTCGGGCTCGATCCAGGGTCTTTTCACCGCTGCTCAGTACCGTCGCCAGTCAACAGATGGTTATCTGATGACATCTTCGGTCCTGCACCTGCTCTGTCCACGTTGTGTTATTTAATCCTAGTATAGTGATATGAAAAAGAACAAGAATGCTTTGCCTGTGAAAAAGCAAATATCATAAGAAATAAAAAAAGAAGGTCGCTGGCTTAATTTCAGTTGGTTTACATAATTGTTGATACAACAAAATTAACCCTTCCCGTTAAATTATCCATCGTAACACTATCTATTGCTTCTAAAAATTGGAACGTGTTAAACATTCTCACAAGATGTTAGGTCGTCGGGAACTCTGTCGTCAAGGCTCAACATTAGCAATTCTCTTAGCAGCAGGTAACGTGGCTTCTTCCAGCCTGAGCCGTCCTCTTGCAGCCTTCGCCGGCCTCTTGCGGCCTCTTGCGGCCTCTTGCGCTCTCTACTGGCCTCTCGTAGCTTCTAGTCACCTCTTGCTCTAAATGCAACTGCTGGCTGCAACTAAGCGGCCGGTTTATATGCATCTCGCCCAACATTTACCACACATCAACTCATTAATTATTAATTATTTTCTCAAACCCTGGAAATATGACAACGACTCTCAAACAAAGTGGTCAGCTATTTCAAAATAATAAACTTTGTTTTGACATTCATTTTTACCAACAATTATCGTTTTTCGTTAACAAACTTTTGTGTTTAAAAATTTATTTTAAATCGGCACAGAATTGTCTTTGTCGAATTTCCAATACGACCCAAATAATTTCCTGCTCAGTCGCATTGTTTACAAAACTCAGCTTTGAAAATACTTTCGGCTTTACCCCAATTCGATCCCCGGCCGTTAACGACCTTCAAATACCAAAACAGTCAACGGCAAGAATTTTCTTTGTTTGTCGATTTACCAATACAACCTAAATATTCTCTGTCTATTTTCAAAATACACTCCAGATGATTTACATTCCGGGTTCAAGGACTCATAGGAATTCTTACTTGCTTTTCCATATTTTAGACTTAAAATTCCATTCAGCGTTTATGTTTATTAGAAAGAAAAAAAAATCTTTTTTTTTCTTTCGCTTCATATTTCAATTCATGTTTTTCACCTTAACGTTTTTCTTACGTTTTCAACCCTCCCAATTTTTCAATTCTATACAGAGTTTTCTCATGAACACTTGTCATCCTAACTTCATACAACCAGTGTCACAATAGTGTCACATTCCTTTCAACTATCACTACTGACATTTTATAGTGTCACAACATTATGGGAGTTGTTGTTACGATATGTTGCTAATGACGGCAATACAACATTTCTAATCTAAGCATGACCGAACTTGTCAGATAATTTCTAGAATGACAATAATCGATTTTAAATGTCAATTATGTTTAAGCAGCTAATGATTTTTTTCTATCAGATTTGGCGGACATTTGGGCGATATTATTTTTCACATATACTTGCCATGAGTTAAATAACATGATCCAATAGAGAAATAAATACATTTTCATCAATAACACTGATTTGTTTACTACTGACTTTGCTCCGTCTTAATGAAACACCCTTATATATAATCACTCTTAATGAAACATGCTGTAGAATGAGCTGAACATGTATCGAATACGTTGTCTCGATATAAGTGTTCCACAAGGTCTGGACTGAACATGAGAACCAAGATATGTCCAAAGCCTTCTTTTTCTCAGCCTGTGAATGTCTTTGTTCGATGCAGGTCTTCCGCTGGTTCTTAAGAGTAATAAGGGCCAGGTGTGATATGCTTGGGTGATCATATCTCTTTTCGATTCATGATCGCGCAAGGGAGCCTCATTCATTTTTTTTTTAATCATTTCACCTCAAGCAATGCGATGATGCCACGAAGTCGCAATGAGTTAATGGGAGTGAAAGAGACTGAGAAAAGGTTAGTGACGAGAAAGGACAATAAAAGAGGAGAATTCAGGAAGACAAAAGATGGAGATTGATTTCGCATTTAAGTTTTTGTAGTTTATAGGTGGTAGGGGAGCAAGAAACCGGAAGAGACTTCCACTAGTGAGAACAGAAACGATTAGAGTAGAATTTATGATTACATCTAGCTATTTCAACAGTAAAATCTTGAGACTTAATAAGCAATCTTGTAGTACGCTTCGATACACGCGGTAAAGGTACCAAAGATGAGACCTTAGAAAAGACAGAGGAGAGTTACGTCCTGGTGGTGGGAAAGTGATTGAAGTCGAGATGCCAGCTTAAAAGCCCAAAACATTATAGACCCACCTTTAGATCTTTTCGAGAATCTTGAGATATATAGCCTGAGCACTAGACCATATATCGTAGCAATATTCAATGCACGGATGAACGGGAGATGGGTTATTTGATACTGACAAGATTTTTATTGCTGGTAATATTTTTATTCAAAAATGTGCTATTGGTAATATTTTTTTCAAAAATGTATTGCTAGAAATATTTCTTTTTCAAAACTGTATTGCTAGTTATATATTTTTTTGTTTTTTTTTTCAAAAATGTAATGCTGGTAATATTTTTTTCAAAAATGTATTGCAAATAATACTTTTTTCAAGAATGTATTGCTAGTTATATTTTTCTTAAATGTATTGCTAGTAATATTTAGTTATTTTTTATCAAAAATGTATTGATAACAATATTTTTTTTCAAAAGTGTATTGATAATAATATTTTTTTTTCAAAAATGTATTGCTGGTAATATTTTTTCTTTAAAAAATGTATTGCTAGTACTGTTTTGTTTTTCAAAAATTTATTGATAGTAATATTTTTTCAAAAGTGTATTGCTAATAATATTTTGATTTTTTTCAAAAATGTATTGCTAGTTATATTTTGTATTTTTGTTTTTCAAACATGTATTGCAAGTAATAATTTGTATTTTTTCAAATATGTATTGTTAGTAATATTTTTTTTAATGTAATATTTTTTTTCAAAAATGTATTGCTAATAATATTTTTTTCAAAAATGTATTGCTAATAATATTTTTTTTCAAAAATGTATTGCTAATAATATTTTTTTTCAAAAATGTATTGCTAATAATATTTTTTTTCAAAAATGTATTGCTAAATAATATTTTTTTTCAAAAATGTATTGCTAATAATATTTTTTTTCAAAAATGTATTGCTAATAATATTTTTTTTCAAAAATGTATTGCTAATAATATTTTTTTCCAAAAATGTATTGCTAATAATATTTTTTTTCAAAAATGTATTGCTAATAATATTTTTTTTCAAAAATGTATTGCTAATAATATTTTTTTTCAAAAATGTATTGCTAATAATATTTTTTTTCAAAAATGTATTGCTAAATAATATTTTTTTTCAAAAATGTATTGCTAATAATATTTTTTTTCAAAAATGTATTGCTAATAATATTTTTTTTCAAAAATGTATTGCCAATAATATTTTTTTTCAAAAATGTATTGCTAATAATATTTTTTTTCAAAAATGTATTGCTAAATAATATTTTTTTTCAAAAATGTATTGCTAATAATATTTTTTTTCAAAAATGTATTGCTAATAATATTTTTTTTCAAAAATGTATTGCTAATAATATTTTTTTTCAAAAATGTATTGCTAGTAATATTTTTTTTCAAAAATGTATTGCTAATAATATTTTTTTTCAAAAATGTATTGCTAATAATATTTTTTTTCAAAAATGTATTGCTAATAATATTTTTTGTCAAAAATGTATTGCTAATAATATTTTTTTTCAAAAATGTATTGCTAGTAATATTTTGTTGTGGTTTTTTATGCTAGTAATATTTTGTTTATTTAAAAAAAATGTATTGTTAGTAAGATTTTGTTTTTTTCAAAAATGTATTGCTCGTAGTATTGTTTTTAAATGTATTGCTGGTAAAATCTTTTCCAAAAAATATTGCTGGTATTAAAGACTATTTTTATACTTTCATGGTGTTTTGACACCTCTTGGGGTGGGGTTAGCTACTTGGTCATAACTTAGACCCTAACAGGTTATACCACTACGGGTCAGGGTGGACCAGGGAACTCTGGCAATTAAGAGTTAGTTCCACGCTCCTTAAAAACTCCTGATCCGAGACCTTGCTGCGAATGTAGCTTATTGTGTTATCCAGGACGCGGATATAGTTTATCGTCTTACCCAGGTCGCGGATGTAGTTTATCGTTATACCCAAGACGGGATTTATGAATGTGCAAGATGAATTAGGGAGGTTCTGATGCACCTGTATAATTTGATGTTCTGGTAGGAAGACATGTGCAACGTTTATATTGTTATCTCTTGGAACAGCTTTTATCAATCCGTGCCACCGGGACGCATCAATGGGCCCTGAAAGGTAGTCAGCTGCGTCTCAAATTAACAGAAGCGTAATTTATGAATTATTTTTAGATTTAAAGCGTCTTTATTTTTTTTTAAAAGATAGAAGTACAAAGCAAAAAGATTCCACGTTCAATCAAGTCATTTGATATTTTAAAGTGGATATTAAGTTTCTTAATGCTTTCCTATTTGTCATCCTCGAGGCAAACGTTCACCTTAGATAGGTATATGCTTGTAAACGCTGCGTAGCGAAAGAGTTTTGTCCCTTATGTTGCAAAAAAAGCTCTCCTATCATCTTAAGAAATACTTCTCAACAAAGCCTTATTTAATAGATTTCACGGAGGGAAGAAGACACAGAGAGAGAGAGAGAGACAGACAGACAGATAGAGAGACAGCGAGAGGGGGTTAAAGAGATAGAGAAAGAGAAAAAGAAAGAGATCGAGAGAGAGAAAAAGAGAAAGAGATAGAGAAAGAGATATATATATATAGATAGATAGATAGAAAGAGAAAGAGATAGATAGATAGAGAGATAGATAGATAGAGAAAGAGATAGATAGATAGATAAATAGATAGATAGATAGAAAGAGAAAGAGATAGAGAAATAGATAGATAGATAGATAGATAGATAGAAAGAGATAAAGAAAGAGATAGATAGATAGATAGATAGAAAGAGAAAGAGATAGAGAAAGAGATAGATAGGTAGATAGATAGAAAGAGAAAGAGATAGAGAAAGAGATAGATAGATAGATAGATAGATAGATAGATAGATAGATAGATAAAGAGATAGATAGATAGATAGAAAGAGAAAGAGATAGAGAAATAGATAGATAGATAGATAGAAAGAGATAAAGAAAGAGATAGATTGATAGATAGATAGATAGAGAAAGAGACAGAGAAAGAGATAGATAGAGAGAGAGATAGATAGATAGATAGATAGATAGATAGAAAGAGAAAGAGCTTTCATTCCTATCTGCTCTCGCTCCAAATCTTCTGTAACCCCCTTGCCTTGATCGACCCTCCGTCCTTCTCTTTCTCCACATCCTCTCCTTTACCACTCCTATCTGCTCTTCCTCCAACCCTTCTGTTACCCTATGCATGATAGCGGCCTCCAGCCTTGCTTGTGGTGATACGCTTAAAAAAATAAAAAAAAGATAGATAGATGGATAGATAGAGAGAAAGAGATAGATAGATAGATAGATAGATAGATAGATAGATAGATAGATAGATAGATAGATAAAGAGAGAGAGAGAGAGATAATGATCCTTATTTTGAATTTTGGCAAAAAAAAGACATTTTCAGATGAATCAAAACTAATCCACAGAAGAAGCACGTTAAAAAAGAAATCATTATCTGGTCAAGAGAATTTCTTTAAATTTTTTGTTTAATCTTAGTGTCGGGTTATTTCCTCCTAATTTTCGAAACCGTTCCTAGGTGACGCTCTCCAAGATTATAAATACTCTGCGATAATTTTTTTTCATCTCTCTCTTCTTACTTTTCCGCTTATACAACAACAATGTAATCTCTCGCGGAAGATAGCGTTTCCCTTTTTGAAACACGCATGAATAATACACACACACACACACACACACACACACACACACACACACACACACACACGTACGTACGCACATACACTAACTGCACAGTGGACTCAAAAAGTTTCCATATTTCATTTGTTACACACGCATTATTGTCTTTGTAACTTGTAAACCTTTGTTTGTTCATGCATATTCATTTGTTTGTACATATATATCGGTTCTTGTTGTTTCCTTACATTTCTTTACGTGGACTCACATCCCGAGTCCGCTATGTTTGTGGTGGGCATTTCAGGGGACACACGTGTTTATCTTACAACGCGTACACGGGCTCGCAACATTAGAATCTCACTATAGAAAAAGAGAAAATGATGAAGAGGCTGGAAATAAATTAAAATCGAGCAAAAGATTTAAAATTCGAAACATTTTTTGAATTATTTCTCTTCCTCTTAATGTCTAATTTAGAATTGTACCAAATAAAAGGCGTTTGATGAATATGTTCAAGATATGTTTCTAACCTACTATTTGTGCCGACCAAAATATCTGCTACAGAAATGTTAGGATATACATTTAATATAGATATTGGCATGAGATGGCTGGAAAATGAGCATAAAAAGATAATAACCGCTTTAAACTTGACAAAAACAAAATTTTATCGTCAAAATGTTTATGTTTTTATTAAGAGGAAAGAACAAAGAAATTTTTAATTATTTTTCAAAATTTTTCCGTCTTTATTAGAGCATTCTAACTTTTGATTGAAATACATCGTGTCTCTTCATCAGCGAGTGTCCTACTAAATAACATGGCGGAGTTTTGTGTATTTTTTGTTATTAATTTTGAAAATCTTGCAGAAATAAAAATAATTGTTGGATTTTATTGAAACTTTCAGAAACTATTCATAAATGATGGAAATTATTATAAATATGTTTTTTTTTTAAGTCATGGTAAAAAAAAAATTATAATTATTACCCCTCCCCCAACTAATTTTATGAAAACTCTTGGAATTCAAATGTCTACATTTTTAGTGATTAATTTGTTAAAAGCACAAGGCTTTGAGGAAAGCAAATCATTTTTCTTTTTAGTTGACACACTTTTACCTTAAAATCAGCTCCGAATTGTAACATACAAAAGTCAATAAAACAAAGATATTATTTAATTTCAAAAGCTTTTAGTTGCTTTTACTTGTTTTTATGAATATTGATAATATTGTCTGAAAGCAAAAAACGTTTTCGATGTAAGTAAATTTTTACAACAATTATTTGTTATTTCTTAAATTATTTTAATTTTTTTACATTAAAGTTGTTAAATATTCTAAAATTAATGAAAATGTTGTACAGTTTAGTCAATGGTGCTATTAAGTAGATAAATATCATTACAGATTATAAAATAAAGCTGGTTACAATCAGCAATCTGCAAATAGATAAATATCTAATATAACATGCTTTTTGGTGTCCAAAAATAGCTTAATTTAAATATACAGAAGACCGGAAGCATCATGAAAACAATTGTCCGTCACGTAGTTTGCGTTGGTAGTAACATTTTGACGATAAAATTCTGCTTTCGTCAAGTTTAAGGCCGTTTTTATCAGGCTATGTCTACTTAAAAATAACGAGGTAAATAAGTTGTTCACGTAAAGCTAAACTGTCACTTGTGACCTTCCGTACTATAACTTTTCCTCCCGTACGATGTCAGTGCGTGATGAAATCACACACATGTCACTTGCCAATCAACACCGCCGTTAAAACCGGCTTTCACTCATTTTAAAGTACATTTTTTTCAGCGCAGAAAGTAAGTAATGTTTGTTTCAAAATATATTGAATAAAATTTATAATTTATAATTTTCTTAAATTAATTTTTAAAAAAATCAATTATGATTTTTTAAAGAATTTTAAACGGAGACTTTCATTTTTGTAAACAAAAGTTAAAAATATGGTGTGACGATTGATTTTCTGTCAATTTTGCTGATCAAAAAAATACAAGATTTTTAACGAAAATTCTAGAAATTATTAAAAAATGTAAAAAAACAACAACAAAATATTTTGATCTTTCCTCTTGATAATAACATAAACATTTAGACGATAAAAAATTATTTTCATCAAGTTTAAGGCCGTTATTATCCTGCTATGCTCATTTTCCAGCGATCCCATGCCAGTACCCAATTTAATAAGACTTGTGACATGCTCCTTCGAGCCGTCTTCGAAAAGAGAAAAATATAATAATGACAACCTTAATATGCCCACGCTTAACCTGGAGTCAAATCCATTTCAGCCCTCCCTCTGTAACTCCACACTCTCACTGAGCGTACACACTCTCCTTTATCATTCACCAATTCTACTCTCTCATTAAATATACGCTCGTCCGGCCATATTTCGGTTACCCCCTACAAACACACACTATGAAGTCTAGCCGGATAAGCAGCCGAAATTACAGTAGCAGTCGAGCAGGTATTAGGTTGGTGCAAAAATAATGTCGTTTTTTGACGTTCAACTTCATGTGAGAAAACGACATTATTTTTGCACCGACCTAATAATGACATCTAAAAGAGGAAGACGATATGACCAAATAAGGAAGTTGCACGAGCGAGACGAATGATCGCCCGAAATCGAGGCCCACGTGAACCAACCCATAACTGCGCGCGCGGGAAATTTAACAGTGGCGTCAGTTTGGGAATCGACTCGTTTGGTGACAGCACCTTAAAGATGAGATTTAGCCATCTTTAACCTAACCCGAAATTGAGTGAGATGAATGTCCACATCGAGCATTTCAGCCCTTGATAATGCTTCAACTGATCCGAACGCGACAGGAGGAATTTCTACGAGACACCTATCCTCTGAGGATAGGATTATTCCAACACGAAGTCTAAGAAGGAATTTAATTAATTTTTTGGCACTTCACATTATACATGAGGAAAAGAAGCAAATTTCTATCAACCATCATTTTTTTAGTATACACCAAGGTTCATAATACTTATCTAAATACATAATTACCACCCCCATCTCTCTTTCTCTCTTTCACACACACACACACACACACACACACACACACACACACACACACACACACACATCGGGATCGTCATCTTCTCTCCTTATTACCTTTCTCCTCCAACCCTTGTGGCGATGGCGAAGATAGCTGTGATTCAGAGTTTGACGAGGCCATTCGCATGAATTTGACTTTAGTGAACAACTCTACACGACGGAGAAGCCCACACACTTAGTCAAAAGTACCTTCCTCGCAGATTTAAAAGCGATTGAGACAGGCGAGTTTTGGCAAATCGGGTTGCATCAGGCTGTCGGATACTTGGTCTGTCAAAGTCCGCCTTGGTTAGACAAACCTGTCTGGCGCATCCCTTTTCCGTCAGTTTGGCCTTCGAAATCGTGTAGATCTTTGCCTATTCCGTCGTTGGGGTCTTCAGGGGTTGGTCGCGTTCAGTTTGGACCTTCCTCTTCGACCTTACGGCCGTGAGTGGCACTACGGGACTTGGAACCCCAGATGGCTTCACTCTTGGGATCTCAAGGAAAGTAAGCTCTCTACCATAACAAGGAACGCCCATATATATTTTACACTGGATGACGCAGTGAACAGTTTGTTAACAAATGTACCACTTTGATTCATTATTACTTTAATGACGATAATAGAAACTAGTCAATAAATAAGAAAAAAATAAAAGTAAAAAATTATCATTAAATACATGAGAACATTTTTTTTTATTAATGCTGTTGCTAAAAATATTTGAAAGATTATAAATTAAGAAATTCGCTACTTAACCAATAGTTAAAATAAAGATGTAAACGAAACAAAATAACGTTAATCATTGCACTATACCATAACGTCAGCACCCGCTCGCATCTGATCATCGGGATCGTCATCTTTTCTCCTTATTCCTTTTCCCTTCAATGTGGAAGTGGCGGAGATGGATGTAAAGCAAAGAGACTTTAAAGAAACCATTCTCGTGAATTTGATTTTGGTGGACAACTCTGTGCGACGGAGAAACCCACGCACTTCGCCAGAAGCTCATCCCTCGCGTCTCAAACGGGATTCAGACAGGCGAGATCTAGCAAACCTGGTGTCATTGGGGTGTCGGATGTTTGGTCTCTCAAGGTCCGCATTGGTTATGCCAGCCCGACTAGCTCTGACCTCTTCCGTCAGTTTGGCCATTGAAATCGTGTAGATCTTTGCCTATTCCGCTGTTGGGGTCTTCCGGAGTTTGGTCCCGTTCAATCCGGTCCCTCCTTCTCGATCTTACCGCCATGGGTGGGAATACAGGAGTTGGAACTCTTTCGCTCTTGGGATCACTGAGGCATTGGTATCAGGAAGGCCCAGCCACTTCCACCACTTGCACTCCTCTGTGACTGCTGCCCATGACTTCTACCATGACAAGGAACGACCATATATATTTTACATTTGGATGACGCAGTTAACAGTTCGCTATCAAATGTACCACTTTGATTCATTATTACTTTAATCACAATAGAAACGAATCAATAAATAAGGATACACACACACATACATACATACATACACACATACACACACATACCTAGTATAGTATATACACAGTATAGTAGGGTCAGTTGGGCACTGTCTGGGGGAAAAAGAGCACCATGACGCAATTCACTCCGCCAGAAATTTGGCAACACTACTGTGTAGCATGTCCCACAGGAAGCTCCAATACTAACATTTTAGAGTGTTTGGGTGTCAATCTAAGGCCGGTGTAGAGGATTTCGGAAAGATCTGGATGTACCTAATGGTGATTACAACGGTACGGCAGCTCGGAAGGCACATTCTGATCGTTCTGATAGGAAAAGAACCACCGAAATTTGATGACGAGGCTTCAAACACAACACGCAGATTTACATCAATTACCTTGAGGAGGTAGTGCTGCCCTGGGTGAAGAGGGGGACTGCTGCAACAGGACCCTGCACCATGCCAAACTAGTAGGAAAACCCAGTTATGACAATCGTACAATTTCTGCGACCATATTACCTCTTACATCTGGCCACCGAACTCCTCAGGCTGCAGCCCCCTTGAATATTTTGTGTAGGGGGTAAAATGGAGTGAAAGACTAACAAAACGCCTGGTAACACCAAAGATGAACTGACGACAACAATTATTGCAGCATTCACAAACTTAATTAATGAAACGATCCAGAAGAGTAGCAGGAACTTCCGAAGTCGTCTAGAGGCCGTGGTTGAAGACAGCGTCACTTATATTGAATAAATTTTCTCTTAAGTAATTCAATATATTTTTTATGTAATTTTGGTAAATATTAATATGAGATGTCAGTGTTATTTTCATTTTTGCATAATTTAGACGACAATTCATTCATCGCAACCTGTATATCTGTTAAAATGAAACATTGGCATTACTTTCATTTCTGCGTCATTTAGACGACAATTTATCCATCGCACCCTGTATATCTGTTGAAATGAGATGTCAGCGTTATTTTCATTTCTGCGTCATTTAGACGACATTTTATCCATCGCACCCTGTATATCTGTTGAGATGAGACATTAGCATTATTTTCGGTTTTTTTTTTGGCGGCATTTTGACGACAATTTATCCATCGCACCCTGTATATCTGTTGAGATGAGACACTAGTATTATTTTCGTTTTGCGTCATTTTGACGACAATTTATCCATCGCACCCTGTATATCTGTTGAAATGAGATGTCAGCGTTATTTTCATTTCTGCGTCATTTAGACGACAATTCATCCATCGCACCTTGAATAATGTAATAATTCTTATTTCATCATGTTGGTATCAGAGGCAGATATTTGTGGCATTAATAATCTTTACTGCAACAAGATTGACAAAAAATTATAAGCAATGTCAATTCGCCATATCGAAGTATGATGAGACGATACATTTCACCCGATGACCTCGGCAAGCATGTCAAAACCTACAATGTACTATAAAAAATTAATAAGTGACAAACCCATTACAAATAACAATACACTTAACAAATCTAAACTTAAATCAATTAATGTA
The DNA here is from genome assembly GCA_964036315.1 of Acanthosepion esculentum. NCBI lineage: Eukaryota > Metazoa > Mollusca > Cephalopoda > Sepiida > Sepiidae > Acanthosepion > Acanthosepion esculentum. The sequence goes on along the minus strand of OZ038513.1, from coordinate 52,283,846 downwards.
GTTTATATATTCCACTGCCTGGTACAAGGCTGCGTCTGTTGACCTAAACTGATTATCTACATTCGTTATAAGACGACAACTATCAGTCGGAGAATGACAAACCACTTAAATGATCTTAGTGTAAATAAAAAAAGCCGCTTGAAACCCACGATCAACTGCCAACACTCGTCTTATGATTATATAGGCTCTTTATATAAAGACATTGAAATCAACCATAAACTTTACCTTGAAATGTATTACCGTGTAGGGCAGGGGTGGGCAAACTTTTTAGTACAAGGGCCGCATTCTAAAATTTATAGTTTTACTGGGCCGCATTCTAAAAATTTATAGTTTTACTGGGCCGCATAGTATATATAAACCAAAATAATTGATATTTAAAATTGGCAAAATAAAGAGCTTTTAAAGGAAAAATATAGTTTTAATAAATAACATTTTAAAGCGGGCCGTACGAAATCGTTTGGCGGGCCGCATGTGGACCGCGGACCGTAGTTTGCCCACCCCTGGTGTAGGGGGTCGTTTAAAAGACAACCCGGCATGATTTACATCAACGTTTCTTTCGCACGTCTTGAAATTATAACCACTTCCACGCAATACATTTTTGAACGCAAACATGGAAAATATTAACAAGGAACATTTTGGAAATGGTTAGTGGATTGGCCGAAAGCGCTTGGTACGCTAATCGTTATGGACATTTTTTGCATTCACATTACCGTCCTCTAAAGGAAAACGACAGGAGCATTAAAATAACTTAATAAAAAAACTTAAAATTTTCGTGTTTATCAGATTCAGTTTAACATTTATAAAAGAAAGATTTGTTGGTTTGATTTTGCTTTTTTTTTTTTTTTTTAAGCGTATCACCCGAAGCAAGGCTGGAGGCCACTATCACGCAAGGGGTTATAGAAGGGTTGGAGGAAGAGCAGATAGGAGTGGTAAAGGAGAGGATGTGGAGAAAGAGAAAGACAGTGGGTCGATCAAGGCAAGGGGTTACAGAAGATTTGGCGCGAGAGCAGATAGGAATGAAAGATGAAAGGATGTGGAGAAGGGAAGTGGATATATCAAGGCAACTGGAGATGTCGATTGACGCTACAGTTGGAGATTGTATTTGTCAGGGAAACAGTAATAGGGAAGGGAGTTCCATAGGCGAGATGTGCGAGACATGAAGCTATTGGACACTCTATGGATTATTTACTACCGAAATCTACATATTTTGAACACAATCTTATGTTATCAACTACAGATTAAATGCATTGTTAGTCATTTTGCATTAAATATATATTGTTGGTAATTTTACTATAAATATGTATTGTGGGTTGATTCATTTTGTTTAGAGGCATATCGATCTCTATGTGTTATTTAAAGCTGAAATCTGCTTATTTTGTAAGCAAATACAATCTCCAACTGTAGCGTCAATCGACATCTCCAGTTGCCTTGATATATCCACTTCCCTTCTCCACATCCTTTCATCTTTCATTCCTATTTTATACTTTCAGGGTAAAGTTTTTTAGGTATATGCATCAGAGATCTTAAAATGGATTGTTGGTAATTTTACTATAATAATGTATTTTTATATTTTTGTTAATGTTGCATTCATTGTCATTTTATTATAAAAATGTATTGATAGGCATTTTATTATAAAAATGTATTGATAGGCATTTTATTATAAAAATGTATTGATAGTTATTTTATTATAAAAATGTATTGATAGGCATTTTATTATAAAAATGTATTAATAGGCATTTTATTATAAAAATGTATTAATAGGCATTTTATTATAAAAATGCATTGATAGGCATTTTATTATAAAAATGCATTGATAGGCATTTTATTATAAAAATGTATTGATAGTTATTTTATTATAAAAATGTATTGATAGGCATTTTATTATAAAAATGTATTAATAGGCATTTTATTATAAAAATGTATTGATAGGCATTTTATTATAAAAATGTATTGATAGGCATTTTATTATAAAAATGTATTGATAGGCATTTTATTATAAAAATGTATTAATAGGCATTTTATTATAAAAATGTATTGATAGGCATTTTATTATAAAAATGCATTGATAGGCATTTTATTATAAAAATGTATTGATAGGCATTTTATTATAAAAATGAATTGTTTTGTTTGGGGATTCCCTATTTGCAGATAACTGGGACCGTCCTACCAAACCGGGTCAGGGTGGACCGGGGAACAACAACAGTTAAGAGGTGGTTCCACGCTCCTGAAGACCTCTAATCTCATGATCAGAGGCCGGATGTAGTTTATCGTCATATCCAGGACGATAATAAGGTTAATACGCAAATATAAAATATATAAGTTGTCAAGGTCGTCAATAAGAATGGATCTCAGTATAGAAAAGGTTAAAAAAAGAAAGCAAACAGATGCGCAAACAAAGAGAAAATATACATTAGGTGTATGGATAAAAAACATGGTGGAGTAATGGATAGCGGCTCAGATTGAAGAATCGGTAGTGTCGAGTTCGAATTGCAGTCGAATCCATTACATTCACTTACGTGCTAATACTCTTGGGAAAGGTATGAATCCTCTTCCTCTCCCTTCAGCTATGGGTAAATAGAAAGATACATGATCACCTAATCGTGTATCACGCATGGCAAATAATTATGCAGGAACATGCTGATGTCAAGCTGGATCGAATGGCATGCTTGCTCTCCTGTTCAGATAATAGATGCGCAAACAATTAAAGAGAATTAGGTGTATGGATAAAAAAAAACAAACATAGGAAGCAAGGTGGAGTAATAGATAGCGGCTCGGATTCCAGTCGAATCCATTACATTCGCTTACGTGGTAATACCCTTGGGAAAGGTATGAATCCTTTCATTCTCAGGACAGACCTTGGATGGCAACTAGTCTATTGCAGAAAGAGATGGCAACCTACTGCGAAGAAAAATCTGTCTGGTCAGTCAAGTATCGAAAGAGACATGACCGCCTAAGCGTGTATCATTCATGGCACAAAACTGACTGACTAGACAAGCAGAGACACGTTGATGTTACCCTGGATCGAATGGCATGTTTGCTCTTCTGTTCTGTTAACCGCGATTCCTTGCTTATTAGAGAGCGATTAATTATCCAGATTTAACATCACAAACATTTCTTTTAACGAATTCGAGAATCTTGAAAACGATATCTGGAAATGGCTTTGAAAATTTAGTTAAGAATTTTAACCTCGGAACCACATCGATTACGCATTCGATGTTCGTAGAAGCAGGAAAAATAAAACAGTCTCAATCGCGAGAGGCGTAGAAATTAAGAGCTTACTGATTCATAAAATACATGCAACTGAATATTTTCCTTATCTATCTATCTATCTATCTATCTATCTATCTATCTTAATTTTTTAATCATTAGGCTACGAATTGACTGATATCGCGACACATCTGTTCAGTTTGCGTCTTTTTATATGATGTTACTATCTATCTATCTATCTATCTATCTATATATATATATATATATATATATATATATATATATATATATATATATATATATATATATATATCTTGGCCTGTTCCTGACCTATCTATCTATCTTGGCCTGCTCCTGATCCATCTATCTATCTATCTAACTATCTATCTATCTATCTATCTATCTAGGCTTGTTCCTGATCTATCTATCTATCTATCTATCTATCTATCTATCTATCTAGGCTTGTTCCTGATCTATCTATCTATCTATCTAGGCTTGTTCCTGATCTATCTATCTATCTATCTATCTATCTATCTATCTATCTATCTATCTATCTATCTATCTTGGTTTGTTCCTGATCTATCTATCTATCTATCTATCTATCTATCTATCTATCTATCTATCTATCTATCTATCTTGGTTTGTTCCTGACCTATCTATCTATCTATCTATCTATCTATCTATCTATCTATCTATCTATCTATCTATCTATCTATCTATCTTGGTTTGTTCCTGACCTATCTATCTATCTATCTATTTATCTATCTATCTATCTATCTATCTATCTATCTTGGCCTGTTCCTGATCTATCTATCTATCTATCTATCTATCTATCTATCTATCTATCTATCTATCTATCTTGGCCTGTTCCTGATCTATCTATCTATCTATCTATCTATCTATCTATCTATCTATCTATCTATCTTGGCCTGTTCCTGATCTATCTATCTATCTATCTATATATCTATCTATCTATCTATCTATCTATCTATCTATCTATCTATCTATCTTGGCCTGTTCCTGATCTATCTATCTATCTATCTATCTATCTATCTATCTTGGCCTGTTCCTGATCTATCTATCTATCTATCTATCTATCTATCTATCTATCTATCTATCTATCTATCTATCTATCTTGGCCTGTTCCTGATCTATCTATCTATCTATCTATCTATCTATCTATCTATCTATCTATCTATCTATCTATCTATCTATCTATCTTATCTATCTATCTTAATTGAAAAGCTAAATGATAGAAATATACAACTGTTTTTAAAATAAATGCTTTTTTAATCATTAGGCTTCAGATTCACTGATATCGCTACACATCTGTTCCAGTTTGCGTCTTTTTATATGATGTTGCTATCTATCTATCTATCTATCTATCTACGTAATTTGTGTTGAATATCTTAAAAGTCCCTTTCTTTTGAGGTTTAAGCCCAAACAGACAATAATTGGTTTAATATTGTTGTCTGCTTGTAACAGAAAAAAGTAACACAAAAACAACAAAGAACATTAGGCAGCCTAAAGAACGCTACATTTCGGTATAATTAATAAAATGTTGAAAGTGTTGACAACTTCAGAGGCGTGCCTTTGTAAACCAGATACCATACAAAAAAATCTCACAAAAGGTTTGTCGAATGAGACCAACGTAATTTGTGTGTTGTCTGCTTTATATACATTGAGAATATTGTCAACGCATTTAGAGACTCAACATAATTTGATATCAAAGTTACGTCTTTCTTTTCTTACTAAGCAAGCACAGAGAGAGACCACATATATTTAGAAAAAGACCTAGGACACGCGCATGCGTAAAGCGTCATCCGTTGCTATTAGGTCTGTCATAACTATTACGGTATTTTTTTTCTGATTATTTTCTGGTCAGTAAATATACTTAAATATTCCATTGCATTTTTTCTCTTTCATTTTTTGGTGTATTCTTTTCTTCTTTGATATTTTTATACTCAAGATATTTTAATATTTCTCATTTTATTATTTTAACATTGCATCATTTCTTTCGTTCGTTCTTTCGTTTTTTTTTTCTTTCTTTTTGTACTCTCTTTTTTTTAATTCGTCATTTCTTTCTACTGTTCTTTCTGTCTTTTTTTTGTTTCTTTCTCTCGTTGTTTCATTCGTCCTTCCTTACTTTTTTCTTTCTTTGTTTTTCTTTCTTCCTTCTGTGTTTCTTTCCTTTCTTTCGTTTTTTCTTTCATTCGTCCTTTCTTTCTTTCGAACGTAATAAAATTATTTTTCGTACATACTCTTTTGCTCTTGTTTTTTTATTTTTAACATATTTCCTTTTCCTTCTTTCTTTCATTATTTTTAGTTTCTTTTTTATGCATTTGTTCCTTCTTTTCTGTCTTTCTTTTTCTTTCTTTCTTTCTTTCTTTCTTTTTGTTATTATATATTTATAATTTTCTTTTACGAAGCTCTTCCACCAGCTCTTCTTTTTCTTTCTTTTTTCTTTTTTCTCTCTTTCTTTCTTTCTTTCTTTCTTTCTTTCTTTCTTTCTTTCTTTCTCACTTTTTCGCACTCTTTCTCTCATACTCTCTACATTCAACATTTATATCTATTAACTTGGTGTGTTTACTGTCTTTGAACCTTTTCCAGACGCTCTTTCTTTCTTTCTTTGTCCCCTTCGTTCTCACCATCGCTTTGCACCTCCCTCTCACAACATCACTTATCTTTTCTTTAATACTCTTGGCACTCATCACATATTACTTCATCATGGTGGAATAGCAACAAATGCTCCAATTATTTATGTCGGTGAACATGCTTGACTTACTCTGCCTTTATTTTGTTTTTCTTCTCCAAATATTTCCAGGTAAGGACAATTTCAACAAATGGATTAGTATAAAAGAAAAATCTGTTGAGATTGTGGTAAGAACGAGTTACAAAAGGCAAATTTACCGGATACGTTTCATAAAGTCATTGTTTCTTTGTTTCTTTTGCTTTTTAAGTCTTGACAATCTACTCAGGTGTTACATAGTTCATTCTGCCCCACTGATTATAAAACATCAAATCGATAAGAGATGTGCTCTGTTCTAAGCCGGTGACGCTTTGCTGCAAGGACAATTCTTTGGACTTACACTACAGTACATAAGACTTAACCTATGAATAGTCTGGAAAAATGCATAAAAAAGAAAAATGACAAACACAATGTATATATATACATACATATATATATATATATATATATATATATATATATATATATATATATATATATATATATATATATATATGCGCGTGTGTGTGTGTGTGTTTTGAACAATAAAAAATATTAAAAAATTAAAATCTTCAGACACACTGAGTTGTACATTAATCATACATTTTTTATATATATATATATATATATATATATATATATATATATATATGCATATGTAACTCCTCTGTTTAAAATTTCTCCCTGTTAAGTTTTAATCCCCACCTTCATCTTTTGGCCTTCCTGTTTTTCTTTCGTCTGTTACAACTCTCTCTAGAGCTTTCATATATTTCCCTCTCAAACTTGTTTCCCACTCCCACACATAGACTCTCACTAAAATTTTATTTTTTATACCCGGGGTTATATTTTCCGATATCTTTTTGAATTTGTAGGTCTGATGAATTGGATCGTGATTACGATTCCAGTGTAATAAATTATAACCATGGAATATTAGTATTTGAGCCTTTTTTATTATATATATATTATATTATATATATTAGATATATATATATATATCTATATAAGCGCTAGGTCATCGTATGGACAGTACATATTTCGAAATCATTTTCAAATAAAAAGTCTCATTTAGAGAATATGAGAAAATACACCCATATATATATATATATATATATGTATATATATATATATATATATATATATGACAGTGACGTAAGTGGTTGACCAATCAAGATTGTAGCGTTGAAACGCTCATCAAGGGAAAAATTGATAAATTTATTGTTTGATTTGATTTAGTTTATTTAACGGCATATCAAATCATGAAATTTAAATTTCATGTTAGCTTTATTAATTTTCCTCTTTTTTTTACTATTAAAATCTATTGCTGGAATTTTAATTTGCTGTTAAAATCTATTGCTAGAATTTTATCTTGCTATTAAAATCTATTGTTGTAATTTTATTTTGCTATTAAAATCTATTGCTGGAATTTTAATTTGCTATTAAAATCTATTGCTGGAATTTTATTTTGCTATTAAAATCTATTGCTAGAATTTTATGTTGCTATTAAAATCTATTGCTGGAATTTTATTTTGCTATTAAAATCTATTGCTAGAATTTTATTTTGCTATTAAAATCTATTGCTGGAATTTTATTTTGCTATTAAAATCTATTGCTGGAATTTTATTTTGCTATTAAAATCTATTGCTAGAATTTTATTTTGCTATTAAACTCTATTGCTGGAATTTTATTTTGCTATTAAAATCTATTGCTGGAATTTTATTTTGCTATTAAAATCTATTGCTAGAATTTTATGTTGCTATTAAAATCTATTGCTGGAATTTTATTTTGCTATTAAAATCTATTGCTGGAATTTTAATTTGCTATTAAAATCTATTGCTAGAATTTTATCTTGCTATTAAAATCTATTGCTGGAATTTTATTTTGCTATTAAAATCTATTGCTGGAATTTTATTTTGCTATTAAAATCTATTGCTAGAATTTTAATTTGCTATTAAAATCTATTGCTGGAATTTTATTTTGCTATTAAAATCTATTGCTAGAATTTTATGTTGCTATTAAAATCTATTGCTGGAATTTTATTTTGCTATTAAAATCTATTGCTAGAATTTTATTTTGCTATTAAAATCTATTGCTGGAATTTTATTTTGCTATTAAAATCTATTGCTGGAATTTTATTTTGCTATTAAAATCTATTGCTAGAATTTTATTTTGCTATTAAACTCTATTGCTGGAATTTTATGTTGCTATTAAAATCTATTGCTGGAATTTTATTTTGCTATTAAAATCTATTGCTGGAATTTTAATTTGCTATTAAAATCTATTGCTAGAATTTTATCTTGCTATTAAAATCTATTGCTGGAATTTTATTTTGCTATTAAAATCTATTGCTGGAATTTTATTTTGCTATTAAAATCTATTGCTAGAATTTTATTTTGCTATTAAAATCTATTGCTAGAATTTTATCTTGCTATTAAAATCTATTGCTGGAATTTTATTTTGCTATTAAAATCTATTGCTGGAATTTTATTTTGCTATTAAAATCTATTGCTGGAATTTTAATTTGCTATTAAAATCTATTGCTGGAATTTTATTTTGCTATTAAAATCTATTGCTAGAATTTTATGTTGCTATTAAAATCTATTGCTGGAATTTTATTTTGCTATTAAAATCTATTGCTAGAATTTTATTTTGCTATTAAAATCTATTGCTGGAATTTTATTTTGCTATTAAAATCTATTACTGGAATTTTATTTTGCTATTAAAATCTATTGCTGGAATTTTAATTTGCTATTAAAATCTATTGCTGGAATTTTATTTTGCTATTAAAATCTATTGCTAGAATTTTATGTTGCTATTAAAATCTATTGCTGGAATTTTATTTTGCTATTAAAATCTATTGCTAGAATTTTATTTTGCTATTAAAATCTATTGCTGGAATTTTATTTTGCTATTAAAATCTATTGCTGGAATTTTATTTTGCTATTAAAATCTATTGCTAGAATTTTATTTTGCTATTAAACTCTATTGCTGGAATTTTATTTTGCTATTAAAATCTATTGCTGGAATTTTATTTTGCTATTAAAATCTATTGCTGGAATTTTATTTTGCTATTAAAATCTATTGCTAGAATTTTATTTTGCTATTAAAATCTATTGCTGGAATTTTATTTTGCTATTAAAATCTATTGCTAGAATTTTATTTTGCTATTAAAATCTATTGCTGGAATTTTATTTTGCTATTAAAATCTATTGCTAGAATTTTATTTTGCTATTAAAATCTATTGCTGGAATTTTATTTTGCTATTAAAATCTATTGCTAGAATTTTATTTTGCTATTAAAATCTATTGCTGGAATTTTATTTTGCTATTAAAATCTATTGCTAGTATTTTATTTTGCTATTAAAATCTATTGCTTTTTAAAATCTACAGTAAGATTTTTTACTAAAAAAAAGTATCTTTATACTTTCATAGTGTTTTGACTCCATTTTAGGGGTTCATTATTTGCTCATAGATAGGACCCCCAAACAGGTGCTGGTTAAAGTGTACTTGGGTACAACATTAAAGAATTCGGATGTAGTTTATCGTCATACCCATGGCATTAAATCTATTGTAACATATAACTTTTTCTAGATTATCAGTACAACTATAACTTAATTTTAGCGTATTTTATTTTCAATAAAAATACGCTAAAATCATAAAGAAACATAATAAAATTTTAAATGAACACTTAAACCTAATAACATAATAGCAATTCCAAAGCAGAAATCAATAATATTGATAATAAATTATGCAAATGTAGAAAACTCTCTTTGATCACCACCCGATGAGATGCCTGAATTGGGCATCGAAACAAATATGCATATTTGTAGTGGTAATATTTATGTTCGAATGTAATAACTTATAACATATATATATATATATATATATATATATATATATATATGTGTGTGTGTGTGTGTGTGTGTGTGTGTGTGTGTGTGTGTGTGTGTGTTACTACCCTTGATCTTTAGACATTATAATTCACAATCTTTAACTTAAAATCTTATCTTTTTATTTCGGAGCCACTATCAAAGCTCGGGTCTTTCTCAGACCGAATCAAAAAATGAACAGAATGAATGACAGGTGGCCGTGTGTCACCCACTTCTAGTCGTCTGTAGCAATCTTGTGGCTCGAGAGCAATGAGGGCCACAACTTACCAGACCACTTTTTCCCCCCCATATGTCCTTGGGGGTCAATGCCACCGCTTGCATCGAGACGCTGAACACCGTTGTGAAGCGGTGGATCGAGGAAGTAACTCGGTAACATGTACCAGGAAGACGCCTCTTCCTCTCACACAGCCGACAGACTTTAAGAATGGCTGGCCAAACACGGTCAATTACCCCTAACATTTGGTGTCCTAGCTCTTCTCATTTAAAACCTTACGTCTGGAGCGTCGTTGAGAAGGAGACCCAGAATTGTTTGATTAATTCATTTTCTACGACGCATCAACTCTTTCCAGGTCATTTAAAGCCAGAAAATATTTTTGGATTCTAAAGAGTTTTTTTGCGGATATTAATAATTTTTTTTTATACAAGACTTACTAATTAACCCACAGCTGGAGGAAGAAGAGGTGGATCCGTCCCTTTCCCAAGGCTATTTGCGCGTAAGTGAATATAAAGAACCCAAATGGAATTGGAATTCGGCTCTCCGATTAACAATTCTGAGCCATTATCCATTACACCACCCGCACACTCGCGCTTTCAGCACCTAGTATTTACAAGCAGTCACCCATCTAGGTACTGACCAGGCTCGACATTGTTTTAACCTGAAGTATGTCCACAATATCAAGGACACGCTGAAGGATATTGCCGAAGACGTTATCGCCAACACAAAGAAAGAAAACTTAATCCGTGCATTTAATCGTTTTGGAAGACACATCAGGACTGTTATCGAAAGTAATGCTAATATTAGCCGTTTCTGTTGTGATGGGATCCACCTAATCTGCATACATGACTACTAACTATATAAATAATGGTTGATACCGGAAGAGAAGGAGGAAGAATCACGAGATCCAACTAGAGACTCTGATCGACTGCGACTAGTCAACACATTCTCCAGGAACGTCTTCCCAGAAATATACAGAAATACTATATGTACTTATTGTGTACACTTTCTTGTTATAATACATTCTTGTTCTAAGTACATTTTGTGTTGCATTATTATTCCATGCATTAGTCGAGATTCAACAATGAGTGAAGACTCAACAGTTTCCTTATAAGGAAACACTCAGCATTTATTAACTGAGCAGCCAATACTGCTTTCGGTTGAAATTTATAAAATCTTTCTCTTAAAACAATTTTTCAGGAAAACAGTTTTTTTTTAAGTCCAATAGCTGTTATAATAATATAACAATAATGTTATTGACCTTTACAGTATTGATAGAGGGTTTCCTTCTTAATCTTTTATTTGAAGTCATGTGGAATGTTAACATCTCAGTTATGTCATTATTTTCTCTCCGAATGACATGTGCTATCCATTTTCGTTGTTGCTGTGCTGCTGTTGGTAGTCTTCAAGTGATATGTTTCCTGCTATTTGGCAGTCTTCTTTGTGATTCTTCATCGCCAGGTCACAATGTTCAAAGATCTTCAAGAACCTCAGGCTTCATTCGTCCAAATCCATTTTCACGGCGCTTATATTAAACAGTCTTTTACGCTAGTATTTTGTAAAGGATGCGACAGAAATACCTAGTAAGATAGTAAAAGGTATTTCTGGGAGGTATATGTGGGAAGTACTTCTGTCGCATCGCGTATATATGTAAGAATATGTGTATTAAATTCTGTAAAGGTGTATTGTTTTCGCTGTTAAATAATAAGCTTAATTCAAATTCAGATTTGTCATCTAATGCCTGACGCACGTTACATATACGTGTGGTAAAATTTGTTATTATGTAAATTTATAGTGATAGCTGCTGACTCGTATCCGAGTATGCCTGTCAACTTGGGCGATTACCCAATCCCTATTGCAGACGCCTGCTCAGGCACATTTGTGTTTGCTCAACACCCACTTGACTCACCTGTGGTTCATACTGAACTATGCTGAGCGGGCCTTAGTTAGAGTTTCTGGGAAAGAACGCACGACCTGGCGTCATCTACAGTTTGAACAAGGCCAGGACACTCAAACCCTCGGTCACGATGATTCGTGCTAGCTCAACCATCGACAACTTCCGAACAGTTCCAATTTCATTCGCAAAGCTTGGGTCAGTCCGTGGTATGGTTTTCTGTATGGTTTGCAAAGGTTCTCGACACTGGGGTCGCCTCTAAAGGCCAATAACATCAAGAAGTCACCCTTCGGGTAGATCGACCATGATGAGATTCGAACTCGGAAAGGGAATGTTTTAAGCACTCGGCCACGTGCCCATGCGAAATATGAAGTTCACAGTATCATTATTCAGCCATGCAAGCGTTCTTCCTGGCTTTCCATGGCATTCTACCAGCTCAAGGTCAAACTGTGAATTCCATTATAAAAAAAAGAATCTGTGATTTGAGGTATGTTTTTCTATATTATCTGATTGTTGCAAGCGTTGAATATTGCCTTAAGTGAGAAAAGAGCTGGCTTGAAGGTAAAACGCCTAGAGCGGAAAAAAACTACATATGGAAGATCATCTAATTTCAGATTTATAATCGTTCTCTGTGTCAAATCTGAAAGAAGAAATCGAGAGTCATCAAACAGCAAATTTCCGGTCGAATTTATTGTTCTATTTTTCTTCCAATCCTGCCTTTCAAACGAGCATTGCAACAGCAGCCTATCCATGTTGAAACGCTTCACAATAAAGAATTACATTTGTACCTAAGCAAAAACAAAACAACGAAGTGCATTTTGTCTCGTAGAACGTTTAGGATGTAGTGTTGAAGGCCGTCCTAAAATGCATTACAATTTTCTTCATTTTGGGTTCGCACCATAAATCCAGTGACTATTTTTTTATGTATTGTTTTAACGGTGTTAAATGAGAAGCGAAAGACAATATTTTGAAACTTGGGCGATGGTTGCTTTCCCTAACTTTATGCGAAATCAATTTTCTCAGTTTTGAAATTTGTTTTCGCAGAGTTTGTAAAAGACTTGCTCAACGTATTTCTATATTTCTCCCTTCATTATTTTAAAAATTCATCATTTCTTTCGTTCGTCCATTCGTTTTCGTTCTTTCTTTCTTTTTTTACTCTCTTTCTTTTTTCATTTTTCCTTTGCTTCTTTCTTTCTTTCTTTCTTTATTTCTTTCGTTCCTCCTTTCTTTCTCTCCTCCTTCCTTTTTCTTTTTTACTTCATTTCCTTTTTTTCTTTCTTTCATTCGTCCTTTTTTTCTTTCTTTCTTTCTTTCTTTCTTTTTCCTTCTTTCTTTCATTCTTTTGTTTTCTTTATTTCAGTGTTCTTTCTTTCTTTTTTCATTCGTCCTTCCTTTCTTTACTTTTTATTTCATTCGTCCTTTCTTTCTTTCTTTCTTTCTTTCATTCGTCTTTTCTTTCATTCGTCTTTTATTTCTTTCATTCGTCCTTTTTTTCTTTCTTTATTTCTTTTTCCTTCTTTCTTTCATTCTTTTGTTTTCTTTATTTCAGTGTTCTTTCTTTCTTTTTTCATTCGTCCTTCCTTTCTTTATTTTTTATTTCATTCGTCCTTTCTTTCTTTCTTTCTTCCTTTCATTCGTCTTTTCCTTCATTCGTCTTTTATTTCTTTCATTCGTCCTTTTTTTCTTTCTTTATTTCTTTTTCCTTCTTTCTTTCATTCTTTTGTTTTCTTTATTTCAGTGTTCTTTCTTTCTTTCTTTCGTTTTCTTTATTTCATTGTTCTTTATTTTTTATTTCATTCGTCCTTTCTTTCTTTCTTTCTTTCTTTCTTTCATTCGTCTTTTCTTTCTTTCATTCGTCCTTTTTTTCTTTCTTTATTTCTTTTTCTTTCTTTCTTTCATTCTTTTGTTTTCTTTATTTCATTGTTCTTTCTTTCTTTTTTCATTCGTCCTTCCTTTCTTTACTTTTTATTTCATTCGTCCTTTCTTTCTTTCTTTCTTTCTTTCATTCGTCTTTTCTTTCATTCGTCTTTTCTTTCTTTCATTCGTCCTTTCTTTCTTTTTTTCTTATTTTTTTGCGTCATTCTTTCTTTCTTTTGTAATGAAATTATTTTTTGTGCCTACTTTCTCTTTTGGTATTGTTTCAAGATTCAAAGTAAACTTTAAAGCACTTGTCTTGGCATTGAACATAAGATGACAATTTACGACATGCTGAAAGATATGTACCTATATTTCTCAGATTGCGCAAAAGCATTTGATAATGGACGATATATAGATCAATAAAAATTATAAGATGATTTATTAGCGCCAGACCACGTTGAAACCTCGATTCTCGTGTGATCACCGAAGTTAAACAATGTCGAGGTTGGTCAGTACCTAGTTGGGTGACCGCTTGTGAATACCAGTTGCTATAAGCATGGATATGCGTGAGGTGTAATGGATAACGCCTCGGAATTGAAAATCGGAGAGCCGAGTTCTATTTCCAGTAGGGTTTGTTATATTCACTCACGCGCAGATATACTTGGGAAAAATATGAATCCATTTCTTCTTCTCCAAGCTATGGGTTAATTAGTACGAATTGCATGAATAAATCATTATACCCAATAATTATTACGTTCCAAAAATAGTTACTGGCTTTAAATAACCTGCGACAGGTTGATAAACCACAAAAAAGAACAAATCAATCTATCAATGATTTATTAGTCAAATATGTCAGAATTATCCGGAAGGTTCCCTTATTGGTCTCAATTGTATCTGAAAGAAAATTGGTAGATGAAACAGCGCATTTGTTTGTAGAGAATGGTACCATAGAAGGATTTGGCAGAGAATGGTACCATAGAAGGATTTGGCAGAGAATGGTACCATAGAAGGATTTAGCAGAGAATGGTACCATAGAAGGATTTGGCAGAGAATGGTACCATAGAAGGATTTGGCAGAGAATGGTACCATAGAAGGATTTGGCAGAGAATGGTACCATAGAAGGATTTAGCAGAGAATGGTACCATAGAAGGATTTGGCAGAGAATGGTACCATAGAAGGATTTGGCAGAGAATGGTACCATAGAAGGATTTGGCAGAGAATGGTACCATAGAAGGATTTAGCAGAGAATGGTACCATAGAAGGATTTGGCAGAGAATGGTACCATAGAAGGATTTCAGAATAGTAGTTGTCCAGCATTGGACATCCAGTGACTTATCATGAAGATTTTATGCTGGTAGCCCACTCCCCGAAAAGAAAAGAATTTTTTTTTTTTTACTAAGATCGTTTTAGTAGCGGTTACACTGTAGTTTGAACTAGAAAACAATTGCCAAAAATTATTTTTTTTGTTCCGTAAATGTTATTTTTATCAGCTTATTTAGGAGACATTACACTGTGGTTTGAACTAGAAAACAATCTCCAAAAATATTTTTTGCGTTAAATGTTATATTTTTACCAGCTTATTTAGGAGAGAAAAGAAAATGCCCCGAAAAGAAAAGAAATTATTTTTTGTTTTACTAAGATTGTTTTAGTAGAGGTTTCTTTTTTTCTTTTGTGCGTTAAATGTTATTTTTTATCAGCTTATTTAGGAGAGAAAAGAAACAAAAGATACACAAACAGCGAAAGATAAAAAAAAAAGAAAAAGTTCGAAAATAAAAGAAAGCAAGAAGAAAAATCAATCCATACAAAAAATAATTTATAACAGGAATCATTTTTTTCATTAAGGTCTAATTGTACGAAATAATGAAACTATGCACTTGCAAATCGCCATAAAATAATGAGGCCACCTTAATTATCTCCCTTTAACGTGACTCTTCTGATTTCTGGATAAAAGGTTTCACAGTGACACCGACTGAGAAAAATATAAGTTAATAACCATTGAACACGTTTCCCGCTGACAGGCCTGGGCATCTTTTTCTTTGTCCGTTTATTAGATTTTGATAACTTAATGAATGGATTGTCTGCGAAATTAGCAAAAACATCTGAGTGATTAACGACGAATATGGCGACCATTAACTCAGAGTTAATTTTCTGTTCAATTTTTTTCAAGAAATGTTTACTTTTGAAAGTCCATGTGGGATTATCTGAACATATCTGCCAGAATACTACGCCTAACGTCCGCCAGGTGGCGTTGTTAATAGCGGTATAAAAGGAAAGGGCATGAACTCTGTTTCTACTTTTTACTAGTTACCCAAAGAATGCGGTAGCCAGAAGATGGGACTACCCGCCGAGGGAGATTTCTTTCTCCGGGCAAACCGACTTCTTAATTTTAGCCAAACCATGTAGCGTTATTTCCGTGTACGCCCGCGCGCGCGCACACACACAAACACACACGCGTGCGCGCACATACACAAATACACAGCACGCGCGAGCACGCGCGAGCACACACACACACACATACACACGGCCACAGAGTCACTGCAGCAAGTCACAAAATTTTCTGACCTTTTTTTTCGGAACAATATTGTTTATCTATTCATCTGGTCTAGCAGTAGGAGCTCGTGGAAGTATCATAGAGATTCCCTCACTCTTAAACGGCTTCGTCATCGAAAGGATCACAGAAATAATAAGTGTAATATACGACAGTGGTGAAATACCGGAAGACCTTACTCGATCCCTATTCGTAATACTACCTATGAAACCAGGCGCAAATGAATGCGAGCTCCATCGGACAATCAGCTTAATTAGTCATATAAACGAGCTAATAACCCTAATTTGGAATAATAGAGCAGGAAGCAGAATTTGATCGGAAATAGAATATAGACAGTGCTGTTTTGTCAAGCAAATTGGAACACGATATGCTATATCGGAGAGAGTAACACAAATGTAGAAAGATGTACATTTATGTTTTATAGATTACGCAAAGCCATTTGATAAGGCATATCACATGATAAAGGGCTATTTGCACTCTTAAGATAAATAGACTTACTCGGAAAGGGTGTTAGAATAATACAGCACTTATACTGGGAGCAAACCACTTGCATACGGATAAAAAATAAATCGAGTAGGTACAGAAAATTAGGAAAGGGCGTAAGACTGGGATGTATCTTCTCATTCGATTTATTCAAACTGTGGAGCGAGGCTGTCCTAAGGGAGCTAGTGACCTTACCAGCATTATCGGTGAGCGCCAGCTTAGCAATATAAAATACGCAGATGACACTGTATTGATGGTAGTCACACAAGTAAAACTACAGGACCTCTTAGACAAGGTAGTAAAGGAAAGGGAGAAGAAAGGACTAAGCATCAACTGTAAGAATGTATGGTTATCAGCAAGAGAAGAAAAGAAAACATACGCGAACCGCGAATTGGAAATGTCAGCATCACACATGCAGAGTTGAAATATCTTGGAAGCGTTTTAACAGAGGATGTTTTACCAATCCTCTTATATGTCATTAAATGCTGGACAATTTCCTCATTGATGAAGATGCTACTTGAGGCAATAGAAATTTTGTTCTACAGAAAGATACTGAGAATATCATGGACGGAGAGAATAAACAACGAAGAACTATTAAGGGAGAAGAAAGGTCACTTATATTCAGAATTTCTTGGCCGCATCATGAGGAAAGAGGATTTGGAGAATTTTACGCTCACAGGATATATCAAAATCAAAAGCGGCATAGGAAGGCAACAGGCGATATAGCTGGCGAGGTTCTGTAAATGGATGCCGGAGCAGGGGGATAGGAGTGATTGCAAAAGGAAATAGTATAAGTATAATAGGTAGTGGAGTGTCGTGGTCGCTTACGTCTTGAATGCACATAGAACAAAAATTGTCCATGTGTATATAGATATATAATATCTTCCACGTGTTAAATTAATTTATTTCGGAATTTTACGATCTTGTGTTACAGAATGCGTAGGCAACATTACTGTACTTGTCAGAACTCTGACGATCACTGCCATATGGGAGAATTGATATGACTGTTGTGGCCAGAAATAAAGACTCAAGAGAGGAATTGAGTTAAATAAATATAATAGAAAAGCAGTAATACAAACGAGAGTGTTACAGAAAGAATATTCGGTTAGACTATCAGAGCTGACTGCTACAAACTACCCACCTCTAATAGGCAGTACCTGCTCCTATTTATAGCTGGGAAAATTCATGCATGGGTACATTACCATAACAATGACAAAGATTGAGAACTTTTTCTAAGGAAATTTTTTTGTTTCTTAATATTATTCTTAGCATTTGAAAATCATCTTTGCTATTCCAATAGGCTTTCCTATTTCGTTGTTCAATTTTCCATCTTCTGTTTTAAAGTATGCTCGTCTAATTCGAGGCAATTAAAGAAGAAAATCAGATCAGAATTTAATATCTGACATGATTTGTTTGGTGTATAGTTACCACCCCCATTGGGGGCGTTGGTTGGTCACCGACCTTTTACAAGGACTCGTTCCATCAACACATTCTACACTCACAGAAAGGAACAAAAACGTTCTATGGTCAAACGAAGAGATGTGAAAGGTGGTACCGAAACCCCGTCTAACTGGACGGGATCATTCTCAAAACAAAACCACCACATTTTGGGGCAATTTTAATTCCAATTGTTTTTTTTTTTTGTTTTTTTTAAAAATTTGATTAGAAAACGATATACAACATAAAAATCATTGATTTGTTCTTTACGTCTTACCAACCTTTTGCAGCCAGATAATATTTTAGACTGTAAGAATATTTTAGAGATAATAACGATTTACTGATAAAAGTCCTACTAATTAACCCATAGCAGGGGGATATGATATGGATTCATACCATTCCCAAAATATTTGCGCATAAATGAATATAACAAACCCAACTGGAATTGGAACTCGGCCATTCGATTTCCAGTTCTGAGCCCTTATCCATTACACCACCCACACATCAAATCGTACAGTACCTGGTATTTCCATGCGGTCACCCACATAGTTACTGACCGGGATCGACGATGCTTAACATCATTGATCGTACAAGAACGGGTGTTTTAACTTTCCATGGCCCAAGTATAAACTTAGAAACAGGGCAAGTAATCATTGACCAATACTAAATGAAGACTAGACAAGATATTCGTGGACATGAAGAGAAAACAGATTTAATTTTACCGAGTCATTAATTTTAAAAAGCCATGAAAATGATCCATTTGAATTCAAATCCAAGTACAGGGTCTTCTCATTCTTGTTGGAGGAACCCCTCCCTGATTGACCATGTCATTAGGAGTGTAGCCGGGCACACCATGCTGGGCCAGTTGCGGGTTGGTGAGGCTATTTAACCCGTATCTGGATGTTTTGAACTCAGAGTTGTGCTTCTCTTAGGCCGGTTGCCACCCACGTCCAGAGGACTCAGTCTCTTCTGCTATTTATCCATAGCTGGGGGGAGAGAAGAGGAGGATTGGTACATATTCCAAGGGTACAGGAATCCCTCAATTAGTGCAGCTAATGTCTACATTAAAAGCCAGAAAATATTTTTAGATTGTAAATTTTGTTTAGTGAATACTGCTTTAGGGACACCAGTCTTAATAATTTCTACGACTTATCAACCTTTTTCAGGTTATTTAAAGCCAGAAAATATTTTTAGATTGTAACAATTTATTTTTTGATACAAGTCTCACTAATTAACCCATAGCTGAGGGAGAAGACGGGGATTCATACCTAATCAGAATTTTTTAAACAAAAAATAAATTATAATGTGGATATAAAGTGGGGTATCAATTATGTGGTACAGTCAATATATAAACTGATCCCCAACTTTATGTTCACAGAATGTAACTAAATCTAAAAGACATGCCCGTGTAGCTAATCAGTATTTCATTGATCGATTCGTTGTCTACGGCTTACCAACCCTTTGCAGATATATATCCAGAAATATATTTTTAGATTGTTATTTTTTGAGTGAATAATGGTTTAAAGATACCAGTTTTAATAATTAACCTGTTATGAATAATGAAGAGTGGTCTCCTCTTATTTTGTTACTCTCCTCTTTGAGAGAGCTATTTCTGTTTACTGGGACTATAAAAGGACACTATACGCGAATATTGTATTCTCATTTGAATAAAGATTTCTTAAAGCCAACATTTGCGTACTTTTGGCATTACATAAAACCATAGCTGGGAGTGGGTATAGGGGGGTTAATTCATACCTTTACCAAGTGAATATAACAAAACCCAACTCGATTACCCGATTAACAATTTCGAGCCATTAGCCCTTACACCACTCGTACACGCAAGCTTATAGTACCTGTTATTCCCAAGTGGTCACCCATATAGATACTGACCAAGTTCGACGTTGTTTAACTGCGGTAATCGTACCTTCCATGGACCAAGCATTTTAAATTTGGAAAAAGGGCAAGTAATCATTGACTAATACGAAATAAAGACTAGACAAGATATTCGTAGTCATGGAGAGAAAACAGATTTAATTTTACCGAGTCATTAATTTTAAAAGGCCATGAAAGAGATATAGCCATAAGCTAATAATTTAATAAATAACAACATAAAAAGACTAACTGGAACTGCACGCTAAAGAGGATAAAATTAACTTGGATTTGGGGATGCTAATCCTCGGAGATTTGATAATTATAGGAATCCCTAATAGACCATCGCGTTGTTGCTATCACAGCAGTGCAAGCCATAAGCAGGTAACGTCGTGGAACGATTTTTTTCCCTGTGGAGCGGATTTAGCTAATAGCGCTTTATAGGTCTGCTCGATGTTTGGAATCCATATTCGGTATTGGTTCTAATTAAGCTTCGCATTGAGTAGAAGTCGCGAAAAGAAGGCAGTTCCAAGTATTACCATTCTATGTGATACGTTATATTGTACACATAGACACCTTTGACCCCCAAACACAATGAACAACACTGTAAGGTCATTGAATAATTTCATTTAATTGCAATTATATTATTTTAACAGTTCGGAACGGAGAGATAAGTTTCCTGGTATGTGAAAAAAAAAGGCTAATCTAAATAATCATAGAAAGATTATTTCGACAATTAACCTATAAAATGGCTGGTATTTTGTGTACAATTTCGGAGGTCAGGGTTAGAGTTGTCGTAAAAAATTACATAGACAAAAACATATATCTATCTATCTACACACACACACATATATTATATATATATATATATATATATATATATATATATGCAAGATCTAAAAGGTCAGCCAATCTAACAGTGATCTCATCCCACAATCCTCACGCTTGCTCCATATGTGGCCTCCCTTGTAAATCACTAGCGGGTCTTAAATGCAACTGAAGATTATGGCACAAAATTTCATAACTGAATCAAATAAGCTGTCAGACGCTCATACGTCGAAACCGACGGGGAGAGTCCATTATATATATATATATATATATATATATATATATATATATATATATATATATATATATATATATATATATATATATAAACATTATTAGTATATGTTATTTTTATGATCATAGAATGGAACTTCTGCGGTCCACATCAAGAGTAGTTTTTCGTAAAACATTATGACGAATTTCTAATAGGTGATGAGATGGATTGCTGTAGATATTCGTTATGATTATATCTATCGTTTCCCTGACCAAACCTGTTTGAATATATATATATATATATATATATATATATATATATATATATATATATATTAACTGATTTAAGATATGGTTTATTCGCTACACAGGAATGACCAGGTTTCAAAAACCGAAGCTAAAAACTTCAAATTTAATTATATAACTAAATTAAAATCATTGGTTCTGTTTCGTCTTCAAGCGAATTTTGGAATAATTTATTTTTAAATTTACTGAATGCTAAACACACATATAAATTCATAATTTCCTGTTTCCAGGGATACAGGGAAGTCCAATCATTTAGACATAATGATTGGATTTTAATCCTTGAAAACAGCTAAATGTATAGCCGAAAGCGCTCGGATAAAAAAGAAGATTCGGACAGTTTTTATATAATTTATCATCCGAAAAGAATAAAATTATTAGATCGCATGAGAAATTGTATAAAAAACTAAATAAAAGCACCTTGTCTGTCGTTTTCAATGAAATGTGCATGGAAGAAGAATTGCTGCCTAAATACACACGCGCGCATACACACACAAACACACACACACACACACTTATATATATATATATATATATATATATATATATATATATATATATATATATAAATGTAAAAGTGGACATGGAAGTCAGCACTTAGAGGCTACAGTCTGTTTCATGCTAGTGCAATCGTCGCCTGACGATTGCACTAGCATGAAACAGACTGTCGCCTCTAAGTGCTGACTTCCATGTCCACTTTTACATTTACACACGCTCTATCTCTGATATTGAGCACTTTATCCCATAAATATAGCACACTTTAAGACTATATTTCTTCATATATATATATATATATTATGACCAATTGGAGAAAAGTGTTATTGACGCGTTTCATCAGTTGGTTTTCATCCGACTAGGCTTTGTTGATGTTGCCACGTCTACACATGCATACGAAACGAGAGATGCTAGTAGTTTCAAAACGTTTGAAAGAATATTTTTGAAAGACTAATTTTTAAATATTTTCGTTTGGTGCGCATGCGTAGACGTGGCAATATCAAGAAACTCAGTCGGATGAAATCCTAACGGATAAAACATGTCACAAACACTTTTTTCTAATTTGTCACATTATTTTCGAAATACTGTTTGTTGATATATATATATATATTTATACAAAATTATATAGTGTTATATCACACACACACACACACACACACACACAGACACACACACATATATATATATATAAATATAAATATAAAAGTGAACATAGAAGTCAACACTTAGAGGCGACAGTCTGTTTCATGCTAGATGCAATCATCAGGACACTGTCCGAATGTTTTTTTTATCCTAGCGCTTTCGGCTATACATTTAGCCATTTTCAAGGTTTATATTTTAACTGTTAAAATAAGAAATAGTTTGTTGTATGCATGTTTTATAAAATGTTTTCTATCTAACTATCTATCTATCTATCTATCTATCTATCTATCTCAGTTTGTTCTTTAAAGGTCTTCAACAAAATCCAGAGACGGATATGCAATGTGATGGGTCCTGATCTGGCATCCCGTCTACAGTCGCTCTCTCACAGACATGCCATCGTCTCCCTCTGACTTTTCTACAAATTCTTTCACGGTAACTGCTCCGACGAGCTACTTTCGCTGGTTCCCAAACTGCATAAATTTAAGCGTGCTACTAGGCTGGCATCTTGGTCCCACCGTTTCACTGTCGAAACGGTTAAATGTGGCAGTCTCTTCTACTCCAGTAGATTCATGTCTCGCACCTTCCGTCTGTGTAATTCGCTTTCTGCTACTTGTTTCCGTGATAGCTATAATCTCCAACTATTCAAATGTAATGTCAATCGACATCTCCAGATGCCCTGATCTATTCCCTGTCCTTCTCTTCACCCTTTCGTCCATTACGTCTCTTTACTCTCGCTCCCACTATTTTAACCCCTTGCGTGCTAGTGGCACCCCGCCTTGCTTGGGGTGAAATGATTAAAAAAAAATCTATCTATCTATCTATCTATCTATCTATCTATCTATCTATCTATCTAATGTATATGGGACATGATTGGAGTACCCTAAACTCTCCCTCTCCCACTCCTTGCCGAAATTCCTCACAGAATGTGATCAAGCGTAATTAATGTCCACGCATAATCTTTTATATCATACTTCTCTAACGTTGAACGTGTGACTACCGCACCCAAGATAATTGACAATTCTCTTCCATTTTCGGTGATGGAGTAAACACAAAAAACTGCCGTATTTGCTTTCCGACTCAAACATCTCAAACCCCGTCATTTAGGTTGTAATCCCTGTAATCGTTTGTGACTGCGCATGCGCATACAATTTTGGATTCGACAAACTTCGACAGACGTTAATGCTACTACCGTAAGGCCTTCGCTCTATTAAATTTACACGAGTGTTTTTGTAAGAATGCTATCGTTAAATCAGGAATGGAGGTCGTGTCCGGAATAATTACTGCAGCGAAAAGATTTTCGTTTTAACAAAATTAAACTTGATGGCCAGGCAGGCGAAATTGTTGAAATACAGTCGATTAAACATTGCGTAAAGATTAAACAATCCGTGTCTTGGTCGAATATTATTGACTTTATTTTATTTTATTTTATGTAAATGTCAATTCTCTTTGACAGTGTTAGGAATACGGCGCAGTAATTTCAATAAATAATTACCGGCAGTTACAGTATCGTGGTGGTTATACAAAGTCATAGGATAAAACCCAAAGTTTTAAAATTTCGTGAGAAACAAAGAAAAGCGTGTTTAACTGTAATATAATATCAGTTCTTTTGAAGGCTGTACAATTTCTTCACAAATGATAAAAGAGACTTGAAGAGAAACAGATTTGACTCTACAGAAAGATGATGAGAATACTATAGACGGAACAAATGAGTCACGAATTGTAAGAAGTCAGAATGTATGGTTGTTAGTAAAAGAGGAAATCTAAGATCAAAACTATGAATTGTGCACGTTAAGAAAATAAATAAATTACGGAAATTTTACTACCTGAGAAATGTTACAATAGATGTGACACCAAAATTGGGATAGCGAAAGATGTCTTCCCAAAGCTAAATAAAGTTTTAAAAAACAGGAAAATTTCTGTATCTGTCTATATTTCTGAGATGAGGTATTATATACACTATATACATTATTCGGACTATTGTCCTCATATTTGTCGCCATATTTATTACAACGTTTCGGCCGTTGTACGCTCCGGCCATGGAAATAGGGATAGAGCAGTGAGAGGCTTGGTTCTTTTCGTCTGGAAGAAAGGGGTTTTAGGGTGGAAAACAATTAATTGCCTACATATTCGCGGAGACGCTTTCGTACTCTATACAGACTAGGCAGCCCCTGCCCAAATATGGCAGGAGTAATCCATTTTCGGCCTTGTAAAAATAGAGGATACCAGGAGGAATCAGATACTTACTAGAGTCATAGAGGGAACCGTCCTTTTTTTCTCTGTATATTTAACTATCGACCGCATGTAAAAGTTCCGCTTGAGGTCTGGGTAGAGCTTTGTCAAAACTGCGAGTATAGTAGATGGGGAGAAGGATAAAAGTTGGTCGAAATTCTTCTTGAAGTCGGGATACCCGATACAGAGTTTAAAATAGCTGAACCATGCAAAAGAAACTCCACTTGCTCTGTCAGGCTTATGACATTAGGTGTTGAAACTAAAGGTTTCATTTTCGTGAATTCTTTCGGTTGGGATGTAAATTTCCATATTTAGTAAAATCTTTTTGGTAAGTCCCAATACTTTCCAGCCTCGTTTTCAGTTTTCAGTTTTCAGTGACTCCTTCATTTGAAATGGTTCAAACAATCTTTATTTTATCTGCTGCTCTCACATACGGTTCAATTTTGCTGCACAGCTACTGCCATAATTGTGAATAAATGCGTGGTGACGTCATTCACAAAATGTACCAACTCTTCCCCTCTTTTATTTGTCTATGTTTACTTATTTACTTATATATTTAATCATTGATTTGTTTGCCTACCTATTTTTCTTAATTAAATATCTCCTAAGATAAGAAAATGATCTATCTATCTATCTAACTATCTATCTATCTATCTATCTATCTGTGTTCAACAAGTCAGGTCTGTCAATCAATCTATCTATCCATCTATCTATCTATCTATCTATCTATCTATCTATCTATCTATCTATCTATCTATCTGTGTTCAACAAGTCAGGTCTGTCAATCTATCTATCTATCTATTTATCAATCTATCTATCTATCTATCTTTCTATCTGTGTTCGACAAGTCAGGTCTGTCAATCTATCTATCTATTTATCTATCTATCTATCTGTGTTCGACAAGTCAGATCTATCTATTTATCTATCTATCTATCTACCTGTGTTCGACAAGTCAGATCTATCTATTTATCTATCTATCTATCTATCTGTGTTCAACAAGTCAGATCTGTTAATCTATCTATCTATCTATCTATCTATCTATCTATCTATCTATCTATGTTCAACAAGTCAGGTCTATCTATCTATCTATCTATCTATCTATCTATCTATCTATCTATCTGTGTTCGACAAGTCAGCTCTATCTATCTATCTATCTATCTATCTATCTCTCTATCTATGTTCGACAAGTCAGCTCTATCTATCTATCTATCTATCTATCTATCTCTCTATCTATGTTCGACAAGTCAGCTCTATCTATCTATCTATCTATCTATCTATCTATCTATCTATCTCTCTCTCTATCTATCTATCTATCTATCTATCTATCTATCTATCTGTGTTCGACAAGTCAGCTCTATCTATCTATCTATCTATCTATGTATCGCCTTTACAAATATTTTCAGTCAAGGCCAATTTCAACAAAGTGGTTAGTCTAAAAGAAATGTCCGTTGAGAGACAAACAAGAAAGAGGTTGTGTTTAGAATGAGTAACAAAAGGCAATTTTACCGCTTACGTTTCATAAAGTCATTGTTTCTTTGTTTATTTTGCTTTTTAAGTCTTGACAATCTACTCAGGTGTTATATAGTTCATTCTGCCCCACTGATTATAAAACATCAAATCGATAAGAGATGTGCTCTGTCCTAAGCCGGTGACGCTTTGCTGCAAGGACAATTCTTTGGACTTACATTACAGTACATAAGACTTAACCTATGAATAGTCTGGAAAAATGTACAAAAAGTGACTTACTTATCTGATTGACCGACCAAGATTGTATGATGAAACACTCGTCAGAGAAAATAATTGATAAATCTATTGTTTTGCTTCATTTATTTTATTTAACGACATATCAACATCCTCATGGGTCATTTAATGCCCAAATTTAATTTTCATAAGAGCTTTGATTTGATTTGCTTGGTTAAAGGCATATCAACATCTCATGGGTCATTGAACGCTGAAATTTAATTTTTTGTGAGATTTGTTAATTTTTTTTTCGATTAAATTCTCCTGCTGGAATTTTATTTTATTATTAAAATCTGTTGCTTGATTTTTTTCTATTAAAATCTACCGGTGGAATTTTTTGGGAGAGTAGGCTTCATTATTTGTCCATAGCTGGGACTCTAACAGGTGCTGGTCAGATTGCACTTGGGAAGAAGAACATTTTAGAAGAGGTTAACCGCTCCTCAGTAACTCTCGATCAGAAATCTTACAGTCGGATGAAGTGTATGGTCGCGTATCCATGAGATTAACTCTAATGTAAGATATTATCAGTTCAAATATATACAGAGAGCGATATTACAAAAATTATGTGCTTCAAACCATAAATGTTCTGACCTTTCTAACGAAACTAATGTTTTAAGAAATTGAAATTTGAAAATTAGAATTAGTGAGGGAATTGTAAACGATGTTGGGATTAATGAAAAAAGGATGAGTTCGTTTCCTAAGAAATTAAGTATTGAACTCATTACTCAGAGTTCGTTTCCTAAGAAATTAAGTATTGAACTCATTACTCAGAGTTCGTTTCCTAAGAAATTAAGTATTGAACTCATTACTCAGAGTTCGTTTCCTAAGAAATTAAGTATTGAACTCATTACTCAGAGTTCGTTTCCTAAGAAATTAAGTATTGAACTCATTACTCAGAGTTCGTTTCCTAAGAAATTAAGTATTGAACTCATTACTCAGAGTTCGTTTCCTAAGAAATTAAGTATTGAACTCATTACTCAGAGTTCGTTTCCTAAGAAATTAAGTATTGAACTCATTACTCAGAGTTCGTTTCCTAAGAAATTAAGTATTGAACTCATTACTCAGAGTTCGTTTCCTAAGAAATTAAGTATTGAACTCATTACTCAGAGTTCGTTTCCTAAGAAATTAAGTATTGAACTCATTACTCAGAGTTCGTTTCCTAAGAAATTAAGTATTGAACTCATTACTCAGAGTTCGTTTCCTAAGAAATTAAGTATTGAACTCATTACTCAGAGTTCGTTTCCTAAGAAATTAAGTATTGAACTCATTACTCAGAGTTCGTTTCCTAAGAAATTAAGTATTGAACTCATTACTCAGAGTTCGTTTCCTAAGAAATTAAGTATTGAACTCATTACTCAGAGTTCGTTTCCTAAGAAATTAAGTATTGAACTCATTACTCAGAGTTCGTTTCCTAAGAAATTAAGTATTGAACTCATTACTCAGAGTTCGTTTCCTAAGAAATTAAGTATTGAACTCATTACTCAGAGTTCGTTTCCTAAGAAATTAAGTATTGAACTCATTACTCAGAGTTCGTTTCCTAAGAAATTAAGTATTGAACTCATTACTCAGAGTTCGTTTCCTAAGAAATTAAGTATTGAACTCATTACTCAGAGTTCGTTTCCTAAGAAATTAAGTATTGAACTCATTACTCAGAGTTCGTTTCCTAAGAAATTAAGTATTGAACTCATTACTCAGAGTTCGTTTCCTAAGAAATTAAGTATTGAACTCATTACTCAGAGTTCGTTTCCTAAGAAATTAAGTATTGAACTCATTACTCAGAGTTCGTTTCCTAAGAAATTAAGTATTGAACTCATTACTCAGAGTTCGTTTCCTAAGAAATTAAGTATTGAACTCATTACTCAGAGTTCGTTTTCTAAGAAATTAAGTATTGAACTCATTACTCAGAGTTCGTTTCCTAAGAAAATAAGGATTGAACTCATTACTCAGAGTTCGTTTCCTAAGAAATTAAGTATTGAACTCATTACTCAGAGTTCGTTTCCTAAGAAATTAAGTATTGACCTCATTACTCAGAGTTCGTTTCCTAAGAAATTAAGTATTGACCTCATTACTCAGAGTTCGTTTCCTAAGAAATTAAGTATTGAACTCTTTACTCAGAGTTCGTTTCCTAACTAAATTAAGTATTGAACTCATTACTCAGAGTTCGTTTCCTAAGAAATTAAGTATTGAACTCATTACTCAGAGTTCGTTTCCTAAGAAAATAAGGATTGAACTCATTACTCAGAGTTCGTTTCCTAAGAAATTAAGTATTGAACTCATTACTCAGAGTTCGTTTCCTAAGAAATTAAGTATTGAACTCATTACTCAGAGTTCGTTTCCTAAGAAATTAAGTATTGAACTCATTACTCAGAGTTCGTTTTCTAAGAAATTAAGTATTGAACTCATTACTCAGAGTTCGTTTTCTAAGAAATTAAGTATTAAACTCATTACTCAGAGTTCGTTTCCTAAGAAATTAAGTATTGAACTCATTACTCAGAGTTCGTTTTCTAAGAAAGTAAGGATTGAACTCATTACTCAGAGTTCGTTTCCTAAGAAAATAAGGATTGAACTCATTACTCAGAGTTCGTTTCCTAAGAACGTAAGGAATTACCTCATTACTCAGAGTTCGTTTCCTAAGAAATTAAGTATTGAACTCATTACTCAGAGTTCGTTTCCTAAGAAATTAAGTATTGACCTCATTACTCAGAGTTCGTTTCCTAAGAAATTAAGTATTGACCTCATTACTCAGAGTTCGTTTCCTAAGAATTTAAGTATTGAACTCTTTACTCAGAGTTCGTTTCCTAACTAAATTAAGTATTGAACTCATTACTCAGAGTTCGTTTCCTAAGAAATTAAGTATTGAACTCATTACTCAGAGTTCGTTTCCTAAGAAATTAAGTATTGACCTCATTACTCAGAGTTCGTTTCCTAAGAAATTAAGTATTGAACTCTTTACTCAGAGATCGTTTCCTAAGAAAGTAAGTATTGAACTCTTTACTCAGAGTTCGTTTCCTAAGAAATTAAGTATTGAACTCTTTACTCAGAGTTCGTTTCCTAAGAAATTAAGTATTGAACTCTTTATTCAGAGTCGTTTCCTAAGAAATTAAGTATTGAACTCATTACTCAGAGTTCGGTTCCTAAGGACGTAAGGATTGAACTCATTACTCAGAGTTCGTTTCCTAAGAAATTAAGTATTGAACTCATTACTCAGAGTTGGTTTCCTAAGAAAGTAAGGATTTAACTCATTACTCAGAGTTCGTTTTCTAAGAAATTAAGTATTGAACTCATTACTCAGAGTTCGTTTCCTAAGAAAATAAGGATTGAACTCATTACTCAGAGTTGGTTTCCTAAGAAAATAAGGATTGAACTCATTACTCAGAGTTGGTTTCCTAAGAAAATAAGGATTGAACTCATTACTCAGAGTTGGTTTCCTAAGAAAATAAGGATTGAACTCATTACTCAGAGTTGGTTTCCTAAGAAAATAAGGATTGAACTCATTACTCAGAGTTGGTTTCCTAAGAAAATAAGGATTGAACTCATTACTCAGAGTTGGTTTCCTAAGAAAATAAGGATTGAACTCATTACACAGAGTTGGTTTCCTAAGAATTTAAAGATTGAACTCATTACTCAGAGTTCGGTTCCTAAGAACGTAAGGATTGAACTCATTACTCAGAGTTCGTTTCCTAAGAAATTAAGTATTGAACTCATTACTCAGAGTTCGTTTCCTAAGAACGTAAGGATTTAACTCATTACTCAGAGTTCGTTTCCTAAGAAATTAAGTATTGAACTCATTACTCAGAGTTCGTTTCCTAAGAACGTAAGGATTTAACTCATTACTCAGAGTTCGTTTTCTAAGAAATTAAGTATTGAACTCATTACTCAGAGTTCGTTTCCTAAGGAATTAAGTATTGAACTCATTGCTCAGAGTTCGTTTTCTAAGAAATTAAGTATTGAACTCATTACTCAGAGTTCGTTTCCTAAGAAAATAAGTATTGAACTCATTACTCAGAGTTCGTTTCCTAAGAAAATAAGTATTGAACTCATTACTCAGAGTTGGTTTCCTAAGAATTTAAAGATTGAACTCATTACTCAGAGTTCGGTTCCTAAGAACGTAAGGATTTAACTCATTACTCAGAGTTCGTTTCCTAAGAAATTAAGTATTGAACTCATTACTCAGAGTTCGTTTCCTAAGAAATTAAGTATTGAACTCATTACTCAGAGTTCGTTTCCTAAGAAATTAAGTATTGAACTCATTACTCAGAGTTCGTTTCCTAAGAAATTAAGTATTGAACTCATTACTCAGAGTTCGTTTCCTAAGAAATTAAGTATTGAACTCATTACTCAGAGTTCGTTTCCTAAGAAATTAAGTATTGAACTCATTACTCAGAGTTCGTTTCCTAAGAAATTAAGTATTGAACTCATTACTCAGAGTTCGTTTCCTAAGAAATTAAGTATTGAACTCATTACTCAGAGTTCGTTTCCTAAGAAATTAAGTATTGAACTCATTACTCAGAGTTCGTTTCCTAAGAAATTAAGTATTGAACTCATTACTCAGAGTTCGTTTCCTAAGAAATTAAGTATTGAACTCATTACTCAGAGTTCGTTTCCTAAGAAATTAAGTATTGAACTCATTACTCAGAGTTCGTTTCCTAAGAAATTAAGTATTGAACTCATTACTCAGAGTTCGTTTCCTAAGAAATTAAGTATTGAACTCATTACTCAGAGTTCGTTTTCTAAGAAATTAAGTATTGAACTCATTACTCAGAGTTCGTTTCCTAAAAAAATAAGGATTGAACTCATTACTCAGAGTTCGTTTCCTAAGAAATTAAGTATTGAACTCATTACTCAGAGTTCGTTTCCTAAGAAATTAAGTATTGAACTCATTACTCAGAGTTCGTTTCCTAAGAAATTAAGTATTGACCTCATTACTCAGAGTTCGTTTCCTAAGAAATTAAGTATTGACCTCATTACTCAGAGTTCGTTTCCTAAGAAATTAAGTATTGAACTCTTTACTCAGAGTTCGTTTCCTAACTAAATTAAGTATTGAACTCATTACTCAGAGTTCGTTTCCTAAGAAATTAAGTATTGAACTCATTACTCAGAGTTCGTTTCCTAAGAAAATAAGGATTGAACTCATTACTCAGAGTTCGTTTCCTAAGAAATTAAGTATTGAACTCATTACTCAGAGTTCGTTTCCTAAGAAATTAAGTATTGAACTCATTACTCAGAGTTCGTTTCCTAAGAAATTAAGTATTGAACTCATTACTCAGAGTTCGTTTTCTAAGAAATTAAGTATTGAACTCATTACTCAGAGTTCGTTTTCTAAGAAATTAAGTATTAAACTCATTACTCAGAGTTCGTTTCCTAAGAAATTAAGTATTGAACTCATTACTCAGAGTTCGTTTTCTAAGAAAGTAAGGATTGAACTCATTACTCAGAGTTCGTTTCCTAAGAAAATAAGGATTGAACTCATTACTCAGAGTTCGTTTCCTAAGAACGTAAGGAATTACCTCATTACTCAGAGTTCGTTTCCTAAGAAATTAAGTATTGAACTCATTACTCAGAGTTCGTTTCCTAAGAAATTAAGTATTGACCTCATTACTCAGAGTTCGTTTCCTAAGAAATTAAGTATTGACCTCATTACTCAGAGTTCGTTTCCTAAGAATTTAAGTATTGAACTCTTTACTCAGAGTTCGTTTCCTAACTAAATTAAGTATTGAACTCATTACTCAGAGTTCGTTTCCTAAGAAATTAAGTATTGAACTCATTACTCAGAGTTCGTTTCCTAAGAAATTAAGTATTGACCTCATTACTCAGAGTTCGTTTCCTAAGAAATTAAGTATTGAACTCTTTACTCAGAGATCGTTTCCTAAGAAAGTAAGTATTGAACTCTTTACTCAGAGTTCGTTTCCTAAGAAATTAAGTATTGAACTCTTTACTCAGAGTTCGTTTCCTAAGAAATTAAGTATTGAACTCTTTATTCAGAGTCGTTTCCTAAGAAATTAAGTATTGAACTCATTACTCAGAGTTCGTTTCCTAAGAAAATAAGGATTGAACTCATTACTCAGAGTTCGTTTCCTAAGAAATTAAGTATTGAACTCATTACTCAGAGTTCGTTTCCTAAGAAATTAAGTATTGAACTCATTACTCAGAGTTCGTTTCCTAAGAAATTAAGTATTGAACTCATTACTCAGAGTTCGTTTTCTAAGAAATTAAGTATTGAACTCATTACTCAGAGTTCGTTTTCTAAGAAATTAAGTATTAAACTCATTACTCAGAGTTCGTTTCCTAAGAAATTAAGTATTGAACTCATTACTCAGAGTTCGTTTTCTAAGAAAGTAAGGATTGAACTCATTACTCAGAGTTCGTTTCCTAAGAAAATAAGGATTGAACTCATTACTCAGAGTTCGTTTCCTAAGAACGTAAGGAATTACCTCATTACTCAGAGTTCGTTTCCTAAGAAATTAAGTATTGAACTCATTACTCAGAGTTCGTTTCCTAAGAAATTAAGTATTGACCTCATTACTCAGAGTTCGTTTCCTAAGAAATTAAGTATTGACCTCATTACTCAGAGTTCGTTTCCTAAGAATTTAAGTATTGAACTCTTTACTCAGAGTTCGTTTCCTAACTAAATTAAGTATTGAACTCATTACTCAGAGTTCGTTTCCTAAGAAATTAAGTATTGAACTCATTACTCAGAGTTCGTTTCCTAAGAAATTAAGTATTGACCTCATTACTCAGAGTTCGTTTCCTAAGAAATTAAGTATTGAACTCTTTACTCAGAGATCGTTTCCTAAGAAAGTAAGTATTGAACTCTTTACTCAGAGTTCGTTTCCTAAGAAATTAAGTATTGAACTCTTTACTCAGAGTTCGTTTCCTAAGAAATTAAGTATTGAACTCTTTATTCAGAGTCGTTTCCTAAGAAATTAAGTATTGAACTCATTACTCAGAGTTCGGTTCCTAAGGACGTAAGGATTGAACTCATTACTCAGAGTTCGTTTCCTAAGAAATTAAGTATTGAACTCATTACTCAGAGTTGGTTTCCTAAGAAAGTAAGGATTTAACTCATTACTCAGAGTTCGTTTTCTAAGAAATTAAGTATTGAACTCATTACTCAGAGTTCGTTTCCTAAGAAAATAAGGATTGAACTCATTACTCAGAGTTGGTTTCCTAAGAAAATAAGGATTGAACTCATTACTCAGAGTTGGTTTCCTAAGAAAATAAGGATTGAACTCATTACTCAGAGTTGGTTTCCTAAGAAAATAAGGATTGAACTCATTACTCAGAGTTGGTTTCCTAAGAAAATAAGGATTGAACTCATTACTCAGAGTTGGTTTCCTAAGAAAATAAGGATTGAACTCATTACTCAGAGTTGGTTTCCTAAGAAAATAAGGATTGAACTCATTACACAGAGTTGGTTTCCTAAGAATTTAAAGATTGAACTCATTACTCAGAGTTCGGTTCCTAAGAACGTAAGGATTGAACTCATTACTCAGAGTTCGTTTCCTAAGAAATTAAGTATTGAACTCATTACTCAGAGTTCGTTTCCTAAGAACGTAAGGATTTAACTCATTACTCAGAGTTCGTTTCCTAAGAAATTAAGTATTGAACTCATTACTCAGAGTTCGTTTCCTAAGAACGTAAGGATTTAACTCATTACTCAGAGTTCGTTTTCTAAGAAATTAAGTATTGAACTCATTACTCAGAGTTCGTTTCCTAAGGAATTAAGTATTGAACTCATTGCTCAGAGTTCGTTTTCTAAGAAATTAAGTATTGAACTCATTACTCAGAGTTCGTTTCCTAAGAAAATAAGTATTGAACTCATTACTCAGAGTTCGTTTCCTAAGAAAATAAGTATTGAACTCATTACTCAGAGTTGGTTTCCTAAGAATTTAAAGATTGAACTCATTACTCAGAGTTCGGTTCCTAAGAACGTAAGGATTTAACTCATTACTCAGAGTTCGTTTTCTAAGAAATTAAGTATTGAACTCATTACTCAGAGTTCGTTTCCTAAGGAATTAAGTATTGAACTCATTACTCAGAGTTCGTTTTCTAAGAAATTAAGTATTGAACTCATTACTCAGAGTTCGTTTCCTAAGAAAATAAGTATTGAACTCATTACTCAGAGTTCGTTTCCTAAGAAAATAAGGATTGAACTCATTACTCAGAGTTGGTTTCCTAAGAATTTAAAGATTGAACTCATTACTCAGAGTTCGGTTCCTAAGAAATTAAGGGTTGAACTCATTATTCAGTTATAATTGTTCCAGCACGACAACCTTGCTAACCATTTCAACGCGGTTGCAAAAACGTTAACAAAATTTAGAGTTTGTTTCCTAAGAAATTAATTAGGTAACTATAAGAAACTAATTGTCAATAATTCCATTGTGTTGCTTCTTTCCGTAGTCGTTCCCGGCTCGAACAGAATTCATAGCATGACCTCGATGTTGATTCATACGGATAGTTAGCACAATTCTGGCGGAAGTCTCGCTATAAACGTGTCATAAAACTTGGAAGTGGTTGGAAAAACAAAATCAAATTGAGTGCTGCTATCAGCTGGCGAAAGGAGAAAGAAAAAAGTTAAAAAAACAAAAGGAAAGATTAATACTCTATCGATAAACGGAAGCTGTTTTTTTTTTTTTGTCTTTTTCTAAGCCGGAAACTGTGTCAAAAGGAGGGGAGAAGGTGCTTTCAGATCGTCTCAAGTGTTCGGCTCAATGATGCGTTAAGAACGAAAGGTAGTTTCTGCAATACAAATGCGACAAGCTGAAGAACGGCGAAGAACGAATGAAATCATGACATAGGTAATATTTGGTTTGGTTTGTTTTGTTTTACGACATATCAACCTCAATGGGTTATTTAATGCCGACAACATTTTTAGAATACATTCGTATGAATAGAATATGGATTCTTTGGTTTACTTTGGTTTGGTTTATTTTGATTTACGGCATATCGACCTCAATGGGTTATTTAATGCCGACAAGATTTTTAGGATTAATTCGTATGAATAGAATATGGATTCTTTGGTTTATTTTGGTTTGTTTTGTTTTGTTTTACGACATATCAACCTCAATTTGTTATTTAATGCCGACATATTTTTTTTATTGCTGGTAATATATTTTTCAAAAAATGTATTGCTTGTAATATTTTTTTCTTCAAAAATATATTGCTGTAAATATCTTTTCATACAATATATAGCTGGTAATATTTTTTCATGAAATGTATAGCTGGTAATATTTATTTTTCAAAAATGTATTCCTATTAATATTTTTTCACAAGTGTATTGCTGGCAATAATGCATTTTTTGTAATAATTTTTTACAAAAAAGTATTGCTGGTATTAAAACCTATTTTTACATTTTCATATTTTTTTGACCCCAGTTTAGGGTTTAACTATTTTCCCATAGCTGGGACCCAAACAGGTGCTACCACCCCGCGTCAGGTTGGACCTGGGAACACCAGCAATTAAGAGTTGTTTCCACGCTCCTCATTAGAGGCCTTGCTGTCGGACGTAGTTTATCGTCTTACCCAGGACGTGTAAAGATAATGGCGATTTTCTATGCGTAGCATATCAGCGGCACAAGGTTGAAAGTAAGATGCACCCAGTGAGGATCGAGCTTATTACTCAGCCGTAATTGATCTAGCGAGATGTTTGCTAACCATTACACCGCGTCAAAGTACACTTACATTATAGCGATTTGGTAAATGTAGCTTAGCTGTGAAACGAGGCCGAAAGTAAGGATCTCTCAGTGGTAATCAAACTCTCTACATAGTCGTAACTGATCTAGTAAGACAAGCTTGTTAGCCATTACACATCGTTGAAGTACGCAAATGATTTTCAAAGCCTTTTTCGAGGCATAATTTAGATATGGCACAAGGCCGAAACTATGGAGCACGCAGTGACCATAGAACTTCCACTTCAGTTGTAATTGATCTAGCTAGGTAACCATTAGACCACATCAAAGTTCCCGAATAATTTTCGAAGCATAATTTATATATGGCACAAGGTCGAAAGTATGGAGCACGCAGTGAGTATAGAACTCTCAATTCAGTCGTAATTGATCTACCCAGCTAAACATTAAACCACATCAAAGTTCTCAAATGATTTTCGAGGCATAATTTAGATATGGCACAAGGTCAAATGTACGGGGCACGAAGTGAGGATACAACTTTCAATTTAGTTGTAATTAATCTAGCTAGGTAACCATTAAACCACATCAAAGTTCCCAGATGATTTTCGAAGCATAATTTAGATATGGCACAAGGCCGAAAGTGTGGAGCACGCAGTGAGCATAGAACTCCCAATTCAGTCGTAATTGATCTAGCTAGGTAAACATTAAACCACATCAAAGTTCTCAAATGATTTTCGATGCATAATTTAAATATGGCACAAGACCGAATGTATGGGGACCCAGTGAGGATCGACCTAACAACTCTGTCATAAATGATCTCGCGAGACAAGCTTGATAAAAATTACACGTCGAAGTGCCCAAATGCTTTTCATAGTGAAGTTTAACAGTGTCACAAGGTCGAAAGCAAGGAGCCCCTAGAGTGGATCGAACTCACTACTCAGTCGTAATTGATCTTGTGGGACAATCTTGCTAAATATTTCACCACGTCCAAGTTCCCAAAAGTAACTTACTAAGCGAAGCTTAACTGTAGCGTGAAGCCGAAGGTGTGGAGCACTCGGTGAAAATCAAACGCACTACTGAATTCTATTTGATTTAGAGAGTCATAATTGTTAACGGTTATACCACTTCGAAGTGTTTAAACCTGATAGCGATGTGTTAGAACAAACATTTCGTCGCGTTTTCAACAGCGGCGTTAGAACAAGCATGTGGTTTCATTCCCCACATGACTGAAATTCATGAGAAGTATATATATTCTGAAGGCTGAAGTCATTCTCTGCGATAATTTTATGTATTGTGAATGTAAAATATATGCACATTATGTGAATGTAAAATATATGCACATCGACCGAAAATGTAATGACTTCTCCGCTTGTCAACCGCCAAAACTTCTTTAAATCTTTATAATATGTCGAATATAAAGATTTTACAATCGACACATTTAATGTCAGATGACTTGTGAAAAAAGGAAATCAGAAATCATGGACTCAGAAAGATGATAACATGGATGTATTTTCTCGCTAATAAACTAAAATCAAAGAACTTAAGATTAAAATCGGAATTAGACAGTAAAACAGCATTGGAAACAAACAATAAATATGATAGAAATGGTTTTGCTATCAATAATACTATTTGGAAGAATAACACCCATTAACATTGGACAGCCATACATACATATTGAATAACAACATTATACATATCTATATATATATATATATATATATATATATATATATATATATATATACTACAAAAATGCGTACAAAGAGCAGAAAAAATTAAGATTTGGAGATGGCGCCATGGCTTAGACCGCTGTTCAAAAGTTGTTTGCTAGGTTAAAAAGGTTTCATTTGGCTTGGTTGATTTTGTTTAGCGGCGTATCAACACCTCTATGGGTTATTTAATACCGAAATCTATATATTTTTTACGCATTTCTCATGCCTTCGACTGTAGATAAAATGTACTGATTATCATTTTGCTATCAAATTGTATTGCTTGTAATTTTAATATCAAGGTGTGTTGTTTGCCATTTTTTTGTTTGCGGTATTTTGTACTATAAAAATGTATTCTTGTACTTCCATAGTAATATGTTTTTGTCTGAAAAGATCCCTTGTTAGACGGAAGTCTTCCTCAGATTCAATGGAAGTGATGAGCAATTACCCTAATTGGTTGGTTGGGGGAATTTGTTTGTCAACTTATCACCCTCTATAGGATATTTAATACCGAAATCTAAATATTTTGGACACAATTTTATGTCTTCAAGCAAAAAATATTTTCAATGCAATTGTATGCCTTCAGCTATAAATAAAATGTATTGTTGTTCATTCTACTCAAAAAGGTATAGTTGGTCATTCTACTCTAAAATGTATTGTCAGTCATTCTACTAAAAAAGGTATATTTGGTCATTCTACTCTAAAATGTATTGTTAGTCATTCTACTCAAAAAGGTATAGTTGGTCATTCTACTCTAAAATGTATTGTTAGTCATTCTACTCAAAAAGGTATAGTTGGTCATTCTACTCTAAAATGTATTGTTGTTCATTCTACTCAAAAAGTTATAGTTGGTCATTCTACTCTAAAATGTATTGTTAGTCATTCTACTCAAAAAGGTATAGTCGGTCATTCTACTCTAAAATGTATTGTTAGTCATTCTACTCAAAAAGGTATATTTGGTCATTCTACTCTAAAATGTATTGTTAGTCATTCTACTCAAAAAGGTATAGTTGGTCATTCTACTCTAAAATGTATTGTTAGTCATTCTACTCAAAAAGGTATAGTTGGTCATTCTACTCTAAAATGTATTGTTAGTCATTCTACTCAAAAAGGTATAGTTGGTCATTCTACTCTAAAATGTATTGTTAGTCATTCTACTCAAAAAGGTATAGTTGGTCATTCTACTCTAAAATGTATTGTTAGTCATTCTACTCAAAAAGGTATAGTTGGTCATTCTACTCTACAATGTATTGTTGTTCATTCTACTCAAAAAGTTATAGTTGGTCATTCTACTCTAAAATGTATTGTTAGTCATTCTACTCAAAAAGGTATAGTTGGTCATTCTACTCTAAAATGTATTGTTAGTCATTCTACTCAAAAAGGTATATTTGGTCATTCTACTCTAAAATGTATTGTTAGTCATTATACTCAAAAAGGTATAGTTGGTCATTCTACTCTAAAATGTATTGTTAGTCATTATACTCAAAAAGGCATAGTTGGTCATTCTACTCTAAAATGTATTGTTAGTCATTCTACTCAAAAAGGTATAGTTGGTCATTCTACTCTAAAATGTATTGTTAGTCATTCTACTCAAAAAGGTATAGTTGGTCATTCTACTCTAAAATCTATTGTTGTTCATTCTACTCAAAAAGGTATAGTTCGTCATTCTACTCTAAAATGTATTGTTAGTCATTC
The DNA here is from genome assembly GCA_964036315.1 of Acanthosepion esculentum. Taxonomy (NCBI): domain Eukaryota; kingdom Metazoa; phylum Mollusca; class Cephalopoda; order Sepiida; family Sepiidae; genus Acanthosepion; species Acanthosepion esculentum. The sequence goes on along the minus strand of OZ038513.1, from coordinate 52,244,244 downwards.
TACTCAAAAAGGTATAGTTGGTCATTCTACTCTAAAATGTATTGTTAGTCATTCTACTCAAAAAGGTATAGTTGGTCATTCTACTCTAAAATGTATTGTTAGTCATTCTACTCAAAAAGGTATAGTTGGTCATTCTACTCTAAAATATATTGTTAGTCATTCTACTCAAAAAGGTATAGTTGGTCATTCTACTCTAAAATGTATTGTTAGTCATTCTACTCAAAAAGGTATAGTTGGTCATTCTACTCTAAAATGTATTGTTAGTCATTCTACTCAAAAAAGTATAGTTGGTCATTCTACTCTAAAATGTATTGTTAGTCATTCTACTCAAAGATTTTTTAATGGTTATTCTACTGTAAAATGTATTATTGGTTAATCTATTCTAGAATGTCTTACTGGTTATTCTACTGTAAAATGTATTTTTGGTTATTCTATTCTAAAATATATTTTTGGTCATTTTCGTCTACAATGTATTTTTAGTCATTCTACTCAAAAATGAATTTTTGGTTATTCTACTCTGAAATATATTATTGGTTATTCTGCTCTAAAAAGTATTGTTGGTCATTCTGCTATAAAATGTATTCTTGGTCATTTTATTCTGGATTTTATTGTTGGTCATCCTGCTCTAAAATGTATTGTTGGTAATTCTACTCTAAAATATATTATTGGTTATTCTGCTCTAAAATGTATTGTTGGTCATTCTGCTATAAAATTTATTGTTCATGATTCCAATCTAAAATTTGTTGCTGGTCATTCTGCTCGAAAAACTATTGTTGGTTATTCTTTCATAAATATATATACTTGGTAATTTTTTATATAAAAATATATTGCTGGTATTTTTACTATAAAAATGTATTTTTGCACTTTCATAGTGTTTTGTTTCCGTTTATGTGTTCACTGTTTGTTATCTCACTAACTGGGACCCTAACCTGTTCAGCTTCCCCAGTCAGAGTAGAACTGGGCGCAATAGCAACGGTTCCGCGCTTCTCAAAATCTCTTGTCTCCCCATCGTAGGCCTTGATTCCGGATGTAGTTTATCGTCATACCCAGGATTAAAGAGCATTTCCTCAGTCCTCTAGTCGTTGAGGATGGTAAAATCAGAACTCTAATTAAAAACAGTTTCGATCACACGACACGACTCATCGCAGAGATATTCCATATATCACATATAAGCGATGTAAGGTACTGGAGATACGAGAATGAGTGACAACTCTTCTCCTCAAGCTATGGGTTAATTAGTAAGACTTCTATCACGAAACAGTTATTATATCTCGAAAAAAACTCTTACAAAAATATTTCTGGCTTTAAATAACCTGCAGAGTATTCATAAGCTGTATAAAACGAATTAATTATTTAATAAAATACTAATTATCAACACGGGCATGTCTTTTAGATTTATTTACATTTTGTGAACATAAAGTTGGGGATCATTTTATATATTAATTGTAACACATAATTGATCCCCCATTTTATATCCACATTATAAATTATTTTTTGTTTAAATAATTCTGATTAGGTATGAATCCCCGTCTTCTCCCTCGGCTATGAGTTAATTAATAAGACTTGTATTAAAAAAGAAATTGTTACAATCTAAAAATATTTTCTGGCTTTAAATAACCTGCAAACGGTTGATAAGACGTAGAAATTATTAAGACTGATGTCCCTAAAGCATTATTCACTAAAAAACAATTTACAATCTAAAAATATTTTCTGGCTTTAAATAACCTGCAAACGGTTGATAAGATGTAGAAATTATTAAGACTGATGTCCCTAAAGTATTATTCACTAAAAAAACAATTTACAATCTAAAAATATTTTCTGGCTTTAAATAACCTGCAAACGGTTGATAAGACGTAGAAATTATTAAGACTGATGTCCCTAAAGCATTATTCACTAAAAAACAATTTACAATCTAAAACGTAGAAATTATTAAGACTGGCATTCCTAAAAGATTATTCATTAAAAAAATTACAATCTAAATAGGTTTATTTACATTCTCCGGAAAATAAACGCATAGAAACTACCGTGTCCATAAAGTGGGAGGTCAGTTTATATATAGATTGTAATATAGAATTATCCCTCATTTTGTATATACATTATAATTTAATGTCTGTTTATGAAATTCTGATTAGGTATGAATACACATCTTTTCCCCTGTAAATCTATGGATTAATTACTAAGACCTGTATCACTAAATCATCGTTATCTTTAACGAAAGATTCTGAAATTCAAAAAATATTCCTGGCTTTAAATAACATACAATGTATTGATAAGCAGTAGAAAACGATCCAATCAAAAAAGTGAATGAGTCAATGGCGATGACGTTTGATTTATTAACTATTTCAGGAAAATATTTAATGGACTGCATTTCCACCAGTGATTCTTTGTACAAACGCACTAAAGACGATCCATTTCTTAAAAGAAAGATCACGAGTGATGAAGAATATTAATATAAAGCGGAAACACTCTAGAGGAAAAAAAGCAATGAGCCATCTATATCAGTTATGTGACTCACGCGTGATTCACGCCTAGGGGATCATGAATCTTTCAATACATGACTGACGAGGCAGATTTTTTTCCTGCGGTAGGTTGCTATTTCTTTCTGCGGTAGACCAGCTGCCACCAAATGCTATAGAACCCGGTCTGTCCTGCTATTTAGGAGAAGAAGAGGATTCATACCTTTCTCAACGGTATTAGCACGTAAGTGAATGTAATGGATTTGACTAGAATTCGAACTCGGCTCTCCGATACCTCAATCCGAGGCGCTATCCATTACTCCACCGTACCTCCTCTACTCCATCTATAACCGATCCAAAATCCGTAGTTTTTGCTGAGGAGTAACTGGTGGGATTAGGTTGATTGATTGATTCGTTTTATACGGTTTATCAACCATTTGTAGGTTATTTAAAGCCAGAAAATATTTTTAGATTGTAAATTGTTTTTTAGTGAATAATGCTTTAGGGACATCAGTCTTAATAATTTCTACGTCTTATCAACCGTTTGCAGGTTATTTAAAGCCAGCAAATATTTTTAGATTGTGAGAATTTGGAGAGCGAGAATGATGGTTTAGTGATACCAGTCTTAGTAATTAATCTATAGCTGGGGTGAGAGGTTGATTTATAGGTTGTTTTGCGCATAAGTGAATATAACGAACACAAAGTGAACGGGTACTCAGCTCTCCCACAATAATTCCGAGACATTCTCCCGCATACCTAAGCTTACAGCACCTGGTATTACTATACGGTCACCCATCTAGGTGCTGATCAGGCTCGAGGTTGTTTAACTTCAGTGATCGTACTGGAACTAGTGTTTCAATGTGAAGTGGCAGTAAACCTGGTGGGATTGGAAGGGCATTGCGTATTACGAACTATACTTCTGTAAAGTTAGTCGTTGACTTCAGACAGCAGTGAGTGGTGGACTATATCCCCAACGATGAAGAAGAGACTTGAAGCAACAGAAAAGTAATTCTACGGAAAGATGCTGAGGACATCATAGACAGATCATGTGAACAATGACGAAGTTTTAGAGAAAATGAAATCGAAAAAAGAAACTTATACTTAACATCAGGAAGAGACAGTTAAGTTTTCTTGGGCATATATTGAAGAAAGAAGGCTTGGGAAATCTGATACCTCACAGGCAAAAGAGACACAGAAAAACAGTGCATGACATACTTAATGAGCTTGAGTAAATATCGGTACAGGGTTTAGCAGAAACAACAGAAAGACAAAAATTAACTAAGAGCTACAAGGGGCTAGAAGTTGTGGGTCGCGTATGTCCTAACTTTCCATCCATAAAAGTCCAAATCTTTCAAACATTGATTGAACCAGTCCTAATGTATGGATTAGGTACTTAGACATTACCTTGAAAGGTGACTAGATGGACCATACAAATCTACTTAGAAAAATCCAGAACATCAGTTGGAGGTTCCATACAACGCTTAACACAATCGACGGAGAACTAAGACCAATCGCTCTTAAGCTTAAACAAAAATGATTACAGTTCGCCGGCCACTGCCACCGAGCGGACAAGGAAATCGTCTCATCCTTACCCCTATGACATCCTTCTGGAAGAGTCTTCTCACGAAAATTGACTTTTCCAGACTTCAAAGCTCTGGACTCAGGGTTGGACATTGGGGATCTGGAGACAGCAATGCAGGATCGAACAGTGTGGAAAGTGATTGTCAGTGGAGTTCCGACCCATCATAAGGAGATTGAAGGATGATGATGAAGTCCGAAGGGGACGCAGTACGTAAAGAAGACTGTTGCCAGTTGGACTAATTAAAGACTGCAATCGAATGAAAGCGTCAGTAATTGGCCAGTCGGAAGGTTCATTCTATCAGGATACCGGCAGACACTACCTTTCTTTGCAAACGCGGCAGGAATTCGTATAGTTTAGCTTGCATGTCCTAATCCACCTGCCGTTCTTACATGACCATGCATTTCTATTTTCACAAATCCGAGGTGATCTTTCCGGAAGCCTGTACCCACCACCGCCAAGACCACCACCACCAGAAAGATGTTAAATTCTAGGAGGTTGGAATCATGAAACAGCCTAAAAAATGGCGAATTAATATGAAGCAAAAAGCTACATATGTGTTTCTATAAATCTATATACAAATCAGTAAATATTGTTTTTGAAATTCCCTGTAATAAGAATCAATAAACCAATATTTAAACCATGGCTTGGAACAAATAGACGACCTATGCCTGTTTCTAAGGACGCGAAAGTGAACGCAACAGAGTGGGCCAGAATTCGAACTGGGCTTAGAAATTCCATTTTCCACGGCGATATCACTTCTCCTATCCACCCACTCTTATTCTCTCCTTATAAGTTCCTTCGTTAGTTCTTATTTTTTTCAAGCTCTGGCGTTAGCTTCTTTTATATTTTTTTGTTCATTTTTCTCCTTCTCTCTTCTTTTCCCGCTCTCTCGCTGTCACCTTCTCGTCAACTTTTCTCCTCCCCATCTTTACCTTATAATCTTTCTAATTCCTGTTTTTTTTCTTTATCAGTTTGCCATTTTCTCCTCTTCTTTTCTTCACTCTTTATGATTATGTTCTAGTCTTTTTTCGTCATTTCCTCCGAGCCGCTATCCATTACTCCCCCGTGCCTCCTCTACTCTATCTATAACCGATCCAAGATCAGTATCTGATGAATAACTGGTGGGATTGGATTGAGTGACTGATTCGTTTTCTACGGTTTATCAACCATTTGTAGGTTGTTTAAAGCCAGGTAGATTATTTTCTTCTTTTCCTCCTTTTTCTCTCTCATCAACGGACTAATAGAGTGTGATGGGTGGTCCGTTAAAGTCGATTGTCCGTAAATCGGAAGGGATTATTTTTGAGTTATAAAACAACTATAGTAACTACTAGTAGTCATGATCATAATGTAAATACTATAAACATGTATATAATGCATACATAAATATAGACCTAATAGATATATTAATCAAAAGAACAAAAATAACTGATTTCTCACAGCTACTTTCTCACGCACGCACTAGTGTGTCGTACTTTATATACTGTACACCCGTCTCTGTTTACAATTAAAAGGTCAACCACCGCCGCGAAGCGGTCACTTTAAGCCTCCTTCTGCTAAGCCCGCAAATTTTTGAAATACATCGCTGACAATTTGGAAGTTTTTTTCCTGCATTTTTTTAAAATTTTGCCTGCAGATTTTGTCCGTTGCACCCGAAGTCTGTTCATAGGCTTGGGGCGGGAATGAAGGTTTGTCTGTACAACTACTACTTCTTTCTCTTTTCTTCTATTTCTTTTCTTCTTTTTCTTTTTCTCCTTCCTTTCTTCTTTTTCTGTAACTATTTTTCTTCTTCGTCCCTACGCTACTGCTACTACTACTACTTTTCTTCTTGTTCTTGTTCCGCTTCTTCATTATCCATATACTACAGCTACTGCTACCTTTTCTTTTTCTTCGTCTTTTCCTTAAAACTTATACTACTACTACTACTTTTTCTTCTTTTTCTTCTTCTTAATCTTCATCCCTACACTAATACTAGTACTACTTTTTTCTTCTTCGTCATTCCCATCCTATTACTACGAGTACTTCTACCTTTTCTTTTTCTTTTTTCTTCTTCTTCATTCCTATATTACTACTTTTCGTTCTTCTTCGTTCCTATGCTACTACTACTACTATTTCTTTTTCATTCCTATACTTCTACTATTCTACTTTTTCTTATTTCTTCTTCTTCTTTTTCCTTCTTTTTCTCCTTCTTTTCTTCTTCTTCTACTACTACTTTCCTTCTTCAAATGCTATACTACTACTGCTCCTACTTTTCTTCTTCTCCTTGCTTCCTATACTTCTACTACTTTTCCTTCTTTGTCATTCCTATACTACTAATACTACTACTTCTGCTTCTTCTTTTCCCTCTTCTTTTCATCCTATACTACTACTACTAATACTACTTTTCTCTTTCATTCGTATACAATTACTTCTACTTCTATTTTTCTTTTTCTTCTTCTTCTTTCCTTAACTACAAACATAAAAATATTTTCTTATTTTTCTTCTTCATCCCTATACTACTGTTATTTCTTTTGCTTCTTTTTTTCTTCATTCCTATACTACTTTTACATCTATTTTTTCTTATTATTTATACCGATACTACTACTACTACTTTTGCTTCTTTTTTCTTCATTCCTATACTACTTTTACATCTATTTTTCTTATTATTTATACCGATACTACTACTACTACTTTTTCTTCTTCTTTTTCTTAACTCCCCAACTATTACTACTACAGTTTTTTTCTGATTTCATTCCTTCTCCTTCTTCTTCTTCTTCTTCTTCTTCTTCTTCTTCTTCTTCTTCTTCTCCCTTTCTTCTTCTTCTTCTTCTTCTTCTTCTCCCTTTCTTCTTCTTCTTCTTCTTCTTCTTCTTCTATATTTATATCCCTTCAGAACGTGTGTGATCATAGCTCACCGAAATTTTCTGACCTTTGTAGCTCTTAGTAAATTTTGTCTATTCGTTATCTCTCCTAATTCTTGTTCTGTCAATACTACTACTACTACATTTTCTTTTTCAGCTTTTTAATTTTTTCTTTTTCCTCAACTTCTTTATTTCCATTCTTTCTTCTACGACTACTTCTTTTTCTTTTTCTTCTACTTCTTTTCTGTTTCTATTCTTTCTTCTATGGCTACTACTATTACTTTTTTCTTCTTTTTCTTTTTTCACCTTGTTTTTCTGCTTTTTTTTCTACTTCTCTTCTGATTCTTTTCCTCTTCTTCTTCTTCTACTACTTTTCTTCTTTTTTTCTCTTTCCTCTGATAATACTCCAGTTTTCTGATTCCAACCTGTCTCCTCCTCTACTACTACTACTACTACATTTTCTTCCTTATTCTTCCTTTTTTTTTTTCTTCTTAGGTTCCGATCTTTCTTTTCTACAGGCTTTCATTTTCTTTCTTTTCTCGATTACTTTCTTCTGTCTTTTCTATTCTTTATTTCCATGCTCTCTTTTCTTTTCTTTTCTTTCAGCTCTTTCTCTAGCCGCTGCTCAACTCCCACGCTTCCATCTCACATACAACTGCGCATTGTACCTGCTTATAAAAGAATAAACCTGATTCTTCTCCTCTCCTCTCGACGATAAAAATAACAAACAATGTCAAAGGACAGCATAACATTCTATAAACTACCCTTGAAGACATGACTGCCGATTTCCACCAACGCAACCTCCAGCAACAATAGCTTTCAAAGGCCATGAACGATTGTGTGAAACTATTTCTACTGATTTTGCCAGAGCGACTCGTCAAACTCCAATTTTATTTGTGTGTGACGCCTTTTTTGGCTTCTTTTGATTGCGTCACGAGGTACAAAAACTATTTTAGATATCTATTTTAGATATATTTAACAAGATATATTTTTTACAGTAAGGTTCACACTGCAAAAGGCCCGAGGGCCACCCGAGGTAGAATATTAAGAAAAGGGGTATATATGGATAAGAGGTGAAAATAACGGTTAACTTGAACAGGTTAAGATTGTAGTTATCGGAGAAGCGCCCTCTTGGGAATCGGTTCCATATAAAAGCGGATCGTAGGGAGAGGATACTCGAGTGAAACTTACATCTCACTAAAGGAATACACAGGGAATGGGAGTGGTTCTCTATTCTGTGTGTGTTATAACAGGTCTTAGTTCTAAAGGTCTGAACTGGTGGAACTAGGATAACGGTTAACTCTAGACTTGAACACGTTAAGATATTAGTGGTCGTGGAAACAACCTATTGGGAGTCTGTCCCCTAGAGCAGTGGTTCGTGCGAAGAAGCTGATTGAGGGGAACTTACTTCTCTCTGATGGAATACGGAGGGGATATGGGTGGTTTGCTACAATGTAAGTTGAATGGCGGGTCCTAGCCGTGAAGTTTAGACCTGGCGGAACCAAGGAATGTAGTTCGTCCGAGCACTTTCCGTGGTAGAAGCGATAAAGCAGTGAGAGACTCGCCATATCCCGCCTGTGAGAGAGAGTGTAGAGGATGGAAAATAATTCTTCTCCAACAAGGACTTGGAGATGCATTTGAATTCTATCAAGACTAAAAACTGATGACTGGGCTGCTCCTGCCCAAATATGACAACAGTATTTTCGACCTGATCTGGCTCTTATATAGATGATAGCATGAGTAGTCAAGTACTTATTGGGATGCCTACTAATTTATAGCTTCAATCTTTCAGATCTTTAGTATTATGAATTTTTAACTATTCTTCATTCATAAAATTTGGGTTGTCCGATAAGTAGAAATAGACGTTATACGAGGGTCGGCTGAAAGGTAGGTTCATAGGCTGACAAAGATACTCTCATGGAATGTGACAAAATGAGGTTTATTTTTCAAAATATTCTCCCATGTGGTCCACACACTTCTTCCATCGGTGAAGTGCTGGGTCATTGTCCTCATGAAAAAAGACCACTTTCGTCAGTTTCCTGGACGTTTGGTCTTGATAAACTTTCATAACTGTCTCTACAAGTTGGCATAGAATTCCCCATTGATGGAGTGGCCCTCTTAAAGATAGTGTTATGGGTCCTTACATATAACTAAAGAATGAACTCTTCCTAACACTAGGTATATTACGCCTCTCAAGAGAGAAAGAGAGAGAGAGAGAGAGACGAATCGAGTCGAGACGATAGTAGTTCACTCGAAACCAGACTGACAGTCATACTAACACCTTCCACACCTTGTATTATTATTTCGTGTAATATATCTTCGTTATTTCTACTCTTGTGTTCGTGTTGTTCTTCCTTTGTCCTAACCTGGACCATAACACTTAATATCTGATCATTTTGTTTGTATGTTTGTTTGTTTCTTTCTGTCTTCATATCCCATCCGTTTCTTTCTCTATAACGAAGATATATTACACGGAATAATAATACAAGATGTGGAAGGTGTTAGTATGACTGTCAGTCTGGTTTGGAGTGAACTATTATCGGCTCGTCTCGATTCGTCTCTCTCTCTCTCTCTTGAGAGGCGTAATATACATAGTGTTAGGAAGAGTTCATTCTGTAGTTATAGGTAAGGACCCATAACATGGAGGTACTCCATTTTCAAAAGAATTCGCTACTAGTTACTTTTGAAGTCTTCTTTGAACAGTCAGATGTCAGTTTACATGAAAAACAAACAAAACAATGAAGCTATTAATAAGAAGAGTTGAAATTAATTCA